>RWGZ01001525.1:483371-596051 GCA_009725065.1 Utricularia reniformis
AAAAATTAAATTTTTTAAAAAAATTAAAACTTTTTTAAAAACAATTTATTTTTGAAAAAAATATATTTACTTTATTAAAAAAATATAAAATAGTTTTTTCGATATTTTGATCGATAACGCAGATACCGGGTTTTTCCGGTGATGAGAACTCTAGGACCGGGTACCTTGTAATGGGTAAGGCTCAGTAACAGTTGGGCCAATTCAAATAGTGGAAATGAATTCTTATAGCCCATTTACACCTTTAGGGAAGAGCGGTCCGATGTTCAACAAGAGGATCGAAGATAACCTTAGCAAATAAAAGCATTTTCTGTCAGCTGGCTCCGGGGTTCGGTCCGAGCGGTTACAGGCTCACGCTTCCCACGCTTCGGGCCCTCACACGTTTACCACGCTTCGGGTCCGATCACGTAAACCACGCCTCGGTCCCAACCTCGTTTTACATCCCGCGATAACAACTTCTAACAAACTTGTCAGAGGCGGTTACAAGGAGTGAATCACACACGCTGTCAACTCTATAAATACAGGGCACGACGACGGAAATAGAAGGACCTTTTGGACGCGTAAGAACATGCTGTTACCCTGCCGGAGTTCTTACTGCTTTCTTTTCCTTGTCATTTTCATTAACCTCTTTTGTATTGACTATGAGTTATTTCATTAGTGAACAGACTAAGAGTATAATCTGTTCTAAGTCGAGTGGTTTTCACCCCAATTCCTGGGGTTTCCACTATACATCGTTGTGCATTTACTTATTTCTAGCTTTTAATTGTCTTCCACATTTAAAACAAATCAGAACCGAGTTCGTTTGCTAAACGAACCGGACGATTGTTGGTACCCATTAAAAAGGGACCATAATAGTTTGGCGCCGTTCGTGGGGACGATTTCTCTAATCCCATTTGAGTTTTCTACCAGGGATAGGATAATCAAAGGCATGACGACTGGAACTCCGACAAATGAAAGTGACGTGCTTCCTGAAAGCCTCCCAGTACCAACGTTCACATTACAGGACCTGGAAGCTGTTCTCAGGAAGGTGGTACTGGAAATTACGTAGGAGAGAAGTGGAACAAAACCACCGGCTGTTCAAGCCCTGTTCCCAAAAGCAGAGGATATGAGAGTGATCATGACGAGCGCATCACTGATGAAGAAGAAATCATCAGGCGTGGCGTCACAACGAGGAGGCCTAGATATCGGTCTACTCCTCCCCCTCCGGCCAGAGCTCTAACTCCCGCTCCTGGAAATGACCAGGAGCATATGCAGCGACGAATTGATGAGCTCACGAGGGAGTTGGAGAGCATGCGTGCATTGAAGGATTGCGAACCGAATCTGGAACGCAATCCTGGTTTATTTAACAGGGCCATGGAGGCTCCAATCATGCGAAGTAAGGATGACGATTGGTGGCATAATTTACATGCAATTCAAACGTCATCCCAGCAATCTGGGCATCAGTCCCAGATCGGCATTATCGCAACCCCGAGGGGTTGCCGACATTTCCTGGCGATGGTGATCCGATCGATCACGTCGCTGATTTCGAGTTACGTATGGGAACGGTTCGGGCCTCTGATTCATTAAAGTGCCGCATCTTCGCAGCAGGATTACAAGGCGATGCCCGAACATGGTTCAAGAATTTGCCGGCCCGATCCATACAATCGTATGGCGGGTTTATTTTGGCTTTCTCGGAGCAATTCGCTCCAAATGTAGGACCTCCCCGAAGCAGGCAGGAACTATATCAGCTAAAATATATCCCGGCGAAAATGAGTCTTCGGTCCTTTATGGAGAAATTCAACAGGACCGCCCGGGGCATCAAACTCGAGCTCCGGGATAAAATCGATATTCTACAGCAGGTCTTAGAACCGTGCGGCCTTTCGGCCAGCTTTGTGAAGCGCCCACCATCCACTTTGGGAAAACTTTTTCAGAAAATCAACAAGTATATTAAGGTGGATGAAGCGCTGGGGCTTGGCTATCGGAAACCTAGCGGGAATTCTGAGCACGCATGTGATCATAGGGTGTCATACCCGAAGAAGCAGTCGCGAGAAGTAGCGGCTGTAAGCGAAAAAGACGTCCCCCAGAAGCAGGAGGACAATCGTCTATATTGCGAGCTTCATCATAATCGCGATCACCCGACCCTGAAGTGCCCGCTGTTGAAGGAGACAGTAGCGGCAATGAATAAAGAAAAGCCCGACCGAAGCGGTCAGAAGGGCAAGCGAGCAGAGTCCCCTCGAAAGGGCCATCAAGGTGACGATTGTCACAGGCCGAGCGGAAGAGATAATCGGGGACAACCCCGAAATTACAACGATCGGACGGAGGACCGAAGGTCTCCTCCCCCAGAACAAGAAAGAGGCCAACACGGTCGTGAGAACCGTGGTCAGGGCCGAAGAAGAAGATGACGGGGCCGTGGCGGCAGAGCCCCGCAGAATGAGGGTGGGAGACACGAGCAGGCTGCTCCCCCACCTGCGGAAACTGGTGCCCAACCTCCTCAAAATGAGGCGGCACCCAGAGAAGTGGCCGGAGATATTTATGTTATCTCCGGTGGTTTGAGGATAAATGAATCGGTCCGGGACCGAAAGAAAATTGCACGCGGAGACTCCGCTGAGAGCTCCGAATCCGTGGCATTGGTGAAATATGATCTAGTGGAACGGTCCTCCTCCTTCAGAGAGGACATTACTTTCACCCTGGCTGATCGAGAAGGCATCATCGATCCCTGTGACGACCCCCTTACCATCACTGGGGTCATCGGGAATTGCCGTGTCCACAGAATCTTAGTGGACACTGGGCTTCGTGCAATCTGATGAAGCGTGAGGTCGCTGAAATGTTGGGAGCTGCTGCTCACGATCTCCCGATCGCCAACATAGCTCTTTGGTCGTTCGACCAAAGGAGCGTTATTCCGTGCGGGAAGATGTTATCCCCCGTTACCCTTGGAGAGCCATCCAAGGACCGCTCTAAAGACCTGGAATTCATTATCGTTGAAGTCGACTTGGCTTACAACGCTATTATCGGACGGACCGGCCTGAGTAAGTTCGAGGCGGTCCCATCGACTTATCACATTATGCTCAAGTTCCCCTCCATTCATGTAGTTATTTCTGTTAAGGGGGATCAGAAGGTAGCCATGCAATGCTACATGAGCTCGTGCCGAACGTTGGCACCAATTAAAAAGGCCCGGGTGGATTTGCTGGAAGAGCTGCCGCACCCGAGGCAAGCAATGGAACCAGTAGAGTTCAAATTGATTAACCTGGTTGAGGATGACTCAACCAAAACAACTCGCATCGGGGCTCATTTGCCCCCTGACTTTGAGAAAGAACTGATCCACCTGCTGAGAAGCCATGTGGATATATTTGCTTGGACCCCGGATGATGTTCCGGGGATTGACCGATCCGATAGTGAATATCGGATCAACACGGAGCCTGGAACAAAGCCTGTTAGGCATAAAAGGAGACGATATTCTCCTGAGAAAATCGAGATTATCCGGGCTGAAGTGAATAAGCTACTACGGTCGGGATTTATCAGAGAAATCCACTATACTGAATGGGTTGCAAACCCAGTGGTGGTTTCCAAACCGGACGGGAAATGGCGAATGTGCATCGACTTCACCGATGTTAACAAAAGTTGTGAATCAGACCCTTTCCCTCTGCCGCACATCGACCGACTAGTAGATGCTGTTTCTGGTAGCACCATGATGAGTACCATGGATGCTTATTCTGGGTATCATCAGATCTTCTTGGCTGAGGAAGATCAGAAGAAATCATCATTCATGACCGAAGATGGGGTTTATTGTTATGTGGTTATGCCATTCGGTCTCAAAAATGCTGGAGCAACATACCAAAGGTTGGTCAACAAAATCTTTAGAGAATTGTTCGGCCATATGATGGAAGTGTATGTTGACAATCTGATTGTTAAATCTATGAATGATGAAGACCACCTTTGTTATTTGTCTCGTTGTTTCGAAGTATGCCAAAAATATAAGTTTAAACTAAATTCAAACAAATGCTGCTTCGGGATCCGAAATGGAAAATTTTTAGGATATTATGTTTTAGATAAAGGCATAGAGGTTAACCCTGAAAAGTTACAAGCTATCATTGATATGCAACCTCCGACAAATAAGAGAGAGTATCAAAGGCTTACTGGCCGGCTAGCCGCACTGAGCAGGTTTATTTCGAAATCCGCACACCGGGCCTTACCTTTTTTCAGAGTGCTAAGAAAAGCAAGCCATATGAATTGGACCGAAGAATGCGATCGGGTCTACTCTGAGCTGAAGACTTATTTAAGCACTCCCCCGGTGATGCTAAGTCCAACTTGTGATGAACCTTTGGGGCTATATCTTGCGGTGTCTGAAGTTGCCGTCAGCGCAGCTCTGGTAACCATACGAGACGACATTCATAGACCGGTTTATTATGTCAACCATTCTCTAGTATCTGCTGAAACCAGGTATTCCACCTTGGAGAAATTCATGCTAGCTTTGAAGAAAGTTGTATCCAAGTTGAAACATTATTTCGAAGGCCGAACGGTCTATGTCTATACGGATCAACCTCTGAAGGTGCTCCTTAGACAGAAGGATTTGAATGAGAGATTGACAAAATGGGCTATCAAACTCAGCGCTATGTATCTGGAATTCCTACCCCGAAGGGCGATCAAAGCTCAGGTTTTTGCCGATTTTGTGGTTGAAATGACCCGATCGGTCATTTATCTTAACCAAGAGGATGATCGATAGATGATCCACGTAGATGGATCAACCTTCGGGGGAAGAGGAGCGGACATTACGCTGACAACGGTACAAGGTGATCTTATTCATTCAGCAGTCAAATTTTCCTTTGCTTGAACAAATAATGTGGTGGAATACGAGGCAGTATTATCAGGAATGGCCCTGGCTCGAAAAATGGGAGTTAGCAGAGTACGAATGTTCTCAGACTCGAAGTTAGTAGTAGAACAGTTCGCAGGGAGATTCGAAACTCATGATTCGATGATGAAGTTGTATTGCGCTAAGGTTCTGGAGTTATCTAAAAAGTTCAATGAGTTCTCTCTTGACCATGTGCCACGAGAGCAGAACAAGGTTGCCGACGCACTTGCCAGATTGGTTTCGGGCATACCCGACATAGAGCCAAGCACTATTTCGGTCCATATTCAGGATCGACCTTCGGTCGAGATTTCAGTGACTGAACAGTCTGTTGAAGAGATCGGGGCACTATACCATGAACTCCAGGGCTTGAATATTAACGCCACTCAATCTCCGGGAGAACCCAATTGGATGGACCCCTTTATTAAATATCTCTCAAACGGATATCTCTCTGAAGATAAGTTTGAAGCCAGGAAAATAGAGGTTCGGGCTAAGAGATTCACCTTAGTTGATGGACGCTTATTTAAAAAGAGTTTTGAAGGCCCGCTTCTGCGATGTTTATCTCCTATTGAGGCTGAAGGCGTCATGATTTATGTTCATGAGGGGATATGCGGCATTCATTCAGGGGCTCGATCTTTATACCACCGCATTATTAGAGCCGGTTATTTTTGGCCAACATTGATGCTGATGCCAAGCAATACACTAAGCGTTGTGCCATATGCCAATACCACGCTCCACTCCCGCAATTGCCTGGGGCTCCTCTATCGATCACCCCATTACCTTGTCCGTTTGACAGATGGGGGATCGACATCCTCGGACCTTTTCCCCGGTCCATAGGACAGAGAAAATTTTGCATCGCAGCGGTGGAATACTATTCGAAGTAGATTGAAGCAGAAGCCGTAGGCATCATCTCGGAAAAAGTGGTCAATCACTTTATATGGCGAAATATTGTGATCCGCTTCGGGGTTCCCCGAGCGCTCGTATCTGATAATGGGACTCATTTCCGAGGAAAGAGCATACGTGATTTATGCACTAAATTGGGCATCATCCAGCATTTCTCATCAGTAACTCATCCTCAGACCAATGGACTTACGGAAGTATCTAACAAGGTTATCCTGAAGGGATTGAAAACTAAGTTAGAAATCTTTGGGGTTAAATGGCCCGAACACATCTATGAGGTCCTATGGGCATACCGAACTACACCTCGCTCCACGACCCAGGAATAACATTTCTCATTGGTGTATGGGACCGAAGCTGTTAGCCCGGTGGAGGTTGCCATCCGATCACCTCGGATATCTCAATACAATGAGCATATGAATGGTGAAAGGAGATTACTGGACCTCGAGATGATCAAGAAAAGACAGATGCAATTTATGCACGGATGCGCGCTTATCAGCGAACTATGGAACGGGCCCATAACAAACGAGTCCTCCCAAAGGAATTCTTTGAAGGCGATCTCATCCTCAGAAGCATTAAGGTGCAGAGGAACGTTGGAAACCTAGACAGAAATTGGGAGAGACCGTATCGAATATCGAAGAAATTGGAATCAGGTGCGTATAAACTTGAAACATTGGATGTTATAGAGGTCCCCCGAACTTGGAATGTCATGAATTTAAGGCGATACTTCTTATGAATTTTCGATTAATGTGTTTGAGTCAATAAAAAACATTCCATTAAACGTAAGTAGAAAACAAGTAAGTACAAAATTAACTATTTCTAAAAGAATGATAGACCGATCCTGGAGTTGGATAGCTTAGGACGAATCTGGACTGGTGACCGAAGCTTCTTATCCGCAAGACTCCCAAGTTGTAGTGACCACTCTGACGAGTCAGATGCTCCTGCACTTGCCTAGCCCCATGGATGAGTTGTGATTCTCCCAGAACTCATTACGAACTAAGACATTCCCTTCAACGACATTCAGTCTTTAGGGATGGCATTTGTACCTATGAAATCTGCTACAACGAAAGGAATGATAGTCAGCATATCGAAACATGAGATCGGTCCTAACATAAGACATATTATGAGTCAAGCTTAACCAGCAAAACCTAAGGAACTTTATTAGAACCAAGGTTCGGCCAAATCTCATAAAAACTCATAGTTAACGCAGACTACGCTTATTCAAGTGAGTAATGATTCCAAGGACGGAATAAGAGTGACTCATACACCATGTAAAACGACCGATCCAATCAGAGTTGATATAAATAAACTAAATATAACGTCTGCGACCGATGGTTGACACACTGTAAGTGTCCCCGATCTTATACTTGTTAGTTTATTCAGAAGTTAAGATAAAACTACTTCGTTAAGATAAAACTTATTAGTTTATTCAGAAGTTAGTTATATCACTTCGTTCTGGTAATTAAAATGACTAAAGTTGAAGGAAAAATCTTTATATTCAACAAGAAGAACATCAGATACAAAATAATGCCTGAAATCTAGCTAATCTGCCCTTCTTCTCTGTCTTCCGCTTCGGGCTCCTGGGGTTCGGTCCGGGCCGCGAGCCGCTTCAATTCTTCTTCTTGATCGGCCACCTTCTGGTTGACCGCTTTCTCCATCTCTTCAAAGAGATAGAAGAAATGGTATTCTTCCAGCACAGGTTCTTCCAAGGTTGGAATAACCTCGAACTTGCCATCTTTCTCAAGTGGCTCGATCATCTTCCATCGCTTGTCCGAAGGAGAAAACCCGAACTGCTGAATATCTTGCTCGCGCATGTTATCCAAGTACTTTGCAGTATAAACCCCGTGTATGTTATCCGCTAAAGCGAATAACAAAGGGGACTGAGCGAACCCCAGAACCGCTTCCCGGACCGAACCTTCGGTCGAAGTGCGGGCCCTTGTCAACTCTTCCTCCAAGGTCGTCTTGTCTTCTTGAGCCCGAAGGAGAAGCTCGTTCAGCTTGTTCCTCTTCTCCTGGGCCCGACCTTAGACTTCGTTGATTTTCTCTTCTTTGGCCCGCAGCTTGGCCTCCAGGTCGGCTATCCGCCCCTCAGCTGTTTCCCCCACCTTCTCCAGCTCAGAAACCTTATCTGCTAAGAGCGAGACTTCCGTCCCCGCTCTTAGCAACTCACTGTCCAGTCGGTCTCGATCCTCCCGTACCGTGGCCAACTCCCCATGCTTGATCTCAACTTGCCTTTTGGCAAGGTCAAGTTGATCCTGGACTTTATGGGACACAACGCAATCACCTTGGTTTTTCTCCACGGTGATAGCAGTTGTGAAAGCTTTCCTCAACATCTGCAAAAGATAACACATTTTAAATAGATGAAGCTTCGGGCCTTCACGTTAAGTAGAAGTTACCTTGGAGGTGAGGTCGAGGAAGCTTTCCAAAATGTCTTCACCAGTAACGTCCGCCTGGACGTTATCTGGGTTCTGCTCTCCGAAAAGGCGGAAGTCCTTTACGAAGGCACTCCTCCACGAGGATAGTTTCCTCCCCTTGCTGAACCTCTCCAACAGGCTCAAAGCAACTCCCCAGTCGGAGTTGGTCTTCGGGCCCGATGCAGGCTCCTTCAGAACGATCCCCTTGGTGGGGACCGGAGCGCTGCCCCCCTTCTTCAGCCTCATCGGCTCCTGCGGGGCTTCCGCTTCTGTCACCCTTTTCCCATTTCCTAAGGGGACCGGCGGCAGGGAGACGTTCGGCTTAAGCTGAGGACCGGGGAGAACCTTCTCCACGGGAACGGCTCCCTGCAGCAACAAAGCAACAGTTTTAGTATTAATAAAGGAGGCGTTCCCGATTTGATAGAGGCTGGAAAAGCTCAAAGAACGAATCCGAGCCTTTATCACCTCCTCTACCACTCCAAATACCCGAAACGCAGGCCCTTCTCCGCTTGAAGGTTGCCTTGTGCAGCGAAGGGTCAATGTGCCCGCGCTGGTAGTTTGGATCGGGGGATTCCCTGACCCCGAAGGAACCACCATACCCTCCGTCGTTGATTCACTTCCTTCAGCGCTGCCCGATGCTTCCCTTTGTCCTTCAGAAGAACGGACCGAAGCAGCTGCCATGTGTTTAAAGCGCGAGCTCGGCATTGTCTCAGTCGAATCTGCAAAACAAATACATAAGGATCAGGAAAGATTAAAATATAACACTACTTCATACCAGATCCTTCTGATGGATCTGAATCTGAACTAGAAAAAACCCCCTTCGGGGCTGGGGCTCCGGTCCTACCCGCAACACCTATCTCTATTACCCTTCTCTCCCGAAGCAGATCTATTCGCTTAAGGCGTGCTTCGGGAGGAGGGAACATCGCAAGCGTATTTGCGGTGTCCGTGCGGGAGGGGTTGAACCTACTTCGGTTCAACTGACATATGCGTGGGTGGGTGAGGCGCGGCCATACTTTCAACAGATCCTCTTTGGGGACTGTTATCCACACATAGCAGGCCTCCCACGCATGAAGAGATTCCTCTTTATCTACAATTGTGCACTCTTTGGTGCGCACCGCTATATAATATAACTTGCGGCATCCCAACAGACCTTTCCCCTTTCGGGACCCAACCAAGAACAGGTTAAAGAAGTGTTCTAAGGTTGGGGCCCGATTCTATTGGTGACAGTAAAAAATGAACGCTATAATATATACATAACTGCCCGGGAATAACGCAAAAGTGGGGCAGTGAATCTCCTTAAACACGGCCGCTACAAAGGGATGTAGCGGAAAGCGAAGCCCGCACTTAAGAGAGGCGTAACTGACCGGAATGGCCGATGCCGGCACATTCATCTCCGCTGGAAGGAAACAGCGAATATCTTCCCGTCCCTTCCAGATAGAGTAATGTGCCGGGATTGAAAACTTAGACCTAAACTCCTCAATGTCCAACTCATACATAGAAGGATAACGCATTTTGTGAGGAGCCATGAGTGTATACCTTAGAAAAAGCGGATTGAAAGAGGGTGGACGAAAAATCGGATGAGGGCACAGAGGGCTTGCTGCAATTTCTCTTTCGCGATAATGACGGTGAAGAGAAACATTGCCAAGAATCCCGATTTAAATATTAATCTCCCAGCCAGTGATGTGCCGCCACGTAATACTGCCCAAGACTGTGACGGTACGGAGCGCACTCATCACGCCTCTTAAACTTTCGAATGTGAAGAGGCGCGGGTCGAGATATTAATATTTAAAGAATATCAAAGATAAAAATATAACTTAAATATACGTTATTAGGTTTTAAACTTAATTGATTCATACACTAAGGCAAAGATCGGTCTCCTGGACTCTCACTATCTACAGGTACGGTCCCCTGTTCTCATGAATGTACAAACATCATGTGATCGGCCTTGTATCACCTCTGCGATTGGCAATCAAGCCCGAGGGGCTAGTGATGAGAACTCTAGGACCGGGTACCTTGTGATGGGTAAGGCCCAGTAACGGTTGGGCCAATTCTAATAGTGAAAATGAATTCCTACAGCCTATTTACATCTTTAGGGAAGAGCGGCCCGATGTTCAATAAGAGGACCGAAGATAACCTTAGCAAATAAAAGTGTTTTCTGCCAGCTGACTCCGGGGTTCGGTCCGAGCGGTTACAAAACGGTTACAGGCTCACGCTTCCCACGCTTCGGGTCCTCACATGTTTACCACGCTTCGGGCCCGATCACGCAGACCACGCCTCGTTCTCAACCTCGTTTTACATCCCGCGATAACAACCTCTAACAAACCTGTCAGAGGCGGTTACAAGGCGTGAATCACACACGCCGTCAACTCTATAAATATAGGGCACGACGACGGAAATAGCAGGACCTTTTGGACGCGTAAGAACATGCTGTTACCCTGCCGGAGTTCTTACTGCTTTATTTTCCTTGTCATTTTCATTAGCCTCTTTTGTATTGACTATGAGTTATTTCATTAGTGAACAGACTAAAAGCATAATATGCTCTTAGTCGAGTGGTTTTCACCCCAATTCCTGGGGTTTCCACTATACATCGCTGTGCATTTACTTATTTCTATCTTTTAATCATTTTCCACATTTAAAACAAATCAGAACCGAGTTCGTTTGCTAAACGAACCGGACGACTGTTGGTACCCCTAAAAAGGGACCATAATATCCGGGTTTGATCCGAAAATTAAATATTTGCAAATATTTACTAATATACTTATATAAATACCGAAATAATCAATATATAAATTGTCGGAAATATATATTGTCAATATTTGTATGAGTATAATGACAATTGATATACTCATATAAATATATGTGTCAATTTATAAATTTCTGACAATCGATTTCGGAACTTGTCGGAAATACCGTTAATCGTATTTGTATACTCATACAAATGCCGAAATCGTTAATATATAAATTTCGAAAATCGATTAAAAACCAAATCATCAATATATTTGTATGAGTATACAAATATGATTAAGTGTATTTGTATGAGTATTTCGGTATTTCCGACAAGTTCCGTTCTTAACAGCCATACCATACTGGAACAAAATTCCGGACATGTATATTGGACGGTAAAGAAAAAATGGGCACAATCAATATTTTGAACGTTATCGAAACTTCTTCGTCAATATATAAATTGTCAGAAATCGTCAAAATAAAATTTGAAAAACAATTAAATGGAAACTTCATCAAATAAATCTTATCAAACATTAATAAACTTCAAGTGTTGACATTCAGAATACAAATTAATATCCTTTTATTATGTTAAGTCGAAAATTATAATATGTACTTAACTCGCGGTCTTCCCAAAAAAATCAATGTGTCACTTATGTAATTGTCTGAAATCGTTAAAATAAATTTTGAGAAACAATTAAATGGAAACTTCAACAAATAGATCTCATTAAACATTAATAAATTTCAAGTATTGACGAATGCAAATTGGTATCATTGTATTATGTTCGATCGAAATTTACAAATCAGATATAACTCGGGTCTTCCCGAAAAAATCAATGAATCACAAACATAAAATTGTCGGAAATTGTCAAAATAAATTTCGAGAAACAATTAAATGAAAACTTCAACAAATAAATTTAATCAAACATTAATAAACTTAAGTGTTGACATTCGTAATACAAATTGGTATCGTTGTAATATGTTAGGTCAAATATTACAATTCAGATATAAGACTAATAATTTTCGATTTATAAACACTAAAATGCATCGTGAAAATTATAAAAAAACATCATATTCTTTCGTTGGGGGACTAAATTTGTCAAATTATGTAAACTTTGGGAACCAAATTAGTCATTCAAAAGTTTGGGGACTAAAATTGTCACGTTTTGCAAACTTTGGGGATCATTAACGTCGTTTGGGACCAAATTTGCCAAAACCCAAAACTTTGAGAACCAAATTTGCGTAATTTTAGTTCGTGGATCTTATTTAACACAAATTACAACTTTGGGACCAATTATGTCACACACACATAAGTTTGGGGACTGGTTTTACCAAAATAATAATATTTTAATGACTGATTTTGCATACATCAAACTTTGGGGGATAGTTTTGCTAAAATTAGAAAATTTGGGGACAAAAAATACCTTCAACCCGTTTTGTAATTTTTGTATTTGATTCTCAAACTTTAAGTTGATATGCATAGTCCCAATATTTTGAGTTTTTTGGCAAAAATAGTTGTGAATATTTTCAAAATTTGATAAATTCGATCCATGTATGATATTTGATAAGAACTCTAGAATCCGGTAACCGGAACTGAAGGAGGCCCAAGTCATTCTAGGCCGACCCACGTGACGAAAGACGAATCTAGAAGACTCAAAATCCAACATTTATTAAGGATTTAGTCTAATGAAGATAACTGGACCTGAATGCCCACTTAACTAAAAAAGTGTGCAAACCCAACTAACATTCATGACCGAAGGTTATAATTGAACATAACTCGGTCTTTCGGTGACCGAATTAATGTGGCCTATATTTTCTAAAATTAAGAAATATTATAAATAAAATTTAACATTATACAAATTTTCAAACCTAAAATGTTATTCACTCGAAAAATGGAGAAACATTGTATTGAGAGAAGCGATAAATTAATACATTAATAAAATTGATTTTTTTGTAGAATCATTTCAATTTAGAGTAAAGAAATTAATAGTAATTATAAAGTTTGGACTAAAATCCGGATTACTTAACAAATATCTCAATGTTCGAATCTCACTTATTACAACTGAATTTATCAAAATCCACGATGAAATGTATAAGGGAAACCAAATTTATTGGAATATAAATCCAAAGAAAAATGAGCCAAAATATATTATTTTTAATAATATTTCAAGATTTGAAGAAGAATATCATGAAGCCCACGCCACCTTTCCTTTTGCAACAGTGACGAAAAACCTATCAATTTCCGGCGACTGGAAAACCGTTGGGCCGATCTTCCTCCGCCGCCTACAAACCCTTTTCCTCGGCGGCGGAGGACAAACTACAGCCACAGGTATCTTACTCTCCTCCTTCTTCGGAGTTATGCACCCTTCTTCATCTTCATCGATTCTTCCCTTCATTTTTCCACCTCCTTCGAAAAAAACGAATAAATTTGTTCTTCTTCGATCTCAAAGAATATTGGTGTATTTGAAGCAAATGAGAGAAGTCATTAAATGCAAATAAGAATCTCACTCCCAGTCCCATGCAGGAGCTCTATAATTTTAAAGCCTCCATCTCTAGATTCTTTGATGCTTATTAGAGTATGCATTATTCTTAAATTATTAAAGTATGATTTTACTAATTAATCACCAAATAAATCTGAATTTTAAGTTAAATGCATTTATCTAATAAATAAATAGCTCATAAACTTAAATACAAAATTTTACATTTTATTAAACACCAAGGAATTATGTTTCAAATATAAAGTCAAATTTTAAAATTGAGTCAAGGAATACAAGTAAATTCGGTTTTAATTCGATAAATAAAAGGATTTGTATATCGTGATTTAAAGATAGTGAGTACGCTTTTATTGAATGGAAATAAGCAAAATGAATCCTAATTGCAGTGCTAAGAAGCAAGCTGAAAGGACCAACGACAAATCAAAAATCATGTTTTTATATCATCAATACCAAAATTATTGAAGAATATGTATTTTTCAGTAGGGTGCAACCCGACCCATGGCTTTTTATTTATATAAATAAATTATTTATTTTATATGTTTATTATAACAAAATATATTATTGAAATAATCTATCAAGTATCCAAGATAACGATATACAAGCCATACTAACCCGATTAGAACGAGCTCGGATACTTGGTTGAACACTAAATTTGCCATGTCATTCTCGTGAAAAAAATTCAGAGGAATTATATTTCAGTACAGAGTTTATCCATCCTATCAATCTTTTAATACCTATCGAAATTTCGTATCGATTCCGTACCGGTGTGACCGATGCAGTATACCACATGATACCAAAATTTATTATATAAATATTAAAAAAAAATTAAAATAATATTTATTTATTTTTTTAGGGATTGACCTGAAAAAACGCGGAATCCAATCCTAAAACTCGATGCCGGGAGATGCCGAAAAAATACTAGTATTGTCCAGTATTTGACGTACCGACTGGAAGAAACACTTCTTTTTTGTTTGTGGTGTGGGGGATACGAGGTTGTCTCCTCTGAGTCTTCCTTGGCGGTTCCCTGTTGAAGGGGAACCATTTTTTCCCGAAGCCTATGGCCCCATTCCTCGGACGACCCTTCCAAGACCCCTGAGGAAAGCACTCCTCGATTGCTCTAGGTCGGACGGCGCTGACTGGACCGTGAAGACTTTATTTTACGCCCCGATCCTGGTTGTTTTCAACCTCCTTCCGGTCCCTCCCCATTTTAATAGAGAACTACTAGGTATCTGAACTGCATATTCATATCGGGGCTAACTTGATAACTCTTCTTTGATAGGAAAGAACCTTAGGAACTTGATTTATATATGCTTTTAATTTCCGCTTCGCGTTTCTCACCTAACTTACTTGTCTTGTACATAAAATAATGGCTCCAGCTAAAGACCAAACAAAAAGGGGGGATCGGCTGAATTTCCTCCGTGATATACTTGCGGAGGACGATGAGCTTATCTATGAGGCGCCACCGGGGGCTCGGGACCGAATTTCCGCGGCCGAGCTGGCGTCGAGTTTACAAGAAGTGACGTCCCCGACTGGGGAAATAAGACACGCCACTCCTCCACCACCATAATCTGCTGCAACGTTGGCCAATTCCGAGCCGGTAAATGAGGAGTCGGCTACAGAAGCTACTGAGAGTCCCGAGGACCTAATCCCCCTGTCTCGGCGATTAGAATACGCTATTGAGGAGCCCACCCCCGATGAAGGCATGTACGATTTTGCCGAAACGTTAGTGGATATCATCGGGGACGACGTGGAAGGCGAGATTAGTGAGGATCAGCCGATGGACCCGGTGGTGGAGGAAGTATGCCAAGAAACCCGTCTGGAGGGAGAAACCAGCCAAGGCACCCGTCCGGACACGGGGAAAAGACCGGTGGAAGATCCCACCGTCTTGGAGGTTGCGGAGCCCACCAGAAAGAGTGGGTTAACCGCCGAATTCATCGACGACTTCCGTATACGCGACATCCCAAGATTAACAGTTAAGGAATGGCTCGATATGGGACGCCGGGCCTGCATTGTGTTGATAAAAGACGGACTCACCTTTCGAATTCCGAGAGGTATAACGTATCGAATCGGCCGGCCCTGGCATATTTGGAGCGGAACCCAGAGTTGCCGCCTCGTGGTCGGGATGACCACACGGTGTTTACCGACGTCGGTCGGTTAATGAGTCAGACCGCGACGATGCGTCGCGCCATTGGGGAGGTTCGTTGCGATACTAGCACTTGCTTCCCTAGAAATTTATCTTTCACGTCATATATACTAACCATTCTTGTTTTCATTTCAGATGGAGCGGACAATAATCCAGTTGGGCACCGCAACTGCAGTAGGGGAATACTGTATGCTTAAGTATTCAGAGCTCGACTCGCCGGACATTATTGGGGAGCAGAAGAAGAGAGCAGTGGAGAAGCTGATGCAAAATCAGCGAGATAAGCATGCCCAAGAGATGACAGCACTCCGAGAATAGCATAATAAGGCGATCGAGTCTTTACTTCGAGCTCATCGCAGCGAGCTGACGGAGAATTCCGCTTTCCATATCGGGCAAAGGCATGCCCTTGAACAATCCATAGAGACCCTCAAGGTGAATGAGAAGTACGCGCATGACAAGTTGAAGGAGATCCGAGAGCAAACTGAGGAGAAACTGAGGAAGGCCAAAGAGGACAATGCGGCCGATAAGAAAGCTCTCGGGAAAGCCACAGAGGAGGTTAAGAGCAAAAACAAGGAATGAAGGCCTCCAATCCATCACCGATTGACTCCGGGCACGAATCACCAAGTTGCCGTCCCAGATTAACGACTGCTTCCGAAAGCTGATATGGGAGTACACAGTACACTCCCCTACTTTCCGGAATCTGGGGGCGTTAGCAAATGCCAAGTCGAATGTCATGTACTTCATACGAGGGAGTGTCCATACGCAGAGAATCTTGGGCATATCCCTGACAGCTTAGGAGAAAAAGAAACTCGATCCCAAACTCACCGGGAAGTTCGAGCCTGTACCCGGTGAGGACATGTTGGATTGTTCATAGGATCCGTTCGGGGCGCTACATTTTAACTTGGATGAAGATCTTCACTAACAACTCTATTCGGAGGATGTCGAAACAGAGGAGGGCCCATCTCCGGATGCATTTAGGAGGTTGGCTACTTTATTTCCGGAGCCAGTGGGCTCCCTCGTGGCGGAGCTTCAGAAAGATGATGATGTGATGGAGGCGTATGATCCTCAAATATATACCCCCGCTAGTGTGACTGGAGCTCGGGAGCGCCACGAAGATGAAATGGCGAGGTTCACCTCCAAGAAGTTGACCACTGCGGGGCCTCAAGAAAAAGGCGTCAACCCTCCATCATCCCAGAAGATAAAGCTGGTGAAAAAACTCCCCAGCGGACCTGGTGAAGGCTCAGGCTCTCAGAAGAAGAAGAAATAAACTTCCATATATAGTTTCTTCACTTTTGTATTCTCTCCCCATTTTGTATTCCCCATGTATATATATAAAATTCGATTTTGTTTTTCTTTCAATTTCTCACTGCAATTTAATAATCATACGATTCTAAATAATCCATCTTCTATTCTTTTCAACTTAATTTCTCGGAACGTTCATCGGGGGGGGGATAGATCCATATACTTAGATCATCCGAAATTAGCTCCCCCAAAATAATAGACATCTATACAAAATTTGATCAGAGGTTGATAATATACTGGTGTTCCTCGAGTCATAGATATCTCACAAAATAAATGTAATATCTTCTGTCAACTCCAAGTGCGCATAAGAGTCCCAGTGTAGCGGGGCTTGACCCTCGGTCATTTCAATAACAATCAAAAATGATCCTTCACCAACATATCTTCCCCACCGGTATACACTTGCACCCGGGGCCATAAAATTATCTCGACCCGTTCATAAGACGGTGTCACCACTTACTCGGCCCGTCCATAAGATGGCGCCATCACATTCTCGACCCGTCCATATGACGGCGTCACCACTTACTCGGCCCGTCCATAAGACGGTGCCATCGCACTCTCGACCCGTCCATAAGACGGCGTCATTCGGCTCATCCATAAGACGGTGCCATGCAGAAATGGACCAGCCTCCAACGAGGGCGCGACCCTCGTCGGCGTGTCATGGAGGAGTCAGGTATATACTTGCACCTTGATTTGCCACGGAAATACGCTCGGTTCTAAGCCGGCAACATCACAATAAACGGGCCCCTTAACATATTCCAATATTAATTATGTATAGACGATTCTGCCGCGGACAGGAAGACTCATCATATTTAAAATATTTTGACGAAGTATTTAATTTGACGAGTTTGAAAATAATCGACTATAAGACATGTGGTACATTGCATATCTAATCTAACATATTCAATTGATTCCATCCTCCTTCGTACTAAAAAGCAATGGATCTACTCCTACCATACCAGTCCCCTAGTCGATTGAATTCATGCCGTTAAAAAAGATACTTAAAGAATTAGAATATGAAAAAAAAAAAGTGAAAATTTTTATTTTCAAAAAGATCGATGAGTCACGTCTATACATAATACTTGCGCAAATTGGACATATGTCAAGTCCGTGGCAGCTCCTCCCTGCTCATATTTGCGATTTTAGACGTTCCTTCCTTCACTACTACCGTTACTCTGTACGGTCCTTCCCACTTTCGATCCAACTTACCAACATGCTTCGAGACTTCCACTTTCTTAAGAATCAAGTCTCCAACCTTTAACAATATAGGTTGAACGCCTTTGTCGTGCTTCTTAGCCATTCGCCTTTTACATACCTCCATTCGTATTGCAGCTCTATCGCGGATATCATCAATACAATGAAGGTCTAACTTTCTCATATCTTCATTCAACACATCGTCATAAGCGATAACTCTTTCTGATAAAATGGTCACTTGTACCGGAGACACGGCCTCAGAGCCATATACTAAAGAGAAGGGGCTGAATCCGGTAGTGGACCTCGGTGATGTCCGATATGCCCACATCACATTATGCAACTCATCCACCCAAGAGGCTTTGGATTCATCTATTTGTGTTTTCAGCTGTTGCAGGATAATACGGTTGATAACCTCTGTAAGCCCGTTCGTTTCCGGGTGTCCAACGGAAGTAAACCGATGTTCAATACCATAATTCTCACACCATTCGTTAACCCTCTTTCCAGCAAATTGCGTTCCGTTATCTGATACCAAAATCTTGGGAATTCTGAATCGACATACGATATATCTCCAAAGGAAACTGATAACTTCCTGTTTCCGGACTCGCGATACAGCCTCAACCTCTATCCACTTAGAAAAATGTTCCACAACCACAATACAGAATTTCTTTTGACTAGGTGCCTTCAGAAATGGTCCTAAAATATCGATGCCCCACGTATCGAAAGGACATGTTGTCGGCAGAGGCTTCATACTAGCTCTTGGTACATGATGCACATTCGAGTGGAACTGACAAGCAGAACAAGTCCGAACAAAATTCACACAATCTTTTACCAGCGTTGGCCAAAAATAACCGGCCCTCTTAACCTTATTTGCTAAGGATCGACCTGCTGAATGATCACCACAGTCCCCAGCGTGAACTTCTTCTATAACGGTCTTTGCCTGTACTGGGGACAAACATCGATGATATGGGCCTCCGAAACTCTTCTTTTACAGCTTATCATCCACATAGACAAAATTCATAGCTCTTTGCATAGTCCGTCAAGCCTCACCTTCGTCGGTGGGCAATTCTCTCCTGATTAGATAATTTACGATGGCATCCTTCTAAGATGGTTTGTCGGTTACGACATCCAATTAAAACCACGTTTCATTCGAAAGTTCCAAATTAGCCACCTCGGCTGTCTGTTTCTCCACAAGACTGATAGAGGGCTGGTAGTGGATCATAGTTGTTATTTTTGACTCATCCGAGAGTTCCAAAATCGTCGCCGCCTTTGCAAGACCGTCTGCACGAGTGTTTTTCTCCCTTTGGATATATGTAAGCGTGAATATCTTAAGATTTTAAGCCGTCTCTTTCAGCTTTTCTAAATACATCCATAAATGGTTTCCGTTGGTGGCATAAGTATCTGCGAATTGGTTCACCACTAACTGCGAATCGGAATGAGCATGCAAACGAACGATTCCAATTTCCACTGCTAAGTTAATGCCAAATATAAAGGCTTCGTACTCGGCGACGTTGTTAGTTGCGGGAAAGCGCAACTTCACAGCATAATCATGTTCTTTACCAGACTTCCTTTCCTTAAAATAAACGCTGATACCGGCTCGCCCGGCAAAAACTGATCTATCTATAAAAGCATCCCCATACTCCTGAACACCCAACTCTTCCGACCGAGTCATCTCCACTATGAAATCCACTAACACTTGGACCTTGAATGCTCGCATGGAGATATACTCTATTTGGTACTGCCCTAACTCGATATTCCACTTTGCTACTCTGCCAGAGGCATCAATCTTTGATAACACGCTTCGGATAGGCTGATCTGTCAAAACTGCAATATGATGTCCTTGGAAATAGTGTCTTAATTTCCGTGAGGTGACTATCAGAGCTAATACGAGCTTCTCTAGGTCTGTATATCGGAACTCCGCTCCATGCAATTTCCTGCTCACATAATATATCGGTCTATGTTCCTTATCGCTAAGTCTGACTAATGCGGCGGTCACCGCCTCTTTTGTCACTGCCAAATATAAACCCAACGGTTCCCCCGGTGATGGAGGAGACATAAGCGGTGGTTTACTCAGATAGTCTTTCAAACTCTCAAAAGCCCTGCTACATTCGTCGTCCCAATACAAAAGATTCGTCTTACGCAAAACCTTAAAAAGCGGCAAACTTCTCTCTGCAGATCGCGAAATGAAGCGATTCAATGAGGCAAATCTCCCAGTTAGCCTTTGAACTTCCTAACACTCGTCGGAGGGGTCATTTCTTGGATGGCTGTTATCTTGTCATGATTCATCTCAATTCCTCTTTCAGACACCATAAAGCCAAGAAACTTGCCTCCTTTCACACAAAACGCACACTTAAGCGGATTCAATTTCATCTTATACTTTCTCAGTATACCAAAACAACCATTCAAATACTAGATGTGGTTATCCCCATGTTTACTCTTTATCAATATATCGTCGATATAAACCTCCAAAGACTTTCCGATCATATCTTTGAACATCGAATTCAATAAACGTTGATAGGTGGCCCCAACATTTTTCAACCCAAATGGCATAACTCTATAGCAAAAAATGCATTTATTTGTCATAAATGAAGTAAACAACTTGTTCTCACAATGCATAAAAATTTGATTATATCCTATAAAAGCATCTAACATACGAAGGAATTCAAAGCCACAGGCTGCATCCACCATCATGTCAATGGTCGGTAGCGGATACGGATCCTTCGGGCATGCTTTATTCAAATCAGTAAAATCAATACAAACTCTCCAACCATTATTCGACTTTGGGACCACCACTGGATTCGCGACCCAATCCGCGTATCTAATAGGTTCTATGAATCATGTCTGCAACAAAATTTCCACCTCCTCATCAATCGCCCTCTCTTTCTCAGGGGAAAACTTCATCTTCTTCTGATGAACTGGTCGCACATATGGGTTAACATTGAGTCTATGAGAACAGACTTGGAGATCGACCCCCTCATAATCTTGATAAGACCAAGCAAAAACATCTACGTTACTTTGCAAAAAAGAAATTACCTCCTTCTCAACCTCTGGTGACAACTCAGAACCGATCGTCACTGTCTTTTCCGGGTTACCGGGAAATAAAGGCATTGTCTTGATTCCCAGTGGCTCCATCTTCATATCATTTACTTTAAACTTCCTAAGAGACGGTCCGTCATTTTGTATCAATAACTTCATCGGATGAGAATTCCACTATACAAACGGGTATCTTTGCTTTTGATCCGTCCATACCACTTCTACACATCACATAATAACAAGAGCGCGCCAGCTCTTGATCTCCCTTCATCTTTCCAAACCCTAACGGTGTTGGGAACTTCATCATCAAATGTGGTTGAGATACCACAGCCCAAATAGGTTCAAACAACTTCCCCCAAGGATCGCATTATAGGGGAGTACAAGGAGATCCACCACCACAAATTCCACCATCAAAGTCCTTGATATTTCGGGATCGCCCAAGGTTACAGGCAGAAAAACAGATCCCTCAGCAGCAACGACGCTATTGTTAAAACAACTACCTTTGTATGTACGGGCTGGAGCTGGGTTTTTCCTTTCAAAGCCATATTCTCAAAGGATGCAAAAGTCAATATATTGGTAGCATCTCCGGTATCTACCAGCACTCGAGAAACATGATGATTAGCAATAATGGGATAGACAACCAACACATCTTCTTGTGGGGAGAAAACCCCAGATAAATCCTCAGGTCCGAATGAGATTGTCATCCTGTCCAAATCTGTTAACTGGACCGTGTTAACTTCCATGAAGCGCCCCTTCTGGTGTAGTGTCTGATAAGAACGTTTACTGGCACGGTTCGAATCACCGACGCTTCTTCCCCCGGCGATAGTCATAATGTTGGGGCCTAGATTGCCCCATCTCGGTTGAGCATTCTCAACATTCAAAATCGGTTGTCCCGGGTCGGGGCCAGCTGGAGAAGGAGGTAGTGCTTGCTGATTTGCAGGGGCTGGTGGGTAAGCTTCATACTTGTACCCTTGATGATTTCTTTGCGGCTGATTTCTGCCGCGACCACAATAGTGGTTTTCTCTTCCTCAGTCTCTTTGATTTTGTCTACCCCCATTAAAGAATCCTCTCTGGCCACCTCCATGACGCTGGCCACGATGTCCTTCATATCCACGTCCTCTCATATTTGGCCGTGACGCATCGACTTTCGGGGGTTTAGGTGTTGTCCCCATTGGGACACTTATATCAATCTTTCCCAGCTTAGACTCGGGTAGAGCCTCCACAGCACAGATCAGTTCATCAAGCTGACCCAACTCTAGCAACCTTTCCACCTTAGACATTAATTCCCGACAATCATTTGTTGCATGTTCAAAACTCCGATGAAAAAGACAAAATACTTGATACTCGTAAGTCCCCGGCGTTGGTTCTTGCAAGGGAGGGGGATAACGAAGAGATCCACCATTCTTTTGCTCGATAATGGCAAAAATATGTTCATAATTGTATGTCGGAAATACTCTCAACTTAGGTTTTGCAGGTGGGACAATCATGTCCAGCCCACGACTTGCAACAATATTATAAGACCCATATGCTTGAATCTCGATCACTCCATGATCTCGCAAGCCTTCATCTTCTCGGATGTATTGTGTACATCTCAACGCCAAATCCTCCATACTTTCCGGGGGATCCCTATTCAAAGAGTTACATAACGGGTGTCCAGCTAGAATAAGCTGGAGCACCCCAGCCTTCTCACTCACAGTAATCCGAGGTATCTTCCTACACTCAACCTCAAAACGGGTAATAAAACCCAACAACCTTTCCGAAGAATCATACCGCAACGCGGTCAAAGAAGTAATAGACTTTATTGGCACATTGAAAGGCGCGAAAGCTTAATAGAATTGATCCTTAAAGTTCTGATATAAAACAATCGAGCACCTCGATAGTCGATTAAACCATCGGAGGACAGATTCCTTAAGAGAAGCGGCAAAAACGAAGCACATGGCCGCATCACTGAAATTCATCAAACTTACATGAATCTCCAAATTCGATGTATGAACATGTGGGTCAGTCGACCCGCGATACTGTGGAAGATCCTTAGGCATTTCAATAAACTCGGAACGAGTGGCTCCGATAATGGCCATGGAAAATGGCGACAGAGCGTTAGACGTGTTCCAAGGACTTTGCAAAACTTCCATTGACGGCAGAACTTTTCCTCGACTGCCAGTGGGCTCATCAGCCCTCTCATTCTCAGTATAATCTTCCTCATAAGCTGAGGTCTGATGAGTATCCCGGGAATGCTCCCCGTACACTCGTCTCATTTCCTGGCCAAGAACGAGGTTGGCCTCCAATTGGTTCATCCTGGCCTCGTTTTGTTCCATCTTCCCACTCATCTCCTTAAACTTTAACTCTATCAACTCTTCAATCTTTTACAGAATATCGTTCTGCTCTTCGGTTGCTGCAGTATTCGCTCGTGGTTCCGGAACATGATGAGTATCTCCCTCCGCCACCTAGTCATTCACGGGTTACGGGGTAACATTGTTCCTCCGGGTTTTCCTTTGGGCCTCAACTTGCTCTAATTGAGCGATTAAAGTACGTCTTCGCTCTTCCAATTCTTCATCAGTTTCTGTTTGATCCGCAGATCTAGAGCGCGCAGGTGGCGAAAAGCGGGTGTTATTACGGACTGCAACTCGACCAACTCTCGCAAATTCATAACACTTAGATAAATACTAAAGTTGAGGAGGATAAAAATTAGGTTCCCTTCCGGATGAAAACCCGCTCCGGGAGGGTCGAACAGTGGCATTTTGGGCAGGGGGCTCCTCCAGGACTGACGATTGAGCCCCCGGTAACGCAGCAAATCCATCGTTCGCCCGAGGATTAGGATCTACCTCAATCTCTTCATCGAAAACATCTTCATCAGAATTCCGAGCAGTCATGATAACAGAAATCCAAACTCATCAATATAAGCTCTCAATGGGATAAAATCTCGAGTCCCCACAGACGGCGCCAAATTGATCTCGTCTAAAAATGTTTTTGAGTGTTTGTTTATGATCAATCAATTTTTAGTTATTCGAAATTTAATTGTTGTGAGGACACGAGCGATATACGAGGTTGGGCCCACAATGTGTGAGCTCTACCTTGGTTTCCACTATAATAATCGCAGTATACAAGTACAATGAGGTGATAACAATAATCCAGATGAAAACGGCTCGAAAAATGATCGAAAACACTCCGTCGAGCCCGAAAGGTACGCAGTCGCGAGTTGTGGTCAACAACTCGCGAATGGACAAAGCAACAGCTCGCGAACAGGTATCAGGGCAACAACTCGCGAGACAGGCTGGGGTAACAACAAGTCGCGAGTGCGTGCAGCAGACCGATAACTCACGAATGTAACAGTAAGTCGCGACTACGAGCAATAAGTCACGGGTGCGGGATGAAAAACAACAAGTCGCGGCTCAGGCAAAAACAAGTCGCGAATGGCTATGATCAGGCTATAAGTCGCGACTCTACAGTGTGCAGAAAAGCAATACTTTGCCTTGGGAAGCGCGATAACAGTCTGAACCCCTCCAAATGCACTGGGGTTTGTTTTTATAGAGAAATCCAGCCCAACTTCACTTACTTTAGCCCATGAGCTCAGTTTACTTCACTTAACCCAAAACACTTAAATAACCTCTAATTATATTGTAATAAATGACACGTCGTCTTGAAGTTTCGGGAACCATCCCGGTCGAGATTTTAGTCGGAAATAAGATGAGATAATACCGGAAAACCTCGTATATTAATTCTTTGCCTCCAAGCAGTGAACACGCAGCCACATAACATCGTTGCACCCGACCGATGTGCTCCCGGGTGGCAAATTATGAAAATACCTCTGGCCCGTTCGGGGTCGAGATAACCCAAAACACCTCAAAACACTTACAGAAGCTTTATACGGGGCCCAGCGAGCCTGAATTACGAGAATACCCCCTGAGAACGTCTCGCGATAGACATATGAAAATACCGAAAATATTACATAGCCACGTCGGACGAGCCACCGAGTAAGGATAAATACAAGAGAATAAACCCGGGTAACATCAGATACCAAAATTTATTATATATATATTAAAAAAATTAAAAATAATATTTATTTATTTTTTTAGGGACCTGAAAAAACGCGGAATCCAATCCTTAAACTCGATACCGGGAGATGCTGAAAAAATACTAGTATTGTCCAGTATTTGACGTACCGACATATATTTTTATCATTCTTATGTTTGTATTGGATTGTGAATCTGGCTTTGATTCAACGATAACACTCCTCATTCTGGGCTAACTAACGTTAGTTTATCTTCACTTTTTTTGCATTAATGTTAGAATTATATTATCTCCACGATGGGTAATATTAATTATCTATTTTGACATATTTTGTAGATTTTACAATGAATTATCATCCCTAAAATCTTTCTAGAACACACTATGGAAAGAATTTCACAATGATAAAAACTTATTTCAATATATATTTTCTTATTTGTATGGATTTTAAATAAATCAAGAGTTCGCATAATTGATTACAATACATGGATAATTATCCATTTAGTAATTAAAAGTCTATAGTCATAAAATTCAGTACAATTTATATATCAACATAATTCTATTTTATGAATACTAGATGTGTATAACTTTTACATTATAAAAAATAGAGAAATAGACAATAACTTGATAGATCTATATAACATAAGTTTCATAATCAATAAACATGAAATAATTAATATTAATATACAAGTTTATATGAATAACACTAGTAGGTATAAACTAAAATTAAGGAGGTGGAAATGAAGGGACTCATTTTCTATCGAGGAATCCGATTTTTTTGCTTTTCGAATTACCGAACAAGCCACAAACAATGGGTTTTTTTGTTATGCGATTATAATAGCCGTGCATGAGGTGCAATAAAATATTCAAATCATTATTTTTAACGCCCACAAAATAATACCAAAATTGTGGTGTGCAAAAAAATCACAATTTCACCATCCTACTAAAACCAGCAATACCATAATAATTAACTCTTATATTTAATAATTATAATATAATTATTATTGGGAACCCTTAAATCGGATACCACGAGGAGGGCTTGGCTCACACTAAAAGTTCAATCCAAGGATGATGAGAAAGTCAAGATGAAAGCAGTCATGCCCAAGAGAACGACACAACCCTATATATATATATGAGATTGGAAGATCAAATTTCAAACTAGATCTAAGAGACTAAACCTTAGCTGTCCCTTCTCGTTATACATTTATTTTTTTAATTGCATGTTATCCTCCTTTATTCATAACTTGTAGTTATAACAATTTTTACTCTATTTTCATATTAGATTAGCTTAGGAAATTCTCTTCTCAGCACCGTTGCTTTTCTCCTTTATTTGGGTTTCCAGGTTAAGATCGCATGTATTATTCCCATTTTCCTGTCATAAAGTTGTCTCACAAACAACAAGTTAAAATCCGGTTCTTAATAATTTATTGTGATCATAATCCGATGACTGTTGTTACCTCTAAATATGAATAATAACACTTATGTTTATTATCTTTTGTATATAAAAATGTATTAGTATTATTATATAAATCACGATTGAAATAATACAATTTTACTAAATATATTTATAAATTCACGATAACTATATTTCATCACACATCATAACACCTCAATTAAGGTTAACCAAGTAAACCCAATGGAATGTTTGCAATTGAGGGATAACATACAGTTTTATTGTTGAAAGTTGAAAACCAGCAAATGTATAACGACAAGGGACGGCTAAGGTTTAGTCTCTTATATCCAGTTTGAAATTTGATCTTCCAATCTTATATTTATAAAGGGTTGTGTAGTCTTCTTGGGCATGACCACTTGCATCTTGACTTTGGCATCATCCTTGACTGAACTTTTAGCGTGAGCTGAGCCCTCCTCGTGGTACCCGATTTAAGGATTCCCAAGAATATTATATTATAATTATTAGAAATAACACATTGATTATGAGTGATCATAATCAATATTAAATTTGTAATTTCTTAAACATTGATTATGGAAACACAAACTATATCGAGATTTATGAAAATTATATTAACAAATTTGTACCCAATTTTCATCCATTTTACCAATAAATATAGTAAATAGACCAAGTTGAGATATTAACTTCAATAGTGAAGAACTTTATGGTAAATGTTATTGATATAATAAAGAAATTAGGAAATGAATAAATAATGGTATGGTACTATTATGAGTGAGCATTAAATCTTACAAGAGTATGATTTTCATTTACATGTTGTCTGGCTGTTTTGACAAAATACTCACCGTAAAAGTGAGTATTTACCAAAATACATATCTACAATATAAATTTATCTGTCAAAATACATTATAGATAGCTATTTCGATAAATATCTACTTTTGAGACACTATTTAAGTAAAAAAGATTTATGTGGACCAATACATTCACAACCAACAATCTCAATTGTACTTTTTGTAAAAATTTCAACGGTAAA
This sequence comes from Utricularia reniformis, assembly GCA_009725065.1. Lineage (NCBI taxonomy): Eukaryota > Viridiplantae > Streptophyta > Magnoliopsida > Lamiales > Lentibulariaceae > Utricularia > Utricularia reniformis. Next base: position 510,827 of record RWGZ01001525.1, read on the forward strand.
GATTCATTGTCTGTACAAAATGACCTTGACTGATCATACAAATACAATTCAATGTTTTGCCTCTTTGCTAACGTGCATAGTACCATGATGCATGTTTCCTTTTTATTTTTAAACTTTGCATTTCATAATTATGTTTTTATTTTACATTCAGGTTATGCACCACCCATTGGTTAGACTTGATACGATTTAATTATACAAAATTGTAGGAGTTAGATTTTAGAGAGAGCTCGAAATTTCATTATTTGTAAAATATTTAGTTTCATTAAAAACTAGTGTCGATGGTCGATTGAATGATCTCCTCACAAAGAGGCATCTTCCGTCCATAGCAATAATTTAAGATCACATAAATCATTTTTCGAAGAAAAACAAATCGAATTAATGACAGTAAATACAATGTTATTTTGTATCACCTATCAAGTATAAAGCATAGGAGCGAATTGGATAGTCCGACTAGCTCTCACACGGATGCTTGAGGAAAAGCAGATTGCTAGTGCTGCACTATGCGGCATCGACTCAGTGCGACTCGACACAACTCGACAAGAGTATAAGAGTCAGATTTTTGACTCGGCTCGTATTATTAAATAAATAATAATATTAATTAAAAGCAAAATTAAAAAAAGTAATTGTTAGAATTTGTAGAAAATTGCATAAAGTCAAGTTTAAAACTACAAATATTTATCAATTCATTATATAAGAAAATTTAACTTATAAAAAATGAATATCGTTCGTCGATTCTACAATCTCCCCAAAAACAACCACTTTTTGATCCATCATCGCTTGTATGAAGAATTCACAAGTAGATCGACAACATTAAAAAGTCGTGAAAACACATAAGATACGTTTCCGATGAATAAAAAAATCAAATTAAGGAAGAAATCAAAACGACGTCGTTTTGTGTCAAGTGTCAAGAGTCGGAGAGTCCGACTCGACTCGACATGGAAAAATATGAAAAATTGAAGAGTAGGTGACGTATAGATGCTCCATAGTTTTCAGGTTATCTAAAAATTATTTATAAAAATTCAGATAATTCAATCTACAATAGAAATAAATTGTATTGAAAATATTAGATCTAGTGGCTAGTAATAATATAACTTCTCTTATCAATTATAGTACTCTTAATTACATTTCACTTTAATAGTCTTAGCAATGAGATTTCGTTAGAAGAGAATCTCTAATTTTGGATATAAGATCTCTTGATAATTATATCAAGATTAAATGGAACAAGTGAGAATAAATACAAGTTTAATATTGAATTTGGGGGATATGTATAATTTTTAATTTCGTAATTGGATTTTTAATGTTTCTGTTCTCATTTTAGGATAAAAAGTATCCTTTTATAACTTTATATTTTATAAAATTGACAAATCTACAATTGATATTCTACCAATATTTGGAATATATGCTCATTTAAATGATAATGTTGATTTTTTTTCTATAATTATATAAGAAAATTATATATATTTTATCATAAAGTAATTAATTTATTCAAAAAGTATGATAACTTTATATACTAAATTGGTTCAAAGCAAAATTATAATGAAATGAAATGAAAATGAGAACATAATGATTAGTTAAATTAGGTTAGGGCAAGGAAAAAAGCATCTGAATTGATGGATTTTACATTTATACCCTCAACCCGCCATTGGAAAAAACCATTCTCCTTCCCCTTTATAACTCCCCCTAAACCCATTAATTCTCATTCGCCGTCGCGTACCAAAACACACCTCACTTTAAAGCACTCTCTAGAAACTTCTCTAGAAACTTTTTAGAGTGCGCATCAAACCAACATTTCGGCCGCCATGAAGCTTCTCCTCTGCATCTCCGCCGTCACATTCCTTATCTCCTTCACTCATGCGAGAATTCCCGGCATGTACTCCGGCGGTCCATGGGAAACAGCCCACGCCACGTTCTATGGCGGCAGCGATGCTTCTGGAACTATGGGTACTTTCGCATTTCTCTATTTTGCTAAATTTTCAGTTTCATGGGTTTCTGACCATTTTTATCTACAGGCGGCGCGTGTGGGTATGGAAATTTGTACAGCCAAGGCTACGGTGTTAACACGGCGGCGCTGAGCACTGCTTTGTTCAATACTGGCATGAGTTGCGGCGCTTGCTTTGAAATAAAGTGTAATGAACCGAAATGGTGTAACCCTGGGAGTCCGTCTATTATCGTAACGGCGACCAACTTCTGTCCTCCGAACTACGATCTGCCTAACGATAATGGCGGTTGGTGTAATCCTCCACGTCCACATTTCGATCTCGCTATGCCCATGTTTCTTAAAATCGCTGAGTACCGCGCCGGCATAGTCGCCGTTAATTTCCGCCGGTAAAGCTACTTTACCATTTTACCCTTATATTTGAGATTTTGTGTCGGGGGTTTTAAAACTTTGTAGTAATTTCCGTAATCGAATAATTTTTGACCCAAATTCGCATTAAATACGGCGCCATATAAAGCGCTGAAATTAGGGTTTTCATTTATTAACGGAAGTTTTCTTTTTCTCTCTCGGCAGTACGCCGTGCAGAAAGCAAGGAGGCGTCAGATTCACCGTCAACGGTTTCCGATACTTCAATCTTGTTCTTGTTACAAACGTCGCTGGCGCCGGAGACATCGTACGGGCAAGCATCAAAGGAACGAAGACTCAGTGGATTCCTATGAGTCGTAATTGGGGCCAGAATTGGCAGTCCAACGTCGTCCTCATCGGTCAGGCTCTGTCCTTCAGAGTCACCGCTAGCGACGGCCGTACTTCGACCTCATTGAACGTCGCGCCGGCTAATTGGCAGTTCGGCCAGACTTTCATGGGTAAAAATTTCAGAATCTAAAGGAAGACAGAGAACTCCACATTTTTCTGCATTTTTATCGGGAAAAATCTGGAGAAATTAGTGTTTGATTAAGCGAGTAGTTGTTTTTCCTCTTTATTACCGTCGGTAAACATTAAAGTGAGTCAAGTTTCTGTAGCGTCCAGTCAAGTCCAGGCTGAAGTGGTTGCATTATCGGAATAAGCCAAGATATTTGCAGCCCGCGGCCGTTTATGTTCGGTCTATCTGTTTCCAATGTTGTTGTTAGCTATATCGGCGAGCTTTGATGAAATGATTGCTGTTTTCGTGATACTTACTCTGACAAGACAAGACTAAAAAGCAATACCAAATTCAAGAGGTTTTAAATAAAGATAACTATGAAAAAAAAATAAAAAATAATTAATAACATTGAAGTTTTTTGTTTGAAAAGTCGAGTTCCACTTTTACTGACACCGAATTCACCCCAAATACATTATTTTCTTTTTAATTTTTTCAATAAATATTATTTTTATTAAAAAAATGAGGTTTGTTTTATGTTTATGCATCAATTTCTTTCTGCCTTGCCTTTTTCTTCCCTTCCAACTACTATTGGGTTCTTGCTTTGTTCGCCGTCGATAGAGTAATTTACGATTATGCTATTTTTTCCCTCTCGAATGCAACTTACAAATAAGCTAAAGCTGACTTGTGTTGGCAAAAATGCAAACCCAATTTGTAGAAGAGTAATTTGGAGAGGGCAAACAAAGAAGGGAAGAGATGGATGAATTTGGAAGCTAATAAGATTTCGAAGCTAAAGCATTCCACCCGTTCCTTCCCCTAATTAATTGTAGGTGATTTAACACAGTCTGGCTCCATCAGTGATTCAGTCTCCTTCATCACATTCATGATGCTACATCATTACTTGAGACTTCTCCATGGTTTCTTTAGTAGCTTATTTCAGTTGTCCCATTAACTTCTTATGCTGCATTGTAGCTTGGGTTATATGTGAAAAGCTTTGCGAGTTCCTTGTTCAGTTCCTAAACCTAAGTAGATTCATTATCAACATCTCTTTCTTGGGATTTGTCTATGGTGACGCAACTTTTTTTAGTACAAAACTTACCTGAAAATCCAAATAGCCGACCTCTGTTATGTGCACCATAAAATTAGATGTGGTTTTGTTTTCCACCCGTTACAGCCATGTGTGGAAATAGGATTAATAAAAAGTATTAATATTGTAAACAAAATTACTATTTCATCAAATATAAAAAAATCAGGAATATCTTGTGACACTGTTAGTAAACAAATTTTCCCCCAAATTCAAACCGCACCTTTCTAATTTGACAAGGTTAAGAGGAGCGGGAAATGAAATCTGACTGAAGAAGAATAAGAAGAGCGTGGGCTAGATTAGGTTATCGTCTTATCGTATCGGTTCCACCTTTTGCTAAAGATTTGAGACAAGGAATAAAAACAAAAGAGAGAATCCGATTACCGATGCGGCGATTTTTATATTCGAAATTGAGCTCCGGCGGTGTCAGAGACTACTGATCTGAATCCGCTTTTTGACCGAAGAAAGTAAAAGGAGAGAATCCGATTCCCATTCCATTCCAAATTTCAGAATCGGATTGCCGAGATTCTTCAAACTGGTTTCGTATTCAAAACGCGAATGAATTCTCAGAATAAAGAACATTAACAACGCCAGCGGACAAAATTCTGCCTAATATGACAACCAATCAAAATTTGGCCCAGGTATTATAAATCTACCAACTAGGCCCAATAGTGCAATTTAATAATTAATTTCCATCAATTTAATCTTGCAAAACTTTGTTTCAAATGAAAAAAATATATATTATGTATATGATTTGCTTCAATACACTTTTTTTATTTTATGATAATCCAAAAGCATATGTTATATGTTGTTGAATTGACTAATAGGGTTTGTGCATTAGGCATATGTTTATATTGAATTTGGTTGATGACTCAATCAACTTTTGGTTCAATTATATATATACAAGTAAAGATTAGTACGAAGGGTAGATGCGTGTCTCTTGTTAGGATCATTTTGAGAAAAACACTAACCTAACTACGATTTGAGAGTTTTTGTTCTGTCTAAGCCTTCAAAGTGATGAAACAAAGTGGTGAAGTTATATTGTATCAAACAAAGGCTTGATTTCTAATGGAGTTTGGTAATGTGTAGTTGCTTAGTAATTCGTTATTGTTACGTTTGATTTGTTCTTTTCAGTGTGCATGGGAACAAGAAAAACGAGTGTGTGTGACATTCAAAAAGTTTTAGGAGCAAACTTTCGAATGTGGACAACATGTGTCGCTTAAAGCTTTGGAATAAAATATTGAACAATTCTATCATTATCTTTACGTTTAATTGCGATTATGTGTGTTATTTGTATATGATTGGTATAGTATTGAGATTTCTGTGTGTACGAGCATTTCAATTTGTTGATTAGTGAAAATAACGCAAGGTCCGGTAAGTGGATTGCCGAAACGATCGATTTTAAGTCAAGAATCGTAATTAGATACCACTTAAAAAAACTTTGGTGTTCCTATTTTATGATTTAAGTAAAACTAGATTTTGGCTAAAATACATAAACCAACTTTCAATTAAGAAAATAATTCAACATCAGATACATTGATTTTCAAATTTTACAATATGTATTAATTTTTAAATAATAATTTCTATATTGATATTTATTTAACATATATTAGACTTCAATAACAAGAACGAAATCTGAGGAAATGGTGTACGCAGTAGAGGGAATTAAATGTTATTTTTAAAAAATTTAATACAAATGACAAACAAAGCATTTACAGCAGCAAAAACAAATGGCTATACAAGCTTCAAAATACAACTTAAGCATAAAGAGAAGAACCCGAAGGCCTCGGGTACGCCGTCTTCGGCCACGAATCCACTCCACGATTTCCCTGACTATTGCTATGAGATCCATGCTTCGGGCGATCTTTCGATTCATTTAACTGATCGAGAATCTTCACAACTTCGTCCATATTCGGACGACTTCTCGGATCCATCGAAAGACAATGGAGAGCAAGTAAAGCTGCCTTTGCAACAAACGTCATCGAGTATTGTCCTCCAAGACGAGCATCCACAATGCTCAGAACTCTACGTTTGTTCGTAAGATAAGGCTTTGCCCACTCCACTAGACTATGCTCACCGATCGGACGGTTATTATCGATCGCCTTTTTTCCGGTTATAATCTCTAGTAGAACTACACCGAAGCTGTACACATCGCTTTTTGCCCTTAAATGACCTAATGGATAATCGAACACGAATGAATAACTGGAACCGAATATATCAAACTCCGTTAAGTGTTTTTTTTCACCTGTTGATAAGTATTCAGGTGCTGTGTATCCGTATGTTCCGACTACTCGAGTAGAAACATGGCTTTTATCATCAGAAGGTCCATCCCGAGCTAAACCGAAATCCGAGAGTTTTGCATTATACTCCTGTGTATTATACGAAGATGAAAAAACACAGTAAAAATGTAGTTATGAAATATGATTATCGTCTCGGAAGCGTACCGAATCGAGTAATATGTTAGAAGTTTTAAAGTCTCGGTATATAACTTTTGTTTCGGCACTATGAAGAAACGCAAGACCTTTCGCTGCACCGACCGCAATTTTCATTCTCAAACTCCAGCAGAGTGGTTGGAAGTACGATCCTTCTGAATGACGAAAAAATCGATTCAACATTATATTTTACGATCGAATTCAATAGCGATAAATCTTACTCCGAAAGAGATGACTCTCGAGGCTTCCCCTTTGCATATACTCATAAACCAAAAGTCTGTGATCATCTTGTAAGCAATAGCCAATAAGTTTTACAAGATTTGGATGCTGCAATTGCCCAAGATAGTTGATTTCCGCCTGTTAAACGAACGAAAAATGCGAGATTTCGCCTTTAGCCAAGATCACAAAGAGAGCTAGCTTATAAGAACAATAATGCTAAGGAAAAACGAATAAACGAAGCATACGAAAATCGACATATTGGGAATCAATGGATAGAAATCCTCAATGTAGAAATATAGGATTTAATGAGCCGAAGAATGTCGGTATAATCCAATTCATAAAAGAAGTGAAGCACATTGAAAATGATAGACCAAATCAATTGCTTATGATATCAATGTAGAAATTCATAATTCAATGGGTCGGAAGAGTGTTCGGTGTATCCCAATCCATAAGAGTAAATCATAATGAAAAGACTATGATATCATCACAATTATAAACAATGATTTTTGTATTTCGACAACCGACGTGGGATATTATTCAACACTCCCCTCAAGTCGAACTGACCCCTTGATCCGATACAGACTTGCTTTAATATACTCAGTAGTGCTCGAATCATAGGTCGATCTATTTTTGTCATCTAAGTCCGATGTGATTTATTACCAAATTTTTTTTCATCTAAATCGGTACATACCAACCCGAAACCCACCCTACAACTCCGATACCATGTAGAAATTCAGGATTCAATGGGACGGAAGAATGTCGATGTAGCATAACCCATAAGAGAAGTAAATCACATTGAAAAGACTATAATAAAGACGATATCAATTACTCATGATATCACTTTCCTTATCAACTAAATTATTTCTATTTCCACAACCGATGTGGGACAATATTTCAAAAGGCTAGGCCAAATCAATTACTTATTATATTAATTCCTTTATAAACTAGAAGATTTTGATTTCCACAACCGAGGTGGGACAGTATTTCAACACTCACCAGCCATTCGCTGTGGCCTTGCCAACTATCGAGTTTGAGTCGTTTTACAGCAACAACCATATTAGAGCCTGGTCTTGAAGGAGAAAGTGAATGTTCATCAAGCCATCCTTTAAAAACTGAACCAAAACCTCCTTCACCAATCACACTATCAGGACGAAAATTTCTGGTTGCAGCCTTGAGATCACTGAAACTGAAGCTTTTCAAATTCGGAGACTGTAATATTTCGCCTTCGCTTCGAGGAAGAGATGTAGAAGATGCCTTGCTACTAGACTGACTTCCTTCTCCACTAACCATTTTAGATGAACTACGACCTGTAAGTTTAAAGGGATTTCAGATTCAAAGCTTAACACTAAACTTGTTCATAACGAAGATAACAAATTAACCCAAAAGTCACAATTGAATAAGTTCTCTGTAAATCCTCAACTTTCAATTCAACAAAGAACAGGGATATTTTAAACTAAAGTCGAATTTTGGGAAAAAATCCGTACCAGTATTAGGGCTCTCTGCAATCCTCTTGCTCAAGCAGATCCCCATTGTTAAACCTTAAAATAAGGTAAAAACTCGCTTAACTAAAGCTCAAAATTCGTCGTTGCTTCCTTTCGCTGTTCAAATTACATGCGAACCCTAAAAAACGCAGCTTCTCTGCGACAAAATAAAGATAAATAAGTTGAGCGAAATTCAGCGGCGGCCCAGATCTAATCTGAACCCTCTGAGTTTTCTTGTTTTCTCAGTCGTCACCTGCCAACCATACGAAGTAAACTAGCAAGTTGCTCACGTTATTGTTGATGAGGGAGGATTGGGGTAAGGGGAGAAACAGCAAATTATACATAAGAAAAAACAAAAGAATCAATTTTTATAAAAAGAAATAAGAAAATACAGGTCACTGATTACACCTTCGTTGAATGTGCAAGACCTTTTCTTCTTATCCCCATTGAAGATTGACTCTCGACATTTCAGGTGTCATTACAATATTATATACAAAATACGATGATTACACTACAGTGACCATTTTAATACTTAAATAAATTGCATTATGAATTATAGAAAGAAATAATTCATTCTTAAAAATCTAGAAATAATTACTAAATCTTAATGAGAATGATGTGTGAATTAGAAGATTCTAACAACCCACCAAAAATGGAAAAAAAAAACAATTAAACCCTAAAGATTGACCTTTAGTGTGAATGGTTGAGGATTGTCATTTACTTTTAGGGAACAGAAAACCAAACGACTAACTGCCACCAACACAACAGTAAAATGATACAGCCGCCCTAGTTGTTATTCCCTCGACCATACGGCGTCGTGTCGTGTGTCATTGTCCGACACTCTTGTGACTGAAGCCAATGTAATAAGAATTTATGTTCTAAATGAAGGGGCAAATTGAACACAAATTCAGCAGCAATTCCAGCACCTGTAAGCTTAGTTGATATTGTTTAATTAAACACAACACAACTTTTAAGTGGAAATCGAGCACATTCTCGGAAGAAAACCACGGGACCAAATCTAGATCCAATTCACTATGATCACTGATTCTGTGTTTGATACATCAAAGACAATCAAAAATTTGAGACAAAAATAACACAGTCTAGGCTGCCCTTTTTCGATTCTGTTGTCTCTCTATTTTTTGTTCCAACTTGTGCATCTTTTATGTATCGTTCTTGCAGTTGTAATTGATGTTATCATGCCTCTCTGCATGATCTCGTCCACTTAATCACTTCAATTTCAACTTCCCTGTAATCTTGATTCGTATCTGAAATTGAGACTTCAAATTGGGCCTCTGCTTTATTCCCTTGGCCCAGGGAACTTCGATCCGAATTGGGCTGGTTTTTATTTGGACTAATATTAGTCCAACACTAAAATCAATGATCAACTCTTTTTTTCAACGGTTGGATTCAAACAAATTTTGGATCGATTTAAATTGTTTTTTATATTACATTTTTTAATATTTGAAATGTGGTGACATTAATTTGTTTTTTCTTCAAGTTTTCATCTAATAACAAACTAACAACATCAATAAATACCAAAATATAAAAATAATTAAATAAAAAATATAGTATATAATATTATATTAATCATTAAGAAGAGTGGATTTTATAGTTTTTATACAATAAATATTAGTTTGCATTATATTATCTTTTAAAAATATTATAATTAATAAATAGATTATATAGGTTAATATCTATTTTTATACAATAAATATTAGCTTGCAATAAATACACCTTTATAACCTAAATGTACCGATTTAACCTAATGTAAATAAAACGACTTATTGACCGTCGATCCACGCAACCTATCAATCGACATAGAGTCAACCTGTCATCGAGATTTCGACCTATGCATGGATATCGTTCGAACACCCTAAGAAATATATATCTTACATAAAGAGCAAATTAACTGTTGGCATAAATGATACAAGAATCCGTTTGTGGAACAAGCCGTGTTGAAATGTCAATTGTCCCACATTGGATTATAAGAGCGAAGATGTACCATAGTAATTAGTTTATTCAAGTCTTTTACATTGTATTCTCCTCCTCTTATATGTCGTATTCACGTACACTTCTGTCATAATTTCGGCAAGACTCTAGAAATTTAACATGATATCGGAGCTAGTTCGATCAAAATCCTGATTATCAATACCGGGAAAGACTGTTTCATTTCAATTCGCAAGTCCAAATTTGTCAGGTATTTAGACTTGATAGGGTGTGTTGAAATATCAATTGTCTCACGTTGGATTTGAATTGGTTTATAAGAGGGAAGATGCATCATAGTAATTGGTTTGTTCAAGTCTTTTACATTGTGGTCTTCTACTCTTATACGTCGTATCCACACACACTTCAGTCATAATTTCGACTAGACTCTAGAAATTTAACAAGCGGTGATGTGCTGTGCTGTGTAATCTCAGTTTCGGTTTCTGTTTCACAATCCTCACCAACAAACGAGAATAAGGAAACTTAAAAAATCACTGAAATTCTTACCATTTGAAAAACGGTTTAGTTTCCATTAACGTTAATGAACATTTGCAGCTACATAATATTGAGAAGCTTCTTCTTTCCTCAAAGCAGGTAAGAATACATACTAATTAGTTAGCTTAATCTGTTCACAACTTCCAATTTGTTCAGTAAAGGAGTGGTTAGCCATGTTATGAATGAATGTCGAGTGATAATTAAAGAGTTCGATCCGTGGATCATCAATCAGTAAAATCAAATACACTTAGTTTGGAAAATTTGGTTTGGTCAGTCGGTATAACCAACCAATTTATCGATGGACTAATATCGATCAGCATGGAAGATTGATAGGGAAAAATTTAATATGAAGAGGTGATATCGTTATGCTTGATTTGTATTGTCGATCAATCAAGAAGATTGATCGAATAATTGTAATGAATCTATTTGATAATAGTCGAATTAAACTTGAAAATATTATTTCTTTAACTAACTCATGAAATATATAGAAGAAGATTTAGTTATACATCTTCTTCATTAAATATATGGATAATACCATTAAAGAATATATTTAAAATATACTTAAATATTATAAAATATTTGGTTAGATATTTTGATCATAGTCTTATTTTTTTAAATAAAGATTCTTACATATTTAATTGTAATAACATATTTTTTATATTCTTCTTTAAATAGTATGTTTGCGACCCAGATATATCGGTCATATGTTTATCTCAATTTTAAGTTATTATGCTAAATTTTACGACTTTTACTTTTGTTCATTTATATTTGATTCTTATCATATTAATTTGATACAACCCAAATAATGAATTTTTTCTAACACCGAACTTTCCACACAAGCCACACAAATGATTCGATAGTCATCACATCAAACAACACATTGTCTACAATAACAAGACGCATAACAAACATATCATGAATACAGATCGGCCAAGCATAATCAGCACATACATTTTATTATAATACTAGTTATTTATTAAAACACGTACTAGAAACAGGGGCAACGGCTAGGGTTCAGGGTGCTGGTTTTAAGCTTCATGGCCGGAGCGGAGATGATCAATCATGTGCACTTGCAAGGATTGCAAGTGCAATTGCTACCGCACTTGCATCCTTCTCCGTGAGCGACGGCTGCATCATCAAAATATCTGCATATTTCGCAATGTAATTAACCGATCGGAATTCTTCAAAACTCCGATTCAGAAGAAGAAACGAGTTATTACGTCATTTTAGGAGAAACGCCGTGAATGACGGTCTGATTGGCGGAACCGGATGACTCAGAGTAGCTTAAATCTGCGTGCATCTTGCATCTACGAAATACATCGAAATCGAATCAAATAAATCCCTAAATCATCCGATCGAAGAAAAATCAATCACAAAATTAAGAGTGAAAGGATTTACCCTCCGCAGCCCTTGCCGCATTGGCAATTGGAGCCGCAACCGCAGTTTCCTTGGCAGCAAGACATCTTGAATACCTAGCGATGGAGATAATGATCTTGAAATAATCCTAAACGACTTATCCCTCTTATCGGGGTTTGCATTCATTTTATAATGGAAGAGAACGAAGATGAACGGACCAATTCTATACACGTGGCACATCCTGATCACCAAATGTACAGTCATCCCCCTTCATAGGCCATATCAAGTTGCTTTCATTTATTCCCTAAATAAAAAAACAAATAAACTTTATATAATTTGCCCTAATATTTTCATCAACGTCATGGATGCTAAAGGACAGTTTATATTTATTGCAAAATTAATGAGTATTGTAATTACAATATTCAATTAGAGATAATTAAAATTAATTAGCAATTATATTTTCAATCAATGAAAGATAACGTTTATTTATTTCGTAATATATTGTTGGTAAGAAGTAATGTTGTTGGGATAACTATTGTATTTTTCTTGAATAAATGAATTTCGAACCGTAACAACATTGGTTTATGATGGTAACCATATAGGATTTCTCATTCTTTTAGATGGAGAAACAAGAAAAAGTAGACAATGAAAGGTTTGGTGTAGAATCGCATTCCCAATTAGCAAATAACATTATAAAGTTATTATTCCAACTTTGTGTACAAACAATAAGGTTATTTTCCGTCCAATTTTTATTTCTATTTTTCATTATAGGAAATAAAAATTAAGAAAGTTGTTCTACTTTTCATTCTAATTTTGTATAAGTAAAATTTATAATTCTTAATTTTATAACTACAAATTAAAAACAACTTAATATTATTTTCAATTTCAACTTCTATTATTTGAAATGATTAAAATGTCTTTATTTATATTTTTAGACAATTTTTGATATTTGAAAATTGAATGTAGATTATACGCACGGTATGAGAGATTTATCATAAATCATAATGTTTTCATACTGTATAGTATACCATCAAATATCGGGGCTTCATCGGTATTTATTTTGTACCGTCAGGTGCCGGGTATTAGGGTCGTTTTCCGGTTTTTTTCGGGTTCGATCCTAAAAATTAATTAAATATTATTTTTTAAAAAATTAAAATTTAGTACCAACCGGTATATCGGAGGTATATCGATCATACCGCTCCGGACTGGTACAGAATTACAGATTAGTATGAAAACATTAATAAATGCAACATTTGCTTCATATATACAGTATTGCATTTATGTCTAAGTGGGAAATATCGTGACACAGTTGTTTACATGTACATTTATGGAAATATAATGGTTTAGACGAAAATATAAAAGATTTTTTATTTCAATGTATGTTTATTGAGAAATTAGGGTTTAGACGATACAACGCCGAGTCATCATCTCGATGGTAATATTGCTGAATATCATATTTTGTGACAATCAGATAAAGTTTCGATTAATAATTTATTATTAACTAAATCTAATAGTAGAAAAGTAATTTAATTGACATATAAATTATCATTTTATTTATAAACCTGAACATTCATTTATTTTTATACATTATTTGTGTATTCTAAAGATATTACAAAACACTTCATAATTTATATTTTTATTTCACAATATAAATAGAACACACCTAATATATAATTTTTAGACCAATATAGGTGTGTTTCACTAATTTAGAAATACAATCATCACTAATTTAATAACCCATGATGAGGATGTGTCTTTTTGCAAAATAGCACTCTGCAAGATTTTGATTTGCAGAATAATCTATATTCCTAAAAGGTTTGGCAAATAACTCGGTTTTGTAAAGTTTTAGTCAACTAGCCTGGTTTAGATATTTGTCATAAAAATAAATATAGTAATTCATATATTAATTATATATATTAATTAAAAAAATATAATAAATTAAATTAATGATATATTAATATGGATTTTGATTTTAGCGAGTTTGAATACGATATATATTTATGTCGTAAAATAAATTAATTTCATTCAATAAATCATAAAAAATTTCAAAAATAAATTAAGATATGAAAATATTGATAAAATACTATTTCGAAAGACACATGAAATGCCGGGTATCGGTCGATATTTCGAAGATCGAATTGACTCTAACGAGTTTGAATACGATACATTTACGTTGTAAAATACTATACATTTAAGTTGTAAATATAATTTATTTCGTTTAATAAATCCTAATAATTTGCTAAAATAAATTAAGATATGAAAATATTGATAAAATATCATATCGAGAGACACGTAAAATACCGGGTATAGGTCAATATTTTCGAAGATCGAATTGACTTTAACGAATTTGAATACGCTACATTTACGTTGTAAAATAAATTAATTTCGTTTAATAAATCGTAAGAATTTTTCTAAAATAAATTAATACTCATTAAAAAAATATTGATAAGTATTATATCGAGAAACACATGAAATGCCGGCTCTCAGTTGAAAAATATTTTAAGATCGAGTCTTTAAGGATCCTAGAAAATATCGATCGATACCCGGTATTTCATATGTCTCTTGAAATAATATTTATCAATATTTTCTTATCGTAATTTATTTTTGAAATTTTTTATGATTTATTGAATGAAATTAATTTATTTTACGACGTAAATATGTATCGTATTCAAACTCGCTAAAATCAAAATCCATATTAATATATCATTAATTTAATTTATTATATATTTTTAATTAACATATGAATTACTATATTTATTTTTATTACAAATATCTAAATCAGACTAATTGGCTAAAACTTTACAAAAATGAGTTATTTGCCAAACGTTTTAGGAATATAAGTTATTTGCAAATCAAAGTATTGCAGAGGTGCTATTTTGCTAATTTACCGGAGGATTACCCATTACTGTCATAACTTTGTACACCAAAAAGATTTAAGATTTACAGAGAGTGTACTAGAAAAAATAGTATAAAAAACTAACGCCCACCGTGGGGCTCGAACCCACGACCACAAGGTTAAGAGCCTTGCGCTCTACCAACTGAGCTAGACGGGCTTGTTGCTGTCAGTTAAGATTTTTAAAATCCTATTTAGTTGTAGACTCTTTCGAGTTGATTAAAAATAGGCAAGAGAGGTACAATATTTCTTTCAAGTCTTGGCCATCTCCCTCCCTACATTATATTCATCAACTTTGGTCGTAATTTCAAGTATACTCTAAATTCAACACAACATATTTCAAGTTACAATTTTCTAAAATTGCAAGTTAAGTGATATTTCCCTAATGATCAAGCATAGATTTATATCATGAACGTTGGATAATTATCTTCATAATTAAATCTCGTTGGAATGAGAAAATGTAGAATATTCGTGTTATCGGAAATTAAAAGTTGACTAGTTGCACTAAGAGGGGTACAAATTTGAGGAGAGAAATGAGTTTCATTAATTAGAAGGATGATTCTTGTTATGAATCTTTTAGAACACAAGATTTACTATGGGCTCAAGGTAAAGCTATTATTGATCAAGTTCAGATAGCTTTGGGATTTAACGGTTCAGATCCCTCTGAATATGTGGTTGATTTAACAATCTAATAACAAAAATGATTCTGTTTAATTAAGAGTTGATCGAGTTAAATCCCAAATCAAGGAAGATTCTAAATCCAATGAAGAGTTAGTTTGAGTTTCCAAAATTTACGGAGATAATTGAATAAATTAAGAAAAATTAAATATTTAGATAGATATTTGATTTTTCTATACATAGTGTAATCGTTTTCATTTTGTAATATGTTAAATATAACTATTAAGTCAGTTCTCATTAATAAGATTTTTCTTCTCTATTTATCGTTTTTCATCATGATATCGGAGCTCTTGTTGCGTAATTGCTCATGAGATCCTACAAACTATTCCACCAATCTTCCGCAAAAACTCTTTTTTTCTCTACATCTCATATCCGGATTTATTTCATCTGTTTTCACAAACCACAAAAAAACCAATATTTTTCATTATTGATATTCAAAATCCGTAGCCATTTCTTATATCTCATATTGCAAACTTTCTTCTTTCAATCACACAAAAATTAATCTCATTTTACGTAATTGCTAATGAAATTGTACAAAATTCTACACCAAAATTTCATCTTTTTGAAACAAGAATCTCAAATCCCAACCCACAAAACCAAACACACAAACCACAAAATTAGAAGATCAAACTTCTCCAACAAACTCAAATCAAACACCAATATCACTTTTTTTCCACAAACTAATCATATTTGAAACTATTGACTCAACCACGTACAAAGAAGCTTTTACCTATGATAAACTCCGTCTCAACCACGGCCTCGTTTGAGGGAGGATAATAACATAAATGATTCAGTTTAATTAATAGTGGATCAAGTCAAAACCAAAATCAATGAAAATCCTAAATCCAAGAAAGTGTTAGTTTGAGTTTCCAAAATTTACGGAGATAATTGAATAAATTAAGAAAAATTAAATGTTTAGATAGATATTTGCTTCTTCTATAAATAGTATAATCGTTTTCATTTTGTAATATATTGAATACAACTATTATGTCGGTTCTCATAAATAAAATTTCTCTTATTCATTTATCATTTATCATTTTTCATCACAATCTTTACTGTAATGTTACAAGGTGCTCAGTCGTTTGTTATGAGAGATAACTGTGAAAAATCAGTAGATGAAGATGTTTCCTATGTTCATTTTAATTGTGCATATGTGTATAAAAGTATAAGATTATATCCTAAAAGATTTAAGAAGTCAATTAGTATATTTCTATTATACACAAATCCAAATAATACTTCACCTGACAATTTTATTACCGTTAGATTTGTCAGGTAATATAGTAATAATAGATTTATTATCCAAGTCTATTACCGTTAGATTTGAGACAATTTTACATATTTCAACATACCATCACCTCACAATTTAAATCGTTAAGATGACCAACCGATTAATTTCATTAATTCGGAGTAACCTCAATAACATCACTTATGATTTTCCGAATTAACTTTATTAAACCTCCGGCAATTTCACACATGATTATTCGAACCAGCTCACATGTTAAAAATTATAAAGTTGGATTAATTTATGTTGGAGTGTACACGTATATATCGTATAAAAGGATAACACTACACAATAAGAAAATTGAACAAATCAATTATAATGATCGATAATTCTCTTATAAATCAATCAAACCACACATCTCATTTCAGATGCATCACAATTCTCATATTTCAATGTCCTTAGCATTGTGAAAATACAAACGATTAGTATCTTGAAATAGCGGATTAAATGTTACTGAATTAGCTTTGATGGGATCTTGTGTTTTGAAGATAAACTTGTTCTTACAAAGATTGTATTAAAGGTTCTTTAAGGTGACTAGAGCTTTTGGAGCAGGTTTCCTCAAACATGTTTGTTCTCATTCTAAGTTTTCAATTTTGGTTTCGAAATTATAATACAAAAATACTTGAACATCTCATCCAACTTTCACCCAAAATAGAACAATTATACTACACCGATATGACTAGACTAGATTGTTAGAGTCGGATTTTCGACTTCAAATTTTTGAAATAAAATAACATTAAATAAAGACAAAATATATAAATAAAAATTAAAATTTGTTGCGAGTTGATAGTTTGAATTCTCATTGAAAACAAATATAATTAAAGAAGTAGCCAAAACCGCATTTTTGTACCAAGTGTCAAGTGTCAGATAGAATCGAAGAGTCCGACTCGTTCCAATATGGGTGCATGAGAAAAAATTGAGAGTCGGTGTCGCATAGTAGAACAACACCTAGAATGTGATGGTAGTCCCAAACTTTAATGATTTTGATAAAATTGATTTTTAATATTTAAGAAAATAGTTTCATTCCCATAACTTTATATTTTGATAAAATTGATCTTTAAACTTTATAGAATTAAGTAAATATGATCCATAATGTACGAAATAGAGATTTAATTCACCTATAATATAACAAGTATAAAATTTAGGATATCAAAATTGTGAAATTGACAAAACTGCATATCAATTTATACTATAAATTCATTGTTATTAATAGAGGTAGAAATCATTAATTAAGAAAAGAAAAATAAAAAGTAAACAAAGAATGAGGTGAAAATATTCTTTTTCATTTTATTGTGAATATACATATAAAGTTTTATTTTATTGTTAATTACTAGAAAAATATATCGGTAGTAAGTAATTATTTTTAAAATATTAGTGAATTAATGTAATTTGTCAAATTGTAAGATAAGTTTTATTTTATTGAAGAAAAATTATGTAGCAATATTAAACCATGATTGTTATTTGAATTAGTTTTATATTTAATCATATATGATATAACTATTTATGATGGTTAAATTTTAATATATTAATCATATATAGTATAACAATATTATAATTTATTGGTAAATTATATAACTACTAAAATCGTAAAAACTTTATATCATTGTTAAAAAATAATTATTTAGAATACTACTACTACAAAATCATGGTTTGATATTGTTAAATATTTTTTTCTACAATAAAGTAAACTTATATTGCAATTTACAAATTACATTAATCGTTTTTAAAACTATTATTCATGACAACACAATATATATATAAATATTTATTTATTTGTGTAACTATAAATAAAAGTTAATATAATAAAAAATATCAACTCACATATCAAATTAGTGGTAAAATGAAAAAGAAATTTGTGTCAATTGTAATTTTACAAAACTTAAAAATTTACTATTATTTTTTAAAAAAATCATTACTTTTGCAATTATTTTCAAGAAAATAAATGGCATGGGTATGATGTTTGATGGTACATTGGACATGTTGGCATCATGTCAACTGTTAACCGACATGTCATCATTAATTAAAATTACCAATTCATTCTTTTTAAATAAACTTATAAATGTTTATTTGAAGTTTTGTTAATGTAATCAAATCAGCACATCAAACATACAAATTATATATTAAAAATTTCTACAATTACGAATTGGATAACTAAATAGTTAAGAGAAAATTATGACGCTGAAACCCGATATTTAAAATAGTGTAAAGACGATTCCCCCAAATTTGTAAATTGCATGCAAAATTTCCAAAGTTTCAAAACCGTTTATGAATGACACTCGAGTGAATAATAATAGTTTTCGTCTTTTTTCACGATTTTGACAATTTATGTGTTCTTTTTTATATTTTTCAAATTTTGGAGACATACTCATTACATATTTCAAGTTTAAGCATTCAAATACAAACTATTGATGTATTTAAATAATAATTAGTGTTAGAGTCAAATATAAACATTTTTAGAACTTTGAGTCCACCACACAATTCTTAAATTTTGATATCATAATGTTTACATATTTTATAATTATGGAGTCAACAACATAAATTATATCAATTTCAGAAGGTTTATATGCAGTTTACAAGCTTAGAGATACCATATTTATAATATTTTAAATTTTAAAGTTTGAATTAGTGACAAATAAAACTCAAATAGTATATATGATGTACGCTACCGACTCTTCAATATTTCACATTTTCCCGTGTCGAGTCGAGTCGGACTCTCCGACTCGTTCTGACTCTTGACATTTGACACAAAACGACGTTGTTTTGATTTCTTATTTAATTTGATTTTTTTATTCATCAGAAACGTATCTTATGTGCTTTCACGACTTTTAAATGTTGTCGATCTACTTGTGAATTCTTCGTACAAGCGATGATGGATTAAAAAGTGGTTGTTTTTGGGGAGATGGTAGAATCGACGAACGATATTCATTTTTTATAAGTTAAATTTTCTTATATAATAATTGATAAATATTTGTAGTTTTAAACTTGACTTTATGCAATTTTCTACAAATTCTAAGAACTATTTTTTTTTTCTTTTAATTAATATTATTTTATTTAATAATACGAGTCGAGTCGAAAATCTGACTCTTATACTTTTGCTGAATCACACCGAATCGATCGAACGAGTTGATGCCGGATAGATTATATGTAGAATTACGATTAATTGATCACGTGCTCTTGTTAAAATAATCATGTGCAGTACATGTACAAATGGGGGGCCATTTTGAATAGACTTTGTTCCATTCATTTTTTAAAAACCGGTCAAATCGGTGGATCGAAAATACTTTGTGTTGGTCGGATCGCTTTGAATCGATTTAATAGAAAAATAAATAATAATGTTAATGAACAAGAGAAATATATTTACAAATATATATATTTTTACAAAAAATTCTAAATAAATTCTTAAAAAATATAATTAAGTAATATAAAAAAGTTTTGATTTATATTTTAAAAAAATTCATTTTTTTAATATAAATTCTTGAAATCCAGTTTTGATTGAAATAAATCGGTTCAATCGGATTTTTTGACTCCAAAATCGATTTTTAAAATAATAGATCAAATGGTTTGAATCGGATCGAAATAATAAACAATTCTTGATATAACCGATCGAACCGGTCGGTATGATCGGTTTTTTAAAACCATAGTTTGATTAATTCCAATTGAATAGTGAGTCTCTGGAATCTGGATCAACCTGAGTCTAGAGTGTAGGGTGAGGTGTCAATTTATTAATTAAAAAATATTTTTAAAAAAAAACCCGACATAATTAACTCAAGATTTGACCAGCTATTTTGTATTTTCATTATGTATAATAAAAATGAACCGCTCTCACTAATTTTGGAAATAGTGAAGATTTTTTGTTATTTAAAAATTTCCGTAATAAAAAGTCACATTTATATACTGTAACTGCATTTAATGAGAAATCGCGGACGCAATTCTCAAATATTTATATTTACATTTTTACTTTGAATTTTTTGTAATATGAATTCTTAAGATTTACAAAATTTGATGAGTGAAGTTGAAATTAGTCACAAAGTTCGAGAACTTGTTTTATAGAATGAAGAAAAATATAAATATTTTTTTTATTTAAAATGTAAAAATATAAATTTGATTTTTTTATATAAAATGTAATAAAATAAAATAACAGATTTTTTTTATATTTGTTAAATTTGATTCACATAAATTATAATGTCATATTTAGTTCTTAAATTTAATGTTTTAACAAATTTGTTCATCAAAATTGCAACATTTGACAAATTATATCTCAAGTGGCAAAATATGTCATCAAATTTGATATTTTTCGATGATCTCATTGACTAATATTAAAAACTGTAGGAATCAATTACTTAATAAATATTTAACTTTAGAGACCAATTTTCTTCGACTTAAAAATATGAGAAGTAGTTCTTCATATTCATATTTTTAGTAATAATTGATTCAATCATAAAACTTTAGATATTAAAATTATCAAAACAATTAAAATATATGGATAAAATTTGCGTTTCGCAGAGAAATAAAATATATCTTGGTATACCAATTGTCCCGGTAATGTTGAAAATAGTCCATTTGAACAATAGAAATGGTATAATAGTCTTGTATTATAATAAAATTTTGTTAATATTTCCTATATTCAAATTTTTACATTTAAATTAAAGTTCTAACTTTTAAAAAGCATTAAACTAAGTTACTTCTCCAATTAAATTTTTCCGATTCACCGCAGTAGTAAAAATGTCAACATGCATTTAAACCTTATATTAGGCAAAGATTAGGCCTTTAAGACTCTTGGACCTCATTATTTCTCTAGTAGTAATATAGTTATATATGTGTATTTAGGTCGGGTTTCGGGTATTATCCGAAAATCCGATCCAATACTTATATATAAATAGAACATATTTTTTTATACATTTTGCTATGGAAGTACGCTTAGAATGAATGTAATGTTTCCCATATAAGTTATCGATGTTCACACTTTATGACAAAATTAATTCTTAATTTGTTAATTTTGAAAATAAATCATTAATTTGTACGGACTAGTTTCGAACTTCAAGAATCTATTTTCTCTGATTTTATAAAATTTGAAAAATAATATTGTAAAAAATAAAAAGTTCAACAGTTGAAAATAATTTATTTACCAAATATATCAAATTTTGAAGATAATAAATCTCATTTTCTCAAGGAGCTCACTCTATTAAGTACTAATTATATAGAAGTGAAATAACCAATGTTTTTATATTGGTCGTAGTTATGTTCCGCTCGGGATCTGTACAATCGATCGTCTTGTATCACAATTTTTTTTTACTCGAAAAAATCTAGGTTCAACTTAAAAAACAGGTATCAAATGGTACCATACAAAATAACAATAACACATATAAAAACATGGGAAATAACATGTGTTTATATATTTATATTTATATTTATATTTATATTATTGAATTAGTTTTATTTAGGAAATTGAGAAGTAAGTCATTTATTAGAGGAGGGTGTTGCTTACATCGGATCCTTCGCCAGTATCCACCCACTGCCTGAAGACCGGCGCTGTCAGTCCTATATTCCTCTGTTTTCTTCCTCTTTTTGATCCATTTCCTTTAGCTGTTTCTAGGGTTTTTTTAATGCTCATAAACATCGATTCCACTTTCAAAATCCCCAAATCCCTCATTTTTTCTTAATCTCATTATCCCTCAACACTGTTTCTCAATCTCAATTTCTCTTAATCACTATCTTCTAGAACTGTCTTTCCCTGAAAACAGCCCTTTTTCCTAGCTTTTTAAAGAGGATGGAAAACCCAGAAAAAATCTCCGATGAAAATGAGGTTTATATACAAAATAAACCCATTTCGGAAATTACAGATTCTATCTCTGTAATGGCGGAGACAGAGGACCCGGCGGCGGCGGCGGTGGGATTAGAAGGAAAGGAGATCGAATCGGAGAAAGAAATCATTTCGGTTTGTAAGAACGAAATAGATGAAGAAAACGACGGATTCAAAACTCCGAATCAAAATATTCCGACTCCAATTGAGTGTCCTCCGGCTCCTAGAAAGCGCCTACGCGCATCGGATATTTCTGAACGGAAACCGTGTCTCCGCCGACTCCGATTTGAATTGGAAGCAACGGAGGTGGAATTGATATTCAGGCCGGCGGATGATGATCGTGAGGTAATCCAAGAACCGGAAATGAAGCGAGCTAGAAGAGACGACGTCGGATTATGATAACGGCGGTTTCTGTTTCTTAACGGAAAATACCACCGTTTACTTTGTATTAAAGTTAAATTATTGATTATGATACAAATTTGGTCATTCATACATTTATACTGTAATGAATTAATGATGTTATTGAGTGTTATTGTAACTTATTTAAAATAATTAGCTTATATATACATTGCTAGAAATACGATTTAATGTATTTAAATAAAACATACATAAAATAATATAAATATATTTATATTTGTTAACACAATTAATATAATAAATATATAAAAACTATATAAAAATCACAATTTCTTTACGAGAAATTAAAATTTAAATCACTTATTGTAATTGCAAATTTGTGTGACGATCCCGAATCATGGATATAGTATTTTGAACCATTTTAATAGATTTTTATAGTATCGTAAGGAATATCCCAATAAATACGGGTATAAAAATGAATTGTATTAAATATCATCATATGGAAGCTATTGTCTTAATCTCATTATTTTTGTCCAAAACATTTTATCCACTCCTTTACTCTATTCTTCCATTTTCTCCTTCATTCTTCAGTTTCTCTTCCAACTTACTATCTAAGATCGTGACATTATTGAAGTAATTACACTTATTTAATAAATTGTACATTAAATATACTCAACAAACATATAATGTATAAAAAATCAATGTTCAAATACCCATTAAAAAAGTTCACAATCGGAAATTCCGTACAGGCATCATCGGTAGGATTGGTAAAAAATTGATTTTTTTAAATTTTTTTTGAAAGTAATATTTAATTATATTTAGGATATTGGAAAAAACATAGAATCGACCCTAAAACCCTAAAAATACTAATATTGCACGATATTTGACGTACATTACCGTATATTGACGATATATCGGTACGAAAACATTGCAGGAATAATGATGAGCATAAATGGGTAAAAAAATATGACAAGTAGCGGCCCAATAAAGGCCTAGAAACATGAAGTCCCAAGAGTAATATGGGCCCGAGTGGGAGACCCAAACTTATAAATTTTTTGTAGAAATATAATTTTCAATTTGGGGATTTAATCATATGATTATGAACTATCATAAATCAGGTAAAAATGTTTATTAAATCAAATTCAATCAATGTCCCATGTGTTGTCGTATTATCGGCTCAAAAAAATACACATATTATGATACCGATTCGTGATTTTAGAAATTCGATAATACAATATATAAGAGTTAAATCAAGTGTAGCATAATTCACACATTTTTATATATTAAATTCTTTGAATATGTTATTTTTTGTATAGCTATGACCATATGGAGGATTAAAACCGATGCTTATTGTTTCAGTCATCTTATCATATAAGGTCTTCCTCAATGTTGGTCATACAGTCTGATTGAAATTATAAAATATCCACCCAATCCTCTTATCATATAAGGCCTCTCTCTCCGGTCTGACACTGGAGTAAGAGTGTCCCGAACATGACAATTTCTCTTCTCCAATTTTATTTTTAAAAAAAATTTTAAAAATTAAATTTAAAAGAATTATAAAATATAAAAAATTATAATAATTTTATATAATAATTTTATGATTCTAAGATATCCGATGTGTAAAAAAATAATATTTAAAAATTACAAGTGTCCGGACATTGTTATATGAATGAGATGAAAGTTATTTATAAAATTAAAGAATGATGATGTGTACNTTTATTTATTTAAAATTCGAATCCAACTTTTATACTCTCATCAAAGTGAAGGGAGTTTATGCTTAGACATGAAAATACATTTGACATAATTTTTTAGATAAAATTCCAAATATATAATTGCGGAAAGTAATTATTGGAAAGAAAACAGAGAAATTAAACATTAACGGCGCAAGCCTGAGAAAGCTGATACTTGACGGCGTTTCCGACAACAATTCCGGTATTCCTGCTGTTTCCAAGCGGAATATAAGCTGAGCACATGACGTGGAGGTGGTACCTACCGGAGATAAAGTCACCGACTCTCCACCTTACGCGGCCGTACATATTAATAGCCAAAGCAACGGCACCCGCGGCCTTATCCTGGCTTAGTGCGACGCCATTGTACGGCGCAACGGGAACTTCATTTCCGTAAATAAACGGTGACCAGACGTTAAAATCCCTGGTTCCCTGGTAAACCGGCGGAATAGCCGTGTAATAGGTTATCTGCTGGTTTCGATAAGTAGCAAAGACGTCCAATTTGTCGTAATAGATGCCGATCCTGGAATTAGGGTTTCGAGCTGTAACGGTGATTTGAATGATAACGGAGATGACATTAGGTGCGGTGACGTTGAGAGTGAATATTGTGGCGTCTTGGAGAGTGAAACCAGGCTTCGTCGGCTGGAGGATTGACCAGACGAGAAGGATAATGAAGAGGATAATTACGACGAAGATAAGTAAGGCGGAGGAGCCCCGCCGTAGAATTCTGCGCCGTTCGTCATCATTTTGGGCTTCGCAGGATTTCTCTGACATGCTTACTGAAGTATACTGCGGCACAATAGGGGCTCCTCTTGTATGCTAATATAGGCCGAGCGGGTAATGTTTAGTGGATACTAATATGGTTCACTCATAAAAGTTGTATATTTAGTGTTCAAAATTTTAAAATAATCATATTTGAATTTTTCTATTTGAAAATATAGTTATTATATTCTTTTTAAAGTTAACGGATTAAATGCAAACAAGTGATGTATTTGAACTTTAATAGACGGAGAAATTGAAAAGTTTTGGATTTTTAAAAATCAAATACATAAAGATAAAATTGTAGAAATATTTATAACTTTTAAAAATTTAATTGTAACAATAACAAATTGTAATGTCATTATTGTAGTTATCAAACTTGAAAACATAATTCTTGGGTCACGTTTGCCTACAACCCTCTAACTTACGGGTTGTGTAAGGAGTATGTTATCTAAGTTACAAAATTACAAATATGATATATTATTTGAGTAAAAATATGTATTTATAACATTCAAACTTCAATTAAATGCACGTAAGACACCCAAAGTTAATAATACCGTTAATCATTAACCATCTAACAATACAGTTAATATTTTATATTCTTATGCATAATACTCGAACTTTTAGGGTAAATTTTGTATAAGGATGTTATTTGCGTACTTTGTCAATTATACTAACGAAAAAATGTTTTCCAACTTAACGAAAATGAAATGCCACATTGACAATGTTAAAAACAAATAGTATTGATAATTTTAAGTGTTATTCTTGTAATTTTGTAAATTTGACATGTCATTTACACAACTCGTAGATTGGGCATGCCACTTATGCAATTTTCTCCATAAATTCTACACTATATTTATGTATCTCTTGCAAAGATCACTCTTATTATCTAAATTTATACAACATTTGTAAATTAGATAAGAAATATTTTGTGGATTGAATAACGTTACCCAATTAACTAATTGTTTTGTTGAGTTGTAGTATTCGTTGGATTCGTAAAATGAAGCCCACCTGGGCTGTTACTTTTATTTGGAAGATAAAAATGAAAAAGTTAGATCCCCTGGATGGATTGAAATTCGAATATACTCACAAGCTTTGTAAAAAGTGATTCAAGGCACCCGATCCAAGAACCACACCTACTTTTTAGCTTTAACTAGTTAAAGCATAGAATATGCATCCACATAATGTATATAAGATTGAAAATTAATGATACTTCTCAACTTCATATTTGGGAATAATTAAATTTCACACATATTTATTAATAGTATTAATTTTTTTATATTAACCTTTTTAATCTAAAAAATTATTAAATACTTTAAACCTAAGAATGTGAATAACGTAGTCAGAAATATAATTACTATGAATGGAAATTATGTTCATTTACATATATTTCACAAATCATGAATTTTAATCAACTCAAAATGTATACTATTTGAATATAAAATGAGAAAATAGTGCTTTTAGCCCTTAACTTTTAAAAGTTTTGACAAATTGATCTCTATAATTTGTAATAATATATTTAATCATCAAACTTTAAGTTTGTGACAAATTCGCCATATAAGTTTACAACATTTGGTAATCAGATTACCAAAGTGACAAAATCTATTTCCGAGATATGATTTTAATCAATGATCTCAATTATTAAAATTGAATATTTTAAAAACCACTTATTCCACATGAATTATACTTTATGCACTGCTTTTACCGAAATAAACAATGCAAGGAGATTTATTTTGCCATTTTTGTATTTTTGTGGTTTACAATTTTCAAAAAATAAAATTTTTAGGGATCAAAATTGAAAAAATCATAAAATTATAGTACCAAATTTGCGTCTTCCCAAAATGAAGATAGTCATTTAAATTTAGATAAAATATCTTCAGTAATTTTCTGTGTGATAATTAAATTTACATATATAATTTTATATTTTTCTATATAATAATTAGACTTTAAAGTTAAACTTGTTAATGCCATACCAATCAAATGATGGCGAGTCTTAGAATTTTTAATAGACTTACGTATGAATATGAAAGCAGGTCAAATACTTCATCACATCTTAGAGTGACGATTTCACAACACGCGAATACGTTGACAAAGTAAAAGTGTTGATGTTAAAGTATATAATTGTTTTTTATTATAAATAATAATAAAAAAATATCAATTAATTCATATTAAAAGTATTTTTATGAGATTATATTTAATTCAAGAAATTATAAAGCACAATTCTTTTACTATTTCAATTATGACTGTGTTTAATTATTGAATTTCAATTTTATTTAAATTTTGAAGATGGAAAAATAATATTAATTTCATATTTTCTATAACTAATTTAAAGTATAATAATTTTACAATAATAATATAGACCAAAAAGACGAACCGAGATAAGAAGATAATTAATCTTTGGGGTTTTTGGGCCAAATAAATTATTTTTAAAAATTGATTTGTTGAATAAGCTATTTTGATAAAGTCTTGGCCAACTAACCTGTTTTTAAAAAATATTTGATAAATATCATACGTTTATAAATAATTTATGTATTACTTATATATATTAATTTAAAATATATAATAAATTGCATTATGATATATTAAGCAATACTTTCATATCGGTCCGGAATTTCATACCAATCCGAAATTTTATACCGATACAAAATATTAATTTTTAAAAAATTATTTTTCCGGATGACCTAAAAGAATACCATTTCGTATTGACTCGAAACCCGGTTCCGGTCCAAATACCATTGTCACCCGATTTTCGTAGTACCGACTGATATGAAAATATTGATATTTAGATCGAATTGACTTTAAAGAGTTTGAATTCAAAATATTTACGTTGTAAACATAATTAAAGTCATTTAATAAATCTTAAGAATTTGCTAAAATAAATTAAATTACGATATGAAAATATTGATAAAATATTATATCGAGCAACACACCTCGAATCTAAATATATGAAATTACTATATAAAAATATCGACTGGTATCCGGCACAAGAACTCGATAAATCCATGTATTTCACATATCGATCAATATGAAAACATATGTTTCGATCCGTTGAGTTTCACCGATATATCACGTGTTGCCCAATATAATAAAATTTATTTATTTTTAAATATTGATAAAATATTATATAGATCGACATGTGAATACTTTTAAATAATTTTATTTATTTTAGCGAATTCTTACAATTTTTATAATGGTACCACAAAAATATTTAATGTATAAACAGATGTCCAACACTATAATTCGATCCCTCCTTATATATCACATATCGATCGATATGTGAACATATGTTCCGGAATAAAATTGCGTATCTGTTGTGGTTCGAAAACCGGGGGTGTCAACAGTCGACCGGTTCATTGCAAGACAAACTCGGTTATAATTTATTTGTTGTGTGGAGAACGATTACAAACCAAAGGTGAAAGGACACATCGATTTTAGAGTGGAAAACCTCAAAGACGAGGAAAAAACCACTTGACTAAGGGCTAAAGGAAGTGCCCTTAGTCGGTTCAGAAAGCAAATTAATGATCACAAAGGTCATGTTTGTTCTTTAGACAACAAAGAGGAAGAGAAGTATTGAAAATAAATCGACAGAAAGTTCTATATGCAAAAGATCCAAGGAAAATCGGAAGATCTTTTTCTCACGCCCTAAGTGTCATTTTTATACCCCCACTGTGCTGTATACAATAGGGTGTCGTTTTGTGTCTGTCATTTGCGGCTAGGTCGGCTAATGTCAGGCGGAACAGCCGCCGGGAACGGCTTCACAGAGTTGCAAGGCGCTAGACCTTTGGGGGCTACTAGCTGGCTATTCCCTGGCTACTGGAAGCTCGTACGACTTCGCCGGACCACGCTTCTGACAAGGCTGTCGAGGTTGCATGGGAGAAGTGTGGATGGCCCGAAGCAGGGCCTGCAATATGTGGAACGATCGGTCTTGGCGCAGGCGAGAAGCTGGACCTTCATATCGGGACCGATCGCTATGAACGGTCGATTGGGCCACGTGACCTGGATGGGCCCATTCACTCATGTGGGCTGGATCTGGGCCTCCAAGTTCGGCTTACGTTGTTTGGGCTCCTCTGATCAAGCTTGGCCCTGATCATGTTCGAGGCACCGGGTTCCGGGGATCTCATCACTAGCCCCGGTGTTATCCCCTCGGACTACGTCGCCACCGTGGTGTTATCCCCTCGGACTACGTCGCCACCGTGGTGGTGATCGGGGTTCGATCAACAGATTGAGATCGTTTGTGCATAAGTGCCCGATCGCAGCTACGGAAACCTGTACTCGAACTGGTTGTAACGGCGTCCTTGGGGACCGATCATGCACTTAGAAATTTCATGAAGTGAATTTTCAAATTTGAAATCCATAGTGGTTGAGGGTAGAAACGTAATTCTAGGCTCTGCAATAGCTAACGCCTTTCCGTATTCCAAAGGGGGGACAGACTGTCAGACTACAGCCGCCTGCAGTGATGATGTGTCACCCCATGATTGAGTAATACGCGGTATAAAAGTCGGGATTTTTGCCTTGTGCAACCATTATCACACTTTGCGACAGATTGCTCTGGTTTTAGAATCCTCCGGCGATTTTGCTCAACCGTTCCTCAACTCCAAACTTCTTGCAAATTCTAAGGTAACCATCAATGACAACTCGTAGAGCTATGTATCCTGACATAATCACAATGGACCTCGAAGTATTTCGGGTCAAATTTTCCATTCCAGCCCATTATCCCATCTGGAGGGGGAAGGAGGACGTTCTTTGCTTCCTTCCAGCCGAGATGAACGTTCCGGCTAACGCCATACCCGTTAGCTATGCCTCCCTAAGATTAGGCATGCAATTTCCTCTTCACCCTTTTGTCGCGGCCGTTCTACGGGAGATTCACTACCCGACTTTTGCTCTTTTTCCGGGCAGTTATGTTTATATCGTCGCATTCATTTTTTATTGCCACAAACAGAGGGTAGAGCCAACCCTCAGGCACTTTTTCAATTTATTCCTGGTGGGATCCCGTAGAGGAATGAGGTTGTTAGGGGGTCGTAGGTTGTATTATATAACGACCCGAAAGAAGGACTGTATTATCGTAGACAAGGAAGATTCCCTTCATGAATGGAAATCTTGCTATGTCTGGATAGACATCCCGAGGGAGGACCTGCTGAAAGTTACCTTAATAACAACCCATCCCACCATGATATTGCCAACACCTTGGCAATGCTTGCTCCTCCCGAACAGCGTCTGAAAAGAATAGACATCCTTCGGGAGAAGAAGCTGTTAGAGATCGGGGTAGCAGGAAGAAAAGGAGCCCCTGCCCCGAAGGTCATCTTCTCCAGCTCTGACTCTTCTGAGTCAGAGGAATCGGGTACGACTTAGCTTCATTTAATTTATATTTCCTGATCCTTATTATTTTCTTTTTGCAGTTTCCACTGATACAATGTCCGGGAACCGACTTGCTGCAGTGGCTGCTGTTTCAAAAGCCAAGAAAGAGGCTCAGCTGCAGGCGTCCAAACCTATGCCTAGCGCTGCGGCTGGGCCATCACGATCATCGGGGAGCTCCAGCAGCCACAGGCCAGATCCCCGATCAATGGATGAGGTGGATGAGGTTATTTCTAAGAGGATGCGCTCATTAGGCCTTCCCGCCATGTACAGAATCGGGAATAACTCCCCTCTGGATCTTAATGTCGTGCGGTTGTTGCTGTAGGGGTCAATGCGGGTGGAAGACGTCCGCCCCTCATCCAGCTTAGGAGATAGAGAGCAGAGACCTCCAGTCTCCGCGTCGACGAGCAAGCGGGGCCCCGAAGAGGAAGCCCCGAAGCAGTACAAAAGGCTGCGGTCAACTGTGAACAGGCCCACAGCCCCGATCCTGACAAAAGGGGTCACAATCGGGGAGAAATCAGCCCCGTCCTCGTCTAACCCCGAGGCCATTCGGGGGGCTATCCAGTAGATGGATGTCTCCGTTTTTAAAGCCCGGGGACAGAAAAGAGTCCCCCCTTCATGGAAGGATGCCGCCCTTGAAGAATACCGGCTCTTGGGGAAGAAAAACCTGCCCGGTATTGATGGCGCGCTTCCCAACTTCCTATATGGAGTCCCAAGCTGTGGTAAGTTGTATTCAGCTCATGCTGCCCCACTCGGGTATACGTTCTTAATTCAATTTGACTCTTGCAGGCACATAGAAGGGTCTTAGACCTCGCTTCTGCCGTCCAGCTCAGCGGAAGCATCTCCTCGGCGTCTGAAGATCTGGAAGGCCAACTTGCTTTAGCTTAGCGGCAAGTTGAGATCAAACAGAAAGAGTTGGAATCGGTTAGAGCCGATCGGGACCGTCTGAATGGAGAACTGTTTGGAGCGGGTATTGAGCTATCCTTAGCTGCTTCTAAGGCAGGAGAGGTCCAAGCAGCAGCAAACTCTGCCACGGCCCGAGTTTTGGAATTGGAGCGTCAGATACAAGAGATATCTGACGAAAGCAACAAACTTCTCTTGCAGTCCTAGGAAGAAAAGAATGCATTGAAGGAAGAACGGGAAGCACTTAAAGAAGACTTGGTTAGGGTCCAAGGATCAACTGAGGGTGCGGTTCGGGAAGCCCTTTTGGGTTTTGTCCGATCTCCCCTGATGTTTGCCTTAGCGGCAAACATTTATGGATCGAACGTCTCCCAATATATGGACAATATGAAGGACCAAATAGTCAGCAAGTTTGGTCTGGATCCCGAAGATGATCGTTGGGAGACGATTGACCATTTAACTAAGGATGGAAACTTCCGTGAGATCCCCGAATTAGATGAACCCCCGTTGGAAGATGATCCCA
Organism: Utricularia reniformis; assembly: GCA_009725065.1. Classification (NCBI taxonomy): domain Eukaryota; kingdom Viridiplantae; phylum Streptophyta; class Magnoliopsida; order Lamiales; family Lentibulariaceae; genus Utricularia; species Utricularia reniformis. The sequence goes on from RWGZ01001525.1 coordinate 542,940, forward strand.
ACTATCATCTTTTTGACCTGATGGAGAGATCGGTCAACGAAATAGTTGAGGAAAGGGGAAAGAAAGTGGAGGATCTCAAGGCATGGATTGCAGAGAAGTCTGGTGGAGCAGATAAGGAAGAAGGACAAATAGATTAGGATTTAATTTTCCAGTCCTTTCCTTCCTGTATTTGTAAACTCCACATTCTTGAATAAAACATCATCCTTTCGTTAAATCTGCATTTGCTAAGTATAAGGTCGGGGCTTAAGCTAAATCTGGACCGAACGGTCTTCACAACATAACTCGGAATCCTGCTAAGTTTAGTAAGTTAGAGAATTCCAACTACACCAATAGATCACACTTGAATTCGTCCCATAAAATATTATGACTTTGGCGGCGTCGCCATGGTTCTCCATGAGTCCCATGACTAATTTTAGCCGAAGCCCATGTTCTAAAAATAGTCCCATGGCGGGCTTTGGCTTGCAAATTGACAGGTTAACTCTGTCCTTGTTATCTCGCTCATGGACTAAGCACAATGAGGCAAGAGCTACTTCTAGGTGGTGAGTGCTGTTTGAAGTGGAAATTGAGTTCGTAGTGAGTTCTGGGAGTATGCGATTTATCTAAGTATTCAGCAAGCGTGGAAGCAACTGACTTGTCAGAGCGGTCACACTACATGGGAGCCTTATGGATGGTCGATACAGTTAGCAGTTCAAACTTGTTCAGAAAATCCAACTCCAAGATCGGTCACTAGCCTAGCTAGAAATAATTTGTATTGCATCTATTGTAACTTATTCATGTTTAAGAAACATTTTATGGTTCAAAGTTACCAAATAACGTCAAATGCTTTATATAAAATATCGCCCTAAGTTCATAACATTCCACGTTCGGGGGATCTCACTTCCATCCAGATTTTCTAGCTTATAAGCCCCAGCACCCAGGTTCTTTAGGACCCGATATGGCCCTTCACAATTTCTGTCTAGCTTCACAACATTTCTCTGAACTCTTACATTCCTGAGAACGAGGTCGCCTTCTGAGAATTCTTTGGGCACAACCCGTTTGTTATGAGCTCGCTCCATTGTTCTTTGATAAGCACACATGCGCGCATAGATGGCGTTTCTTTTCTTTTCAATCATTTCCAAATCCAATGATCTTCGTTCATTATTTAGATGCTCGTCATACTGGGATATCCGAAGTGATCTTATGGCTACCTCCACTGGATTTACCGCTTCGGACCCATATACCAAAGAGAAAGGAGACTCCTGGGTCGTTGAACGGGGAGTAGTGCGGTAAGCCCATAGCACCTCGTAGATGTGATCGGGCCACTTTCCCCCCAAATCTTCCAACTTAGTTTTTAATCCCTTCAGGATAACTTTGTTGGAGACCTCGTCAATCCGTTGGTTTGGGGATGAGCCACCGATGAGAAGTGTTGAGCGATACCCAATTTGACGCAAAGATCCCGAACGGCTTTTCCGCGGAATTGAAGTCCATTATCAGATACAAAAGCTCGAGGTACTCCAAAGCGGCTTATGATGTTCCTCCATAGGAAGTGCTTCACAACCTTTTCAGAAATAATAGCCACCGCTTCAGCCTCGATCCACTTTGTATAATATTCAATAGCCACAATGCAAAACTTTCGCTGCTGGACCGATCGAGGAAACGGTCCCAAAATGTCAATTCCCCATCTGTCAAATGGACAAGGAAGTGGGGTCATCGACAAAGATCCCCTGGCAATTGGGGAACTGGAGAATGGTGTTGACAAGCAGCGCATCGTCTTGTGTACTTCTTAGCATCCTCGATGAGCGTTGGCTAGAAATAACCGGCTCTAATGACGCGATGATATAGCGATCTGGCCCCAGAATGTATACCGCAAATCCCCTCATGAATATAAATCATGACGGCCTCAGCCTCTAAAGGGGATAAGCATCGCAGGAGCGGTCCCTCAAAGCTTTTCTTGAATAAGTGCCGTCATTCAGCACATATCGCGTCGCCCGAGTTTCTATTTTCCTGGCCTCTGATGCACTCTCCGGTAGATGGCCGTTGGTCAGATACTTGACAAAAGGGGCCATCCACGTGGTATCTTCTGGTGAGTCAACGGCGTTAATCTTTAAGTCTTGGAGTTCATGGCATAAAGCTCCCACCTCCTCAAACGACTGTTCGGTCACAGAAATTTCGACCGAAGGTCGATCCTGAATATGGACCGATACTGTGCCTGGTCCAACGTCTGGTAAGCCTGCAGCCAGTCTAGCTAACGAATCGGCCACCTTGTTTTGTTCTCTAGGCACGTGGTCAAGTGAGAACTCATGGAACTTCTTTGCCATTTCCAAGACCTTCGCATGGTATAGCTTCATGGTTGGCTCATGTGTTACAAATAGTCATGCGAATTGCTCCACCACCAATTTGGAGTCTGAGAACATTCGCACCTTTGCAACTCCCATCTTTTGAGCTAAGGTCATCCCCGACAAAACGGCCTCGTATTCCACCACGTTATTCGTTCCAGAGAACAAGAACTTGACCGCGGAGTGGATAACGTTGCTTTGACGTGTAGTAAGGGTGATGCCCGCTCCTTTTCCCCCGAAGGTTGACCCGTCAACATAAATAACCCACCGGTCGTCCTCTTGGTTTAGAAATATGAGCGATCGGGTCATCTCGACCACGAAATCCGCTAGGACTTGAGCTTTGATCGCCCTTCGGGGAACGAATTCCAGATACATGGAGATGATCTTGATCTTCCACTTGGCCAACCTTTCATTAGAATCTGTCTGACTCAAAACCGCCATCAAAGGCTTATCAGTATACACATAAACCTTCCGGCCTTCGAAATAATGCTTAAGCTTAAATATAGCTTTCTGCAAGGCCAACATGAATTTCTCCAAGGTTGTGTATCTGGTTTCGGCTGGTACGAGGGAATGACTCACGTAGTAAACATGTCAGTGAATATCATCCCCAATGGTCACCAGGGCTGCGCTGACTGCGGCTTCTGACACGGCCAAATATAACCCTAAGGGTTCGTGGCACGTTGGGCTCACCATTACAGGAGGAGTGCTCAAATAAGTCTTTAAGTCGAAAAATGCCCGATCGCACTCTTCGGTCCAGCCAAGATGGCCGACTTTCCTCAATGTCCTGAAAAAAGGTAGAGCCCGGTCCGTGTACCTAGAAATAAACCTGCTCAGCGCCGCCAATCGGCCAGTCAGCCTTTGAAATTCTCGCTTGTTTCTCGGAGGTTGCATGTCAATAATAGCCTGGACTTTCTCTGGATTAACCTCGATGCCTTTCTCAGAAACATAATATCCAAGGAATTTGCCACTTCGAATCCCGAAGCAACACTTGTTTGGATTTAGTTTGAGTTTATATTTACGGCATACTTCGAAACAGCGAGACAAGTAAGGAATATGATCTTCATCATTCATGGACTTGACAATCATATCATCAACATACACTTCCATAATATGGCCTATCAACTCCCTAAAGATCTTGTTAACCAGCCTTTGGTATGTTGCTCCGGCGTTCTTTAAGCCAAATGGCATAACCTCGTATCAATAAACGCCGTCTTCTGTCATGAATGATGACTTCTTTTGATCTTCCTTAGCAAGGAAGATTTGATGGTACCCGGAGTAAGCGTCCATGGTACTCATCATGGTGCTTCCAGCCACAGCATCCACCAATCGGTCAATATGTGGCAGTGGGAAAGGGTCTGACTCACAGCTCTTGTTGACGTCGGTAAAATTAGTGCACATCCTCCACTTCCCATATGCCTTGGAGACCACCACCGGGTTTGCAACCCATTCGGTGTAGTGAATCTCCCAGATGAAACCCGACCGCAGCAACCTGTTCACCTCTACCCGGATGATTTCAATTTTCTCAGGAGAATAACATCTCCTCTTTTGCCTTATAGGCTTGGTTCCGGGCTCAGTGTTGATCCGATGCTCACTCTCGGATCGGTCAATCCCCGGAACATCGTGCGGGGTCCAAGCGAAGATGTCCACATTGCTTCTCAGCAAGCGGACCAGTTCTTCTTCGAAGGTCGGGGCCAGATGTGCCCTGATGCGAGTAGTCTTGGTTGAGTCATCCTCAACCAAGTTGATGAGCTTGAACCCAACGGGTTCCATAGCTTGCCTCGGGTGCGGGGGCTCTACGAGCAAATCCACCCGAGCTCTCTTGATGGGTGCCAAGGTTCGGCACGAGCTCATGTAGCACTGTCTTGCTACTTTCTGGTTCCCCTTAACAAAAATCACTCCATGAGTGGAGGGGATCTTGAGCATCATTTGGTACATAGAAGGGACCGTCTCAAACTTACTGAGGTCGGTTCATCCAATGATAGCGTTGTAAGCCAGATCGACTTCAACGACTATGAATTCCAGGGTCTCCGATCGGTCCCTACCCGATTCTCCTAGTGTGATTGGGAAAAGAATTTTACCGCACGGGACAACACTTCTTTGGTCGAACGACCAGAGGGTTATATTGGCGATAGGGAGATCTTGGGCCGCGGCTCCTAGCGTCTCCGCCACTTCACGCATCATCAGATTGCATGAAGCCCTGGTGTCCACCAGAATCCTATGGACCCGTCGGTCGGCGATAACTCCAGTGATGATGAGGGGATCATCACATGGATCGGTAACCCCTTCTCGATCGGCTGCGGTAAAGATGATATCACCCTCAAAGGCCGAGGACTGCTCAGCCGATTCGTACTTGACCAGCGCAACAGATTCGGAGCATTCGGGAAACTCCTCACTCGCTGCTCTCTTTCGGTCCCTGATCGACTCGTTAATCCTTATTCCATCAGAATAACATAAATATCTCCGGCGACCTCTCTTTCTCTGGGCAGCTCCTTATTTGTGGGAGGTTGGGTGCCCACTTCGGCAGGTGGGAGAGCTGGCTGCTCCCTCCTTTCTCCTTCATTTCGCGGGGCCCTGCCTCCGCAGCCCCGCCATCTTCTCCTTCGGCCCTGGCCACGGTTCTCTTGACCGTGCTGGCCTCTATCCTGTTCGGGTTTGGGAGACCTTCGGTCTCCCGCCCGGTCGTTGTAATGTCGGGGCTGACCCCGATTGACTCTTCCCCTTGGCCTGTGACGATCGTCACCCTGATGGCCAGTTCGGGGAGAGTCAGCCCGCTTGCCCCTTCGATCATCATGATCGGGCTATACCTTGTTCATCGCCGCTACTGTCTCTCGTAGTAGCGGACATTTCAACGTCGGGTGATAGCGGTTGTGATGCAACTCATAATAGACCCGATTGCCCTCCTTCTTCGGAGAAACGATCTTTTCAGCCACAACCGCAACTTCCCGCGGTTGTCTCTTAGGGTAAGATACCCTATGGTCACCTGCGGGATCAGAATTCCCGCCAGACTTTCGATATCCCGCTCCCAGTGCTTCATCCACCTTGATGTACTTGTTGATTTTCTGAAGGAGCTTCCCCAAGGTGGATGGTAGGCTCTTCACAAGGCTGGCCGAAAGGCCACAAGGTCCCAAGACCTGCTGCAAGATATCGATTTTGTCTCGGAGCTCCAACTTGATACCCCGAGTAGTTCAATTGAACTTCTCCATAAAAGAACGGGGACTCATCTTCGTCGAGATATACTTCATGTCATATAGTTCCTGCGTGCTACGAGGCGGTCCTACATTTGGAGCGAACTGCCCTGAGAAAGCCAGGATTAATCCGCCATACGACTGTATGGATCGGGCCGGCAAATTTTTGAACCACGTCCGTGCATCACCCTGCAACCCTGTCGCGAAGATGTGGCACTTCAATGAGTAAGAGGCCCGAACAGTCCCCATCCTCAGCTCGAAATCCGCGACGTGATCGATCGGATCACCGTCGCCTCAGAATACTGGTAACCCTTCGGGGTTACGCTAGTATCGATCGGGGACTGCCGCCCAGATCTATTTGGAAAACGGGAGTATCAAATCTCCCAGCGCGGCGGAGACGCCTTCAGATTGTTGGGATGACGTCTGGGCCATATGCATATTATGCCACTAGTCATTATCCTTGCTCCGCCTGATCGGGGCATCCATGGCCTGATCAAGTAGTCCAGGATTGCACCCCAGATTAGGACCGCAATCCCTCTGCGTTCGTAGGGTTTCCAACTCCCTGGTAAGCTCATCGATGCGCCTCTGCATCTGTTCCTGGTCCGTTATAGGAACGGGAGTTGGAGTTCTAATTGGAGGAGGCGGAGTAGATTGGTATCTCGGCCTTCTCATTGTTACCCCGTGCCTCATAATCTCCTCTTCATCGGAGCTCGGCGCGTCTGGGTCGCTTTCGTACCCTCTGTTTGCTGGAACAAGGCTTGTGATAGCCGGTGGTTCTGTTCCACTCATCTCCGACGTAACTTCCAATATAACTTTCCTAACAACAGCTTCCAAGTCCTGTAAAGAGAACGTTGAAGCTGGAATGCTGCTGGGAAGCGTATCACTATCGTTCGTCGAAGTTCCAGTTGTCATGCCTTTGATTATCCTATCCCACGTAAAGACCTCAAATGGGGATTAGAAACTCGTCCCCATGGACGACGCCAAACTGTTGTGGTTCGAAAACTGGGGGTGTCAACAGTCGACCGGTTCGTTGCAAGACGAACTCGGTTATAATTTATTTGATGTGTGGAGAACGATTACAAACCAAAGGTGAAAGGATACATCGATTTTAGAGTGGAAAACCTCAAAGACGAGGAAAAAACCACTTGACTAAGGGCTAAAGGAAGTGCCCTTAGTCGGTTTAGTAAGCAAATTAGTGATCACAAAGGTCATGTTTGTTCTTTAGACAACAAAGAGGAAGAGAAGTATCGAAAACAAATCGACAGAAAGTTCTCTATGCGAAAACTCCAAGGAAAATCGGAAGATCTTTTTCTCACGCCTTAAGTGTCCTTTTTATACCCACACTATGATGTATACAGTAGGGTGTCGTTTTGTGCCTGTCCTTTGCGGCTAGGTCAGCTAATGTCAGGCGGAACAGCCGCCGGAAACGGCTTCACAGAGCTGCATGGCGCTAGACCTTTCGGCGCTACTAGCTGGCTATTCCCTGGCTACTGGAGGCTCGTACGACTTTGCCGGACCACGCTTCTGACAAGGCTGTCGAGGGTTGCCGCTGTATGGGAGGAGTGTGGATGGCCCGAAGCAGGGCCTGCAATATGTGGACCGATCGGTCTTAGCGCAGGCGAGAAGCTGGGCCCTTCATATCTGGACCGATCGCAATGAACAGTCGTTCGGGCCACGGGACCTGGATGGGCCATTCACTCATGTGGGCTGGATCTGGGCCTCCAAGTTCGGCTTACGTTGTTTGGGCTCCTCTGATCAAGCTTGGCCCTGATCATGTTCGAGGCTCCGGGTTCCGGGGATCTCATCAATATCGATTGATATACTGGTTATTATAATTACCGATATTTCACGTGTCGTCCAATATAATATTTTATTAATATTTTCATATTGTAATTTAATTTATTTTAACAAATTCATACTATTTTTATTAAACTAATTTAATATATTTTCATTTTTTAATAAATTAATAAAAAAATATTTTTATTTTTATTTTAATTTATTATATATTTTTAATTCATATATATAAGTAATGGGCGGAAGGCAGTTTTGGTCCCCAAAGTTTGTAATTTTTGGCAATTTTGGTCCCCAAAGTTTCCAATTTTGGCAAAACCAGTCCCCAAAGTTATGTGTGTGTGGCATAATTGGTCCCCGAAGTTGTAATTTATGGCAAATTAGGTCCCCAGACGAAAATTACGCAAATTTCGTCCCCAAAGTTGCGCAATTTTGGCAAATTTGGTCCCTAACGCCGTTAATGACAAATTTGGTCCCCAAAGTTTGTAAAATATGGCAATTTTAGTCCCCAAACTTTTAAATGGCTAATTTGGTCCCCAAAGTTTACAAAATATGGCAAATTTAGTCCCCAACNAGACTCTTGATCCTTGTGGCTTGACCTCGATACTGACTTTGTCGTCTTGTATTAAAACAAATTGAAACATTTGTGAATCAACGTTAGATCCATTACCGATATTGAATGATGATATATCGAAACTATTAGTTGAGAAGGAAGAAATGTCACATGTTTTTCAATTAATGTCTAGCTTGCATGAGGCGTATGAGCTCTTAAGAATCAGATTCTTATTACCGTGCCATTACCTAATGTGGAAATGTTGTTTTTGGTGGAGAGACAAAAAGGACATGGAAATATAAGTTCTTAAAATTTTGCAAATGTTATGCATATTAAGGCTGAAAATTCAGAAAATAAGAACTTCGGTGGAGCTTCCAGTCAGCTGCGGTGTGTACTCATTGTCGTGCTAATGGTTATGATAAGGAACATTGTTTCAAACTTATGAGTTATCGTGAGTGGCATAAAGAATTGATTGCACGCCAGAATACGAAGATACTCCTGTCAATGATTCTCCCATGGAGATACCTTCTTAATTCTCACATGCTGCTGTCAATTATTTTTCCAGATGCTTGGAATGAAGGTCTGGTCATTATACTACTAGCAAGAGCTTGGCTGCTGAGCTTCTCTGATCATGTTGTCTTCTAAACTTTTTGCCTGTTTTCTCCATGTATGTTGACAAGAATTACAAGTTCACAACCAGCTACAATATGAAGATCAAACTATTGAAATACTATGTCAAATCGGTTGTAGAAATAAAAATTTTCTAATTTATAAGAGCAGTGATATCATAATCAATTGGCTTGATCTAATATTTTTAGACTAATTTACTTCTCTTATGAGTTGGGCTATACGGACATTCTCCCGACCCATTGAATCTAAATTTCTGCATAGTATGAGAGTTCAATGGTGGGTTTCAGGTTGGTCCGTACCAATTTAGACAAAAAAACGCATTGGTTTAGGCAATAAAAATTGATCGACCTATGATTCGAACTCTATCGAACATATTGAAGTAAGTCTAAATCGGACCAAGATCAGTTCGACTTGAGGGGGAGTTTTGAAATAGTGTCCCATCGATTGTAGAAATAAAAATGTACTCTCTCGATCCATTGAATCATGTATTTCTACACAAACCTATTCATTTCATGCTACATTACAATCTTCAAGCTTTGTGGATCATTAAGTCACACATTCCTGAGAAGAAAAAAACAGAATTATGATATTACAATCAGCAGAGAGATATTTTGAATGAGAAAACCTCATCCGCATGGCTATCTTGTCTATTTATTACAAAAGCAATCAATGCATAACTTGTTGCCTAAATATGCTTGTCAATAAGATGTTAAAATGCAAAACTTGCCTTCTAACAGCATATTATTTTCTAGATAGAATCATTAGAGACAGCATACTCCGTACAACAATTCAAATACATTCTTGTCTCAACTCAATAGCAAAAGGTTGCTCTCTAAACTAGAACAAAATAATATCAAAAGAGCATGCAATTTCTCATCACAGTATACTAACAGTAAAAGCTTCGGATTTTTCTCCATTAAGGTGAGATAATACAATACAATCATGTCATAAATGATTGAGCAAACTATTCAAACCTTAATGAAAACAACAAAATCAACACCTTCTGCCTTGGTCGACAGAAGGTAATGACAGCAAATTGTTTAGGTCCTTTATCCGTACAAATAAATTCTTTGGCGGTCCCAATTAGGGACTTCCAAGCAACTTCGTGTTAAACATAGTTTATTGACGAGTGGAGGACAGTAAACTTTAAGGAATCTTAACCATTGTCCCTGTAAAAGTTCTTCTATGGGTACCCCCATGTGGAATTGTCAACAAAAGGGATACGCTTGCCATCCCAAAGGCATCATGTGTGTCCCATTTAGATAAAAACGAAAGGGCAATCATCAAGATAACAATGAAATTGAAATTGGAAAACTTAAGCTTTTGGTTGCAATAAACTTTATTTAGCTTAAAGACACTAATAACTAGAACAAAAAAGGGGAAAGGAAAGAGTTAATGGAGTGTAAAGCGGAAAAGAGGTGTCTATTGTTCGGCAAAGGAAAGTGGGGTTTGACAATAGGCTCAAAATGTATGGGGACAAAGCACCTTCACTTTCTCCCATTTGAGTGCTTGATGAGCAAAAAAAGAAAAGAAGAACCCTTTGTCTTCCATTCCTTTGATCTCTATCTTATCCCAATTCACAACTAGTTCATGTGATATCAAATCTTAAATGTTTTGGAAAATATCTTCTATGAAGAAATTTAACTAAGATTAAGCCTCCCTTCATGGTTGTCTAGATGCAAAATCTACTACTTTGTGCAGAAACAAGAAAGTTTGGGGAGACTTGATGGTGATTTCTCCGTAAAAAAATCACAACATTTTATCTTATCCATGGATAAGCAGTGCTTGCTACAACCTTCACTTGAAATTCTCTAAGGCTATGTTCTGCATGCGTTTTGAAAACTAGAATGCAGTTTGAAAATGTGTTTTCAGAATATGATTATAAATCAAGAATGCATTGAATGTTCTGTAATTGATAAATTGAATTGCATAACAAGAATAATATTCTGTATAAAATTGGATTTATCCAAATTAGACTCATCGTCGCTAGTATTTACTGACGAAAGAAATTATGTATGGTTATATTTGCACGTTAAAGATACATGAGAATGAACAATTTACAAATATGTCAAACGACATTGTAAATGTGAGATTGTTGAAAGTGAAAGAAAATATGATTTTTAGATGATATATTTATAATTTAAATAACGAGAATGCATTCTAATTTCCAGATTCAACCTCCAATTTGAAAATACATTCTTTTTATAATCAGAATATAAATACTGTAGTTTTCTATAAAAACTGTAATAATATATTCTAACATCAAAATGCATTTTGAGAATGTACTAAGGATATATAAAAGCTCAAGGGAAATGAAAACTAATTATGATACCTTAAATTGAAAGCAATGATTGCGATTTGCGAGCTGCACTTTTTTGGTCCTTCAATCACATTCTCCACTGAAAAGAAAACTCACCCCAAGTCATAGATCTTTCTGAACAGTATATATAGAGCCCCAATGAACTTCATTCCACTGTCTCTTTGAATGCTGAAAACATAGGAACTAACATATGAAAGAAATGCCGTACCTGCAATCAAGTCCATTAAAAGCCATCGAAAACCAAGCTTTGTTTTCCCAGCGCAAAACCAGCAATTGTGCCTCTAAGAAACAATCGAAGAGTTCTTCTACCGTTAGTGGCCTATTTCGAATGTTTAAGCTTGTCCCTATGCTTTCCTCCGGATCTAAGGTGTTAGCCCTACTAAGAGGCCGTCACCGGATACCCCTTCTCACAGATAATGTCACCACCGGAACGCTGTTTGGGTACCGGAAAGGTAAGCTTACTCTAGCCATACAAGACGATCCACATCGCCTACCTATCTTCGTCGTAGAGCTCCCAATTCTCACGAGCTTTCTTCACAAAGAAATGGCCTCCGATGTTCTCAGAATCGCACTCGAAACTGATACCAAAACGCACAGGAAGCTTCTAGAAGAATTCGTATGGGCAGTGTACTGTAACGGGAGAAAAATGGGGTACTCAATCAGGAGGATGTACATGACCGACGATGAAATTCATGTTGTCAATCTGCTGAGGGGTATTTCCATTGGCGCCGGAGTTATTCCTTCTCCAGCGTCGGAGAAAGAATCATCGGACGGAGAAATGACATATGTCCGTGCGAGATTTGATAGAATTGCTGGATCCAAAAACTCTGAGTCGTTTTACATGATCAACCCCGACGGAGCTTCCGGCCAAGAACTCAGTATTTTCTTTCTACGAGTTCGCTGAAAAATTTAAATTCAAAATATATATTCTTTTTTTTAAGTAATTCAAAATATATATTCCAAATTATATACAATATATATATATTAAATATTAATTGTTTTGCTTATTACGTTTTGCATTTAACTTTTCTAAATCTATAGCAGGTATTAGAAATCAATACGTTAAATTTTTTTTATTTGATTTGAGTTACTACTTTAAATATGGCCCAAATTTTGATCTAGATAAATTGAAATTTCTGAAATTGGTCGATCAATCATAATTTCAACACTAATTTTAATATTTCAAAAGAATAAATAATTATTTTTTGAATATAGAACTCGAAATAAATTATCAGTTTTATATTTTATGATAAATTTTGATTTAAAATAATAAAATCAAAGTTAATTTTTTTATTTTAGGCAAATTATATTTCAATTATTAATAAAATAATGATGAACACTTTTTATTTTCCAAAATCAAATTAATTGATGAGTTTGTGTTTTTAATAAATTTATATTGCTTCTCTAATATTTTATTTTCTAATTTCAATCAGAAATTTACCCAAAATCAAAACATTAATTTTAAGAAAGAATATAATTCTGATTTGCTTAAAATTAAAATGAGAAAATAAAATTTGTAGTTCCAAACTTTCATAGTTTTGTTAAGCTTATCCCTAAAATTTGAATTGACATATCTAATCTCCAAACTTAAGGTTTTGTTAAATTTGGTTTTCTAAATTTGCAACTTTGATAAATCATATTCTCAAAATAACAAAAGAAATTACCAAAATTTGATTTTAATCGATAATCTCAATTGTCAATATTGAAAACTATAAAAATCAATCATATGATATATACTAAATTTTAGAGACTTATTTTATCAAAACTAACAAAATATATGGACCATATTTACCATCTTAATAATTTGAAAATTACAATTGACATAATCATAAAACATCATAACCAAAATTACAAAAACCATGAAATTATGGAAATCAATTAATTTTCTATTGAGTGGTGTTAGTTATTGGGATCCAAACTTTGAAATAATATAAATACGATGCCCTAAAAATTTATAAATTACATACATAACCTCCAAAATTAATATAATATGTGCTGTTAACCCCAACGTTTTTAAATTATAAATAACATACCATCTGTTGTGGTTCGAAAACCGAGGGTGTCAACAGTCGACCGGTTCGTTGCAAGATGAACTCGGTTGTTATTTGTTTTATGTGTAGAGAAAGTTAATGATTCAAAGGTAAAAGGGACGGAAGGATTTTAGAGTGGAAAACCTCAGAAACGAGGAAAAAACCACTTGACTAAGGGCTAAAAGAAGTGCCCTTAGCCTGCGCAATAATCGAATACATGATCATACAATGCATGTTTGTTTTAGCGACAACAAAGGAGTGAAAGACAATCGAAAATAAATCGAGAGATCCTTGACGCCAAAGCTCTTGAGAGAAAACACAGAAGAAGATCCTCTCTTTCATTCTCCAAGTGTCCTTTTTATACTCCCACTGTACTGTGTACAGTAGGGTGTCGTTTTGTGTCTGTCCTTTGCAAATAGGTCGGCTAACGTCAGGTGGAACAGCCGCCGGAAACGGCTCCATAGTAGCTGCACGGCGCTAGGTCTTTCGGCGCTGCCAGCCGGCTACTCTTTGGCCTCTAGTGGCTTACACCCATGGCTGAACCATACTCCTGACAAGTTTGTCGTGGGTTGCCATCGTATGTGATGAGCAAGGATGGCCCGAAGGAGCGCCTGTAAATAATGNCGGTCCATCCTTCCTCACCCCGAGTCTTATTAACATTTATCTCGTTCATTCGGGTCTTTCCTTTCTTCTTTATTAACCCAATCCCATCCCCTAAGTCTGAACCTTCCCTTACTATATTGTGTTCACTCCGCTTACCGTTTGCTTTAGCTTGTTGTATTCTTTCCGTGCTTCCCTGCATTTCGTAACAGGTCTTAGTTATTCGAATTCCGACGTTATTATCTTATTGTTAACTATGTGATTACCGTAGACCCTACGTGTCCTTTTCCTCCCACGATCCGACTTTGAGCCGAAACGAAAACACTCGAACTTGGTATTTCCACGATAATTCACTTTTGCTTTGAAATCCTCGACAATTCTACACTGGGACCGAAATCCGCGACAATTCTACACTGGGGATGAAATCCGCGACAATTTCATGCTCTGCACAAATCCGCGTTAATTTATGCTATAACTGGAAATCCGCGACAATTTTACACTTCGTAAATTTCCGCGACAATGTTGTTCATCCTTATTTCCGCGACAATACTTGCCAGTCCGAAAATCCACGATAATTTTCCACACGTAAAAATCCGCGACAATTTTGGTCTACCAAATTTTCGCGATAATTTTCCTTCTTCGCGGCAATTTTCGAATTTTCGTGTCTTAATGATAATTAACTCATTTTTGGGCCTCCTCACCCCTATTTATAGACATTCTAACTTTTATAATTCACACTTTAACCCCTCCTTCCTTTGCTTTTTGACCCCTCCTTTATCTTTTTCTTTACTTTTCTATTTTTCGTTTCCTTTTACGTTCTTTCGTTCCCGTATCCCTCGATATTCTCTGTCTAGACTTTACCGCTACACTCCCTTATATTTGCTACATCATACATTTTTCCTGGCTATTACAATAATGATGAACATATCAGAAAAAAATAATGGAAGAAGCTCATAGTCGGTGGTTCTGTTCCACTTCTCTATGATGTAATCTCCAATACCACCTTACGAATAACAACCTCTAGGTTCTGCAAAGAGAAATCAGGGGTTGGAACGTTGTTAGGAAGCACGTCACTATCATTCATAGAGTTTCATGTATCCATGCCTTTGCTTGTCCTATCCCAGGGAAAGACCTCGAATGGGAATAAGAAAAATCGTCAGGAAACTTCACGAATGAAAAAACGATCTCAGTTTTTATTTATTTAGATTGGCAGAACGATTGTAAAGGAGAAAGAAGCAATTAACAAATCCATTTTTACATGGAAAAACCCCTTGAAACTGGAAAAAACTACATGAATAAGAGCTTGAAATGCTCTTAGCGGAAACATTAATAAAACAGTTCATGTTATAAACGATGAGGGCTTATGAAGATGATTAAGGTGAAATAAGAAAGCCCGAGAGGGAAATCCAGCAAAGTAAAGGCTGATTCGCGCGTCCAATAGGTTCTGTTGAGTTTACTTTTAAGCCATGTATTTATAGAGGAAAAAACACGAATGGATTACTCTCCGTAACCGTCTCTTACAAAGCCGTTTTCCCTTGACAGAAAATGTGGGTAAGCCAGAACTACCGACTGCGTGATCGAGCCGAAGCGTGGGAAACGTGGGTATGCCCGTCACGACCGATCCAAAGGATCGGTCCCTAGTGTAATTAATAACGTATAGCTCCAACCTTTGGGATTAATCGTTGGTTATTGAGCTTACATATTACCTTAGCCCAAGTGCGCCTTCGGGCCATGCTATTTTTATTGGGGAAGTCCTTATTAAATGTTGGATCTAAGGCCTTTAGGTCTCGCTTCTATCACTTGGGTCAGCCTAGAATAGCATGGGCCTCCTCCAATTCGGGATACCATGTTCCGAAGTTCTTATCAGCTAGTGATAAGGGTTTCTGGTAGGGGCGTAATTTTAGGCTCTGCAATAGCTAACGTCTTTCCGTATTCCAAAGGGGTGGCAGACTGTCAGACTGCAGCCGCCTGCAGGGATGACGTGTCATCCTGTGATTGGGTAGTACGCGATATAAAAGTCAGGATTTTTCCTTTGTGCGGCCATTATCACTCTCTGCAACTGATTGCCCAGCCTTTGAAATCTCCAGCGATTCTCGTTCAAACGTTGCTCATCTCCAAATATTACTTCATCTTCAAGGTAATCATCCATTGCACCCCGTAGGTCTAGGTACCTTGACATTAGGACCATGGATCTTGAGGCCTTTAGGGCTAAATTTTCCATTCCAGCCCATTACCCCATCTGGAGGGGGAAAGAAGACGTTCCCTGCTTCCTTCCCGCTGAGATGAACGTCCCGGCTAGCGCTATTCCCGTTAGCTATGCCTCCCTTAGATTTGGCTTGCGATTTCCCCTGCACCCTTTCGTCGCAGCCATTCTTCGGGAGATCCACTGCCCGACTTTTGCTCTTTTTCCGGGCAGTTATGTTTACATTATCGCCTTTATTTTTTATTGCCACAAACAGAGGGTGGAACCAACCCTCGGGCATTTTTTCAATCTGTTCTTGGTGGGATCCCGTATGGGCCGAAGGTTGTTAGAAGGTCGCAAGCTATATTATATAGCTACCCGAACGAAGGATTGTGTTATCGTTGACAAGGAAGATTCCCTACATGAATGGGAATCTTGCTATGTCTGGATAGACATCCCGAGGGAGGACTTGCTGAAAGTTACCTTCCTGACAACACACCCAGACATCGGGAAATTGGACCGAAGCCGGTTCAACCCATCCCACCCCGATATTGCCAATACTTTGGCAATGCTTCCTCCTCCCGAACGGCGTCTGAAAAGGATTGACATCCTTCGGGAGAAGAAGCTGTTAGAGATCGGGGTAGCCGGAAGGAAATGGGTCTCTGCCCCGAAGGGTGTTTTCTCCAGCTCTGACTCTTCTGAGTCAGAAGACTCGGGTACGGCTTGGCCCTTTCCAATTCATACTTCCTGATCCTCATTATTTTCCTTTTGCAGATTCCACTGACACCATGTCTGGAAACCGATTGGCTGCAGTGGTTGCTGCTTCAAAAGCCAAAAAGGAGGCGCACCTGCAAGCCTCAAAGCCCAAAACTCGCGCTGCGGTTGGGCCATCAAGGTCGTCTGGGAGTTCCAGCAGCCACAGGCCAGATCCCCGATCCATGGATGAGGTGGACGAGGTTATCTCTAAGAAGATACGCTCATTAGGCCTTCCAGCCATGTATAGGATCGGGAATAATTCCCCCCTGGATCTTAACGTTGTGCGGTTATTGCTGCAGGGGTTGATTCAGGTGGAAGACGTTCGCCCCTCGTCTAGCTTAGGGGATAGGGAGCAGAGGCCATCTGCGTCTGCGTCTACGAGCAAGCGGGGCCCCGAAGAGGAAGCCCCGAAGCAGTATAAAAGGCTGCGGTCAACTGTTAGCAGGCCCGCAGCCCCGATCCCCACAAAAGGGGTCACCATCGGGGACAGACCGGCCCCGTCTACGTCCAACCCGGAGGCTATTCGCGGGGCGATCCAGGAGATGGTGAGCTCCGTCTTCAAGGCCCGGGGACCAAAGAGAGTCCCCCCATCATGGAAAGATGCTACACTGGAAGAATACCGGCTTTTGGGAAAGAAAAACCCGCTCGGTATTGATGGCTCCCTCCCCAGCTTGGTGTCCGCCTATCTGGAAGCCCAAGTTGTGGTAAGTTATTTCTAACTTAAGTTCATGATCGGGTACACACTTAGACCCGCTTGCTTGTTGCAGTCGCATAGAAGGGCCCTGGATCTGGCCTCCGCCGCCCAACTCAGCCGAAGCGCCTCCTCGGCAACCGAAGAGTTGGAGGGCCAGCTTACCTTAGCTCAAAGGCAAGTTGAAATCAAGCAGAAGGAGCTGGAAGAGCTCAGGACCGACCGGGACTGTTTGAATAACGAGCTGCTTGGAGCGGGCACTGAGCTGTCCTTAGCAGCTTCAAAGGCGGGAGAGGCCCAAACAGCAGCAAACTCCGCCAAGATGAGATCCCTGAGCTATCTAATGAAAGCAACAGGCTTCTCTTGCAATCCCAAGATGAGAAGAATGCCTTGAAAGAAGAGCGGAATGCGCTTAAAGAAGACCTGGTCAGGGTTCAAGGGTTGACTGAGGGTGCAGTTCGGGAAGCCCTATTAGGGTTTGTCAGATCTCCCCTGATGTTTGCCTTAACGGCAAATGTCTATGGACCGAACGTCTCCCAATATATGGACAATATGAAGGACCAGATCGTTAGCAAATTCGGTCTGGATCCCGAAGATGAGCGTTGGGAGACGCTAGACCTATTGACCAAGGATGGCAACTTCTGTGAGATCCCTGAGCTTGATGAACCCCCGCTGGAGAATGACCCTAACTATCCCCTCTTTGACCTGATGGAGAGATCGGTCAATGAGATAGTTGAGGAGATGGGGAAAAAGGTGGAGGATCTCAAGACATGGATTACAGAGAAGTCCGGCGCTGCAGATAAGGAAGAAGGACAAATAGACTAGGATTCAATTTTCCATGTCCTTCCTTTTCTGCATTTGTAAACTCCATTTTGAATACATCTCTTAACTTTGCAAAACTCCTTCCTCTTATTGTATCTGATAATTTAAAGTATAAGTTCGGGGCTAAAGCAAATATGGCCCGAACGGTCCTCAGAATTCACTTTAAACCCTGCTACACTTGAATCTGATAATTCCAAGTATATGGTCGGGGCTTAAGCCAAATATGGCCCGAACGGTCTTCACCAATATATTTTGAACCCTGCAAAACACTAGTAAGCTAGGGCACCCCAACTATAGCAGAAGATCACACTTGAATCCGTCCAATAAAATATCATGACTTGGGCAGCGTTGCCATGGTTTTTCATGAGTCCAATGAAAAAATCTCAGCCAAAGCCCCGGTTCTTAAAATAGTCCCATGGCGGGCTTTAGCTAGCTATTTGACAGGTTAACTCCGTCCTGGTTTCTTGCTAATAGACTAAGCGTAATGAAGCAAGGGCTACTCCTAGTTAGCAAATGCCGTTTGAAGAAAGAGCTGAGTTCGTAGTAAATTCTGGGAGTATGCGATTCATCTAAGTACTCAGCAAACATAGAAGCAACTGACTCGTCAGAGCGGTCACACTACTTGGGAGCCTTATGGATGATTGCTACAGTCACCAGTCCAAACTCGTCCAGAAACTCCAACTCCAAGATCGGTCACTCACTTAGCTAGAAATACTTTGTATTGCATTCATTGTAACTTATTTCAAGCATAAGAAACGTTTTAAAGTTCAGAGTTACCAAATGTGTCAAATGCTTTATATAAAATAACGCCTCAAGTTCATAACATTCCAAGTTCGGGGGATCTCACCTCCTTCTAGATTCTCAAGCTTATAAGCCCCAGCGCCCAGGTTCTTCATGACCCGATAGGTCCCTTCCCAATTTCTGTCCAGCTTCCCCACATTTCTCTGAACTCTTACATTCCTGAGAATGAGGTCGCCTTCTGAGAATTCCCTGGGCACAACTCGCTTGTTATGAGCCCGCTCCATTGTTCTTTGATAAGCACACATGCGCGCATAGATGGCGTTTCTTTTCTNCTTTTTAGGGGGTACCAACAGTAGTCTGGTTCGTTCAACAAACGAACTCGGTTCTGATGTCTTTAAAATGTGGAAGACGATCAAAAGCTAAAAACCAAAATAAATGCACGGCAGTATATAGTGGAAACCCCGTGAACTGGGGTGAAAACCACTCGACTAAGAGCTGATTCTGCTCTTAGCCTGCTCACTAATAAAATAACTCAACAGTTTATACAAGACAGGCTAATGAAAATGACGAGGTAAAGAAAGCGACAAGAATCCGGCAGAGTAACAGCCTGTTCTTCCGCGTCCAAAGGGTCCTATTATTTCCTTCGTCTTGCCCTGTATTTATAGAGTCGCCGGCGAGTGTAATCCACGTCCTGTAACTGCCTATGACAAGTTTGTTAGAGGTTGTTATCGCAGGATGTAAAACGAGGCTGGGACCGAGGCGTGGTCTGCGTGATCGGGCTCGAAGCATGATAAACGTGATAGGGCCCGAAGCGTGCAACGCGTGAACCTGTAACCGTTCGGACCGAACCCCGGAGCCAGCTGGCAGATAACGCTTTTATTTACTAAGAATATCTTCGGTCCTTTGTGTTGAACCTCGGGCCGCTCTTCCTGAAGGTGTAAGTGGGCTATAAGAGTTCGTTTTGATTATTTAAGTCGGCCCAACTGTTATCAGGCCTCACCCATTACAGGGTACCCGGTCCTAGAGTTCTCATCAATGAGAAAATACCGGAAAACCTCGTAAAATAAATCATTGCTTCCAGATGTCGAATATACAGCCAAAAATATGGCCACAACTTACCGGCACGCTTCTCGGGTGCCAAATTACGAAAATACCCTTGGCCCCGTCTGGGGCCGAATTTGTGCGAGACTGCTAGAAGCGTTAGTCAAATGCAAATATGTAGGTCCGGGAAGTCCAAATTACAAGAATACCCCCAAAACTATAGAATGACGTAAATATACGATAATACCGAAAATACAATCTATCCGCGTCGGACGAGCTTCCGGGATGTCGTAATACCTAAAACATCCCCGGGTAATATCAGTTCCCATTTCATCCATTCATCAGTGAGCCGTTGTGGGCCCTGGCGATGCATGTGTTTGCTCTTATGCCAAGCAACTACTTGGTAATGGTCATCTTCATCAACTATTGCGATGCTGCAAAGATCGCCCCAACCGTCACCAATATTCTGACGATCTACAAGGTGATGTGGCGATCACGGACTCATGTCTTTGTTCAACGCAAGTTGTGGTATTTGACCTGCAGAAGCTAGAACAACGACCTTGTAAAACAACGAGATTCGCAATGCGACTCGTATAATACTTTTCATAGTTTCGCTGCCGATCGCATTGCGAAGCTATGAAAAGTATTATACCATCCCAGTGGCAGCAGGGATGCTCATAGGTACTCATAATGACGAGATGATGGTGGTCGTTACCCTGTCGACCCCTCTACATAGTTCGCTCTGCAAAGCAACGATCGCCCTTTGTGAAGTACTTCAAGTAATTCAACTAAGTGGATCATATCATGTTAACTATCAACCATTGAAGATGTCAACCTTGCCCTTAGATATGTTGAGGAACAATACCGTCGTGCTCTTGAAGTTCAAAAAGATAAAGTCCAACAGTTCATAAGTTCTGTCGATGGCGTTCTCCCCGACATTACCAAAAAATGTTCGGTATATGATGGTCTTATCACCATTCTCCAACAAACGATCGACGAGAATGTAAAAAGCCAATCATCACTTTTGGATCGGTTTGTTGTCTCCCCAACATTCAATAATCTGGCGACAACATATTCTCTCGGATCGGTGGAAGAGCAGAAGAGTATTATAATTCAACAAATTACCAAAATTTTTATGCTCAATCCAAACTTCGAGGATTGGGAGCGTGTCGACCCCCTTACTTTCGATGGAGAGTTCAACCCTTGCTCGCCATTTGAAGTGAGCACTCCCGATCCAGAATTTGGACACCTTGCCGATCGGTTGGACAAGCTCGTCATGGGTAGCTTAGGAGACTTGTCTTTTGATTCCTCTTCCTCCTGTATGTTATCTTTTGTCTACTAATGTATAGTTTATCCAAATTCAGTTTCCTTCCATTTTAATAATAACGAACCAATATCAATTACTCCGATAATGATACTGATGCCAATAAGCAAAACATAAATCGTCGATTACCACACTCAACTCAATACAGGTCGTCAACTGCTATGGTTCATGCCGATCGACAAGAGCATTGCTTCTAGAATTTTGTCTAAGTGTTGTATCATTTGAAGATCATGAAAATATCATAATCCATACGGGCGATAAATTCTGGAATCAATTTGACAGTCATAATATCAATCCATGGGTAGAGTATAATAACATAGTGGGTAATTATCAATAGTAGCCCCTGGTATATATGTCAAGATTCTAGAACATATGTGTCACCCATGATTCCCACTTGTTAAAGCTTTGCGTTTTGACAACGTTGATCGGTTTGAAAAAGTAATCATTATAACTGTTGTACGCAACTCACTCTCCCAACCATGTCTTACCTATTAAATTATAGGTGCTTCTATGAAATGAGAGGATTTTTATTGCCTTAAAAAAGAAGTTATGTCGAAGAGGTTTCCTGAAGAGGAACGTTCGACACAAATCATAGCCCAAGAGGTTTCCTGAGATGGAACGTTCATCACAAATCACAGCCGAAGAGGTTTCCTTAGAAGGAATGTTCTACACAAGCCATATTATGAGCTGCCCTTCTCGAACATGCTACTGCAGCTTGAAAGTTATAACGATCGACAAGGAGTCAATGACAACGAGGGAAGCAAAGACATTCTACCACTTGGGTTGCATAGCAAGAAACATTAGGGCTCATCAACGAGATTGCCGAAGAGGTGATCGTCGATCAAAATGTTCGAATATTATGATGGTTACTAACCGATGAGGTCACTGGGAACATGACGTTCGGCCCCTGAGATGCATAATGGTGCTTTAATATTGTCGGACTTCACGCTTTGTCGATCATAGGCAATAGAGGATTTTAAGAATTGTCGATCGCTTTTAATTCATTCATATTGGAAAAGCTCTCAAATTTTTCAAAACCGATCAACACACACAATAAAAAAAGTGTTACCCTATTTAGGAATGCTAATTCTTAGAGGATCGACGTTCCAAGACCGTGGGAATTCTTCCCCATTCAAGGATTCAATTTTGTAAGCTCCTCCGAATAATATATCGTTAATTCTCTAAGGACCTTCCCAACGTCGATCAAGCTTAATAAGATTTTCTGGGCCTCTACACTTCGAAGGACCAGGTCTCCCTTCATAAAAAATTGTGGACTCACCTTCCTATTATATCATTTTTCCACAATATGAGAATGCCTTAATGTCTATTGTAGATATCATCACTATTTTCTACAACTAAATCCAAATCCTTTTTGCTCCTCTAAGCACATTGCCACTCGTCGACCCATAAACAATCGAAAAGGGGGTCTCACCCTTCGTGTGGGTTGGAGTTGTTCGGTAGGCCCACAGTACTTCTTGGAGTCCATCGGGCCAGATGCCTCCTAAGTCCTCAAACTTATTTTTTATTCTTCTGACTATTTCACGATTTGATACTTCAGTTAAACCATTCTTCTTAGGATGTGAAACCGAAGAAAACATTTGTTTGATTCCAGGCTCAACACACATATCTTGATCTTTCCTTCCGGTGAATTGTGTGTCGTTATCTGACACCAACACCCGTAGTATTCCAAATCTTGAAAACATATTTCTCCAAAGGAACTTCTTAACGACATCCTCAGTAATTGATGAGACACACTCAGTTTCAACCATATTAGAAAAATATTCCACATCAACAATACAAAACTTCCGCTGATTTATTGATCGAGGAAATGAGCCAAAAATGTCGATCCGCCACCTATCAAAAGGACAAGGAAGTAGGGTGGAATTTAATTCCGAACCCGATTGTCTATTGTAATTAGCATGATATTGACATGGTTGACACTTCTTAACAAAGCCTTTCGCATCATTCATCATGGTGGGCCAAAAGAAACCCAACCGTCGGAGTTTTAGAACCAATGATCTTGCTCCTGAATGGTTTCCACAGACCCCATCATTCACGTCACTAAGTGCCGATCTGGCTTCTAAAGGATGAAGGCATGGTAGTAAAGATCCGTCAAAAGATTTCTTGTACAAGACCTGATCCCGAGCAAAGAATCTATGTGCTCTTGATTACAAATGTTGTCGTTCGCTTCTTTCTGGGAAGTTCAACGTTCATCAAGAAATTTTCAAGTGATCGCATCCATTCCGGTATAGGTTCTTCCTCAAAAATCCCTATTATTTGCCTTTCGACACTCCCTCGGTCAATCGATCGTGGTAAAAGTTGCAAGTCAATCGATGCCTTCGTATGCATAAAAACTTGGTTGGTTCCATCTTGCAAACCAGGAAAACTCGCGACCAAGCGTGTCAACGCATGGGCTTCCCGACTTTCTTCCCTCGGCACATGCGACAACACAAAAGACTTTAAAGATTTTACAATCTTAACAACCTCTTCCGTATATCGTTGCATTGCAGGCTCTCGAATGCTCCGACAACCTACTCAGCAGCCAACTTTGAATCCGTAAACCCACGGATATGCATTTCTCCAATGTCCAAAGCAAGCCGTATTCTCGCAAGAAATGCTTCATATTTTGCAACATTGTTAGAATAGGGAAAAGAAAGTTTCACTGCTGCATTTATGTGTTGTCCCTAAGAAGTAACAAAGCGAATTCCAACACCGGCCCCTCCTTGTATGGACCCATCAACAAACATGTCTCAGACGTCGTTTTCTTGCTCAGTGACCACAGTGGCCCTTGTCATTGTGGAAGAAATGGTAGGGGACCATCGACAATCGATTCTGGCCTCAGAACAAAAATCTGTTGCCCATCCACACATCCAAAATCCTCCAAATGTCAACCCAATAGAAATAGGAGTGGAGGACGACCGACATGAAAACCAATCCTCTGACGAGGAGGAGATTATCGGTCGACAACCTTTGAACGAGCAACCACGACCGGCTGTCGATCCAGACCAAGCTCGCTTTGACGAGTTGGTGGCGGTGGAATGACCGACGAAATGATCGGTATGAGGACGATCGACGGGACAACCGACGATCCCCTGCTCCCGAAATTCATCCGCCACCTCCAGCAAATCCACCGACTGAAAGGACAAACCTGGAAAATATCAATTTTGTGGATCACAACATGATGTATCCAGAAATTTTTGTGATTTCCGGTGGCGATCGTTGAAATGTGTCCCAAAAGGAGAGGAAGTGTCATGCCAGGGAAATACTGAATTCATCACAAGTCATGTCGATCAATGAGGCTTGGAAACTACCAAAAACAGACATTACATTCGACAACAATGACCAGGAAGGTATCTTTGAACCCCAGAATGATCCTATCGTCATAACTGCAGTTATTGCCAATCGTAGGGTACATCAGATTTTGGTCGATCAGGGGAGTTCTTGCAATATAATTTCTAAAAGAGTGGTCGAATCCATGGGTTTCAGCGTAGCCGACCTACAAACTGTAGCAATGACATTGTGGTCCTTTGACCAACTATCGGTCACCCCTCTAGGAAAAATTATTTTGCCTACCACAATCGGGTGTGGAGAGAAATCTCGATCGGAAATGTTAGAGTATGTCGCCATTTTCATTGATATGGCATACAATGTGATTTTGGGACGACCACGGCTCAATGCGTTTGAAGCTGTGCCCTCGACAGTACATTTGAAGCTAAAATTTCAGACCGCTGCTGGGATAGTGACTATAAGTGTCGATAAAGCTACTGTTCGTTCATGCTATGTTTCTTCTTGCCGATCCAGAGTGCATGCTATTTAAGATTTGTGAGAGCAAGAAGGGCTATGGAACCGGCTGGGATTAAAGTTGTGGAACTTATTCCTGGAGATTTGGATAAGACCACTCGAATTGGGTTGGATCTTATTCCATCGTTTGAGATTGAGTTGATTAAAATGTTGCAAGATACTGTGGAGGTCTTTGCTTGGAATCCAAAGGATTTGCATGGTATAGACGGAGCAATAAAGGAGCATCATATCAATACTCATCCTAACACTCGACCGGTAAGACAAAAATTGCGTCATTTTTCAACACAAATTGTGGAAATTATTGGGTAGGAGACTACAAAATTAGTGGCCGCCCGATACGTATAGGACATAAAATGGCGAATGTGTGTCGACTACAAAGGGTTCAATAAATTCTATGAGTTAGATTCGTACCCCCTTCCACTCATTGACAGGCTGGTCGACGCTGTTGCTCGGAGCACACTGATGAGTACCATGGATGCATACTTCAGATATCACCAAATTTTTCTTGCCAAGTAGGATCAAAAGAATTCTTCGTTCGTGATGCCAAGTGACGTATTCTGCTATACTGCGATGCCGTTCGGATTGAAGAACGTTGGGGCTACTTACCAGCGTTTAGTTAATTTAATATTAAAAAATTTAATAAGAAAAGAAATGGAAGTGTAGGTGGACGACATGATTGTTAAGTCGATGAATAATGATGACCATATTTTCTACTTGTTAAGGTGTTTTGAAGTGTGTCGCAAATACCAACTAAAGATCAATCCTTCCAAATGTTGCTTCGGGATTCGTAGAGGGAAGTTTCTGGGGCAGTACGTCTATGAAAGAAGAATAGAGTCAAACCCAGAGAAAACAAAGCCATCATTGACATGACCCTGCCTAGAACAAAAAAGGAATTTCAAAGTCTAACTGGTCGATTGGCTACCTTGAACCGATTTATTTCCATGTCTGCCGATCAAGCTTTGACGTTCTTCAAAGTCCTTCGGCAAGGTAACAAGTTGGAATGGGATGAAGAGTATGAGTGGGCGTTCAACGATTTAATGAAATATCTGTCAAATCCTCCTCTGTTAGTGAGCCCGACGAACGACGAACGACGAACAACGAACCACTGTACCTTTATTTGACAATCTCGACTGTCTCAATCAGGGCTGCTTTGGTGACGATTGGTTTTGGTATTCACCGACCGGTGTATTATGTTAGTCACACTTTGCTTCCGGTAGAGATAAGGTACACCAACATTGAAAAATTTGTCTTGGCTTTAAGGAAGGCTTCAGTTAAGCTGAAACAGTATTTTTAGGGCCGCCTTATTCAAGTTTTTATGGATCAACCTTTGGAAGTTGTTTTGTCCAAATCGGATACAACTACAAAATTGTCTAAATGGGCTATTCAACTTAGCACAATGAATATGGAATTTGTGCCTCGAAGGGCGTTAAAAGCTCAAGTTTTGGCAGATTTTGTGGTAGAGATGACGAGGTCCACCGTGGTCACTGAGTAGGAAGATGACGTTTGGGACATGATTGTCGTTGGTTCCACATAAGGTGGGGCTGGAGTTGGAATTCGTTTTATCATTTCTACAGGAGAGAATATAAATGCTGCAGTAAAGCTTTCTTTCCCCTGTTCTAATAATGTTGTAGAATCTGATGCACTGCTTGCTGGAATTCGCCTTTATCTGGATATTGGAGTAATGCATATCCATGGTTCTATGGATTCTGAGTTGGTCGCGGAGCAGGTTGCGGGAACCTTCGAAACCTATGAGGCTGCGATGCAACAAATTTGAAATCTTTGAAATCCTTTGTGTTGTCACATGTGCCCAGAGAAGAAAATCAGGAAGCTAATGTGTTGGACCGGGCTGGCAGCAAGTTTTCTAGGGTTGCAAGATGGAACCATTCACCTTTTTATGCATTCAAAGCCGGCGATCGACTTGAAACTTTTGACACAATCGGCGGATCCGGGGAGTGTCGAAGGGCAACTAGTTGGGAACATCAATGATGAACCAAGACCTACATTGATGCAATCACTTGTAAGTTTTTTTACGACCGGCGATCTCCCTCGGGAAAGAAATGAGTTACATTAATTGGAATCAAGGGCATGGAGATTCGTTCTTCGGGAAGAAATCTTGTAAAGAAGTCTTTTGACGGATCGTTATTAAGATGCCTTCGTCCTTTAGAAGCACGATTGGCGCTTAGTGAGGTGCACGAAGGGATTTGTGGAAAACATTCAGGAGCTAGATCATTGGTCCTCAAAATCCATCTATTGGTTTTCTTTTGGCCCACCATCATGGCTGATGCGAAAGATTTTGTTAAGAAGTGTCAACCGTGTCAATATCATGCCAATTATAATCGACAACCAGGCTTGGAGTTGAATTCCACCCCACTTCCTTGTGCTTTTGATACGTGGGGGATTGGAATTCTGGGCTCATTTCCTCAATAAGTAAATCAAAGGAAATTTTGTATTGTCTCTGTGGAGTATTTTTCTAAATGAGTTGAAGTTGAACCTGTCTCATTAATTACGGAGGATGCAGTTAAAAAGTTCATTTGGAAAAATATTATTTCAATGTTTGGAACACCACGGGTGTTAGTGTCAGATAATGCCACACAATTTATAGGAAGAAAGGTTCAAGACATGTGTACCGAGCTATGAATCAAGCAAGTGTTTTCTACTGTTTTACATCCTAAGACAAACGGTCTAACAGAGGTATCCAATCCTGCGATCGTCAAAGGAATAAAGATAAAGTTGGAAGACATAGGTGGCATCTAGCCCGAACGGTTACAAAAAGTACTGTGGTCATATCGAACAACTCCGACCCATACCACAGGTGAGACCCCTTTAATGTTACTTTATAAATGAGAAGCTTTGCTACCGGTGGAAAACGTTTTAAAAACGCAAAGGGTGGCCATGTACTCAAAAGAGAAAAATGACGAATTGAGAAAAATGAATTTGGATTTAATTGAGGAAAGCGTGAGGATATGTGTCATGCCCTCTTTCATTCAATCTATATTATTAACTTAGTTTACTATACTTAAATTTAGTTAAATCGATGGCATGATTCCGTGCTCTACAAATTAGAACACAAGGCCTTACATGAAACTATAAAACATAACTTTCTTAACACACATCGGAAGCTAATTTACATAATTACATCATGATATCCTAAATATTCACGCAACACAAAACATACTAGGTTTTATTTACAAAACACCTTACATCTACCGACTAAGTATCTTGACTTGATCTTGACAGCTGAATACCCTACTGTTCGTCTTCTCTACCTGTTTAACAATTGTTCATTAAGAGGTCATGAGAGTAATGAGAGATAATCAATAATAATAGCAATGCTGTAAATCATATAAATATGTAATCAATAACATTCAACATAATCATAAACACATAATCTTGCAGACTGTTGTTCTTATTTCTCTGCATGTGGTTGCCAGATAACAGTCCTGGCTCTGCCTCAACCATTGGCTTACGCATCACCAAGAATTAAGGATCATGATACATGAGTCCCCCTGTAAAGTCCCAAAAAGGTGGTACAAACGAAATTCCGACAGGTTACACTCGATAAATTCTTGTTATAAAACATGAAATGAGTGGTAGTTTAGCAATTTAACTTAAGAATAGGGAATTTAAGAAGGAGGGACTAAAGGGTCATTTAGACAAGTTAAGAAGCCTATAAATAGGAGTGGGAAGGAAAAGGAATGGTCATTTGGCACAAAAAACGCAAGGAAACCCGAGAGATTCAGAATTGTCGCGGAAATTAGGACCAAGAAACAAATTATCGCGAATTTGGGACTTACTTGCAAATTATCGCGGAATTTGGTCAAAGACAGAAATTATCGAGAATTCGGGGGAGCTGTTTGCAATTTTATCGCGGAATCTGGTGCCGAGAAGCAAATTATAGCGATTCCGGGAGCTGTATGCAAAATTGTCGCGGAAATCGACTACTTTGCAAGTTATCGCAAAATTCAGTGGCTTAATTGCAATATATCGCGGATTTGAGGACTCGCATGCAAATTATCGCGGATTCAAGGACTGATGTGCAAATTATCGTGGAAATGAACCTTTATGCAATTTATCGCAGAGATTATGGACCGAAATGCATTTTCTCGTGAATACGAAGAGCAAAACCCGACTTGGCCGTGAATTTTGGACCATAGTGTAATTCCTCGCGAATCCTAGGAAAGTGGGGAACAAGAAGGCACCATTCAATAGGACGACCAAGTAAACACAATAATCATAGTGAATTAAAAGAAGGTTCATAGTTAGGGGCTTAAGCGAATATCAAGCTAAATTGAAAGGTGTGTAAGGTAAAAACAGATGTCTTAGGGCAAGGTGGGAACACCAAACTCCGCATCGTGTTCATGAGCACGGTCAGCCACAGGTAGGACATGTCCGAGGAAGGAACACAGGGGTTCCCAAGAATGGAATTGTGCGTACTACAAAGCCGAACGGAACCGAATAGAAACGGGGTAGCGCCTGAGTCTTTAACCGGGGAAGGGAAGCATATATTCTCGTCGAGCCAACTAACAGCTAATGGTTTGTTTGGGCGAGACATGTCGTCGGGCATGTAAAAACCGACCATAGTAGAAAACCAGGAAGTGATAGGGAGAGGAAATAACAAAATGAAAAGAAAAGATAAAAGAATAAGCAAACTAAAAGAACAAGAGAAAAAGGAATGAAATCTAACGAATAAAGAATATTATAGAGAATTTTCTTTTAATAGACTATGACCGTTAAACATATTTTGTAGGGGGTCATGATGCTTAGGTGGCATTTTAACTGAGGTCGTCGATCGTCCGCTGTACGAGTCAACCCTTTTGTTTTTGTTTTTAATTTGTCTAGTTGTACTTTGAAAGACGATGATATTTCCTTGACCTTGAATTATGTTTCTTTAAATTGGCTTACTTTATTTCACTAGCGCATAGACATTGTTAAGGCCCGGTTTGCGATCGTTACACCCCTAACCTCGGAAATGGACAGAAAGCGCGACCAATTCATCGACACTTCCAAGGATCGGCTTCACCTTATGCTTACCCTGTATGTGGCCACATTCTGATAAATCTTTCCTGTATATCGGCTACTACCGATAAATTACCCACTGCATTCTTATACTCCACCCTATGCATTAATATTATTCCTATCAAAATGGATGTTTGAATGATCAATCGACAAAATTTACGACACTTAGACAAAATTTTGAAAATCTGGATGGAATGGTTTTGTCGATCGGTATGAACCATGACACTTAAAGACTTGATGTTAGTTTGGTGTGGCGATCGTGCTTCATGCAATTGGCTATGTAGATCGAAGTCATTATTATTGAGGCAATTGGTTATGTCGATCAGAGTTATTATGGTTGAAACATTATTAAAGCAAGGCAAATTGAATATTAGAAAATGTACAAGTTACGAAACTACATTCAGGAGAATGAAGAATCAATAGACAAGGCTCCTAAGCTATCCAAGACAAGAGTGTCCAACCGATCGACATGAGAATGAAACTTTGGATCGGGATTGTCTACTCCAATTGATGAGCGAGGATTCAAGTCCCCATCAAAAGTAAGGGGATCGACACGCTCCCAGTCCTTTGAGTTGGGGTCGAGCTCAAAGATTTTGACGATTTGCTGCTTTATTATGTTCTTTTGCTCTTCCACTAACCCGAGGGAGTAGGTCGTCGCCAGGTTTTTGAATGTTGGCTAGACGCAAAACGATCCAGAAGTCACAATATGTCTTCTTTGTGCTTGTCGATCGCTTGCTGGAGAGTGGAGATCAAACCATCATATTCTGAGCACTTCATGGTAATATTTTGGAGAACGCCATTGGCAGAATTCAGGAAATGCTGAACTTTACGTTTTTGAAATATGAGAGTGTGACGATACTCCTTCTCGGCATATTTAAGTGCATTGGCGGAAAGATCGATATTTTTCGTTCGCCATCCAGCTTAACTTCAAAGAGGTCGCGCTGGGTTTCAGCTTCGGCTCTCTTCGTTATTTCTGTTTGGATGGCTTTGGATGAAAGAGATAGTTCCTTGGTGATTACATTCACTTTGTTTTCAGAGTCTTTTTTTCTTCATGAATGTGGGGGAGTTCTTGTACTTGACGCCTTCCTTCGGCTAGCTCCTCCTCTAGCCCAATGGCTTTATTTCTATCTTCTGCAGCTTTACTCTTTTATTCAGTGAGTTGATCGTTTGCTTCAGTAAGTTTCTTCTGCAGAAGTGCTGTCGCCTTCAAGCTTAATTGAAAAAATGACGACGATGAGTGCTTTTTTTGGAATCAAAGCAAAGGATCATGCCACGTGGACGGACCAGATCACGAATCTCTGAATTCCAGAAGATTCTAGGTTGACAATGTAATAGGTCTGACATGCTGCGCAGAGTTTACAGAATTTGAATGGCATGTGCCGATCAAAAGAAATTTGGACGATTGGTGACCGCACATAAATCATGGCTAACTCAACTTCCCTCGACGTTTGACAACGACGATCGATTGAAGATAAGGGCTAATGTTAATGCATAAATTATGATGTCGGATCAGGATGGGCGGATCGGATTTTTACGGAATAATAAGGCAGGAGTCGATCGGTATACTTTATCAAATATATCTGATCGATGCTTCGACATTAGTCTTATGATGAAGTTGGCTGATTGCCACAACCGAACAGAATCGATTGTATCGAATCGGCGTTCGTCATCCGTTCGGTATTTTCGACACACTTCAAAATACCAAGACAAATAGGAAATATGGTCCTCGTCATTCATCAACTTAACAATCATATCCTCCACATGCACTTCCATTTCATTTCCTATCAAATCTTTGAATATTAAATTAACTAAACGCTGATAAGTAGCCCAGCGTTCTTCAATCCGAACGGCATTGTCGTATTGCAAAATATGCCACTTGGCATCACAAATGAAAATTTTTTTGATCCTCTTTAGGAAGAAAAATTTGATGATATTCGTAGTAAACATCCATGGTACTCATCAATGTTCTCTCGACAACAGCGTCGACCAACATGTCAATGTCTGGAAAGGGGTATGGGTCTGACTCAGAATATATTGAGTCTATTGTAGTTTAAACACATTCGCCATTTCCCTCCAGCTTTGGGCAATCCCATAGGATTGACCACGCATTCGGAATATTTGATTTCTTTCACGTACCCGACATAGACCAATTTTGTAGTTTCTTGCCCTATAGTTTCTACAACCAGCAGTGAAAAATGACTCAATTTTTGTCTTACCGGTCGATCGTCGGGATTAGTATTAATGTGATGCTCCATCACAGCTATGTCTATCCCACGTTGATCATTTGGACTCCAAGAGAAGACTTCCACTCTTGTAACAATTTAATCAAATCTTTCTCAAATGCTGGATCAAGGTCCAAACCGATTCGGGTGGTCTTCTCCGAATCTCCAGGAACAAGTTCTACAACTTTAAAACCAGCTGACTCCATAGCCCTTCTTGGCTCT
Source organism: Utricularia reniformis (assembly GCA_009725065.1). Lineage (NCBI taxonomy): Eukaryota > Viridiplantae > Streptophyta > Magnoliopsida > Lamiales > Lentibulariaceae > Utricularia > Utricularia reniformis. The sequence goes on from RWGZ01001525.1 coordinate 575,182, forward strand.
CTCAAGGCTTCATTGCATGGACTCAGGATCGTCAAGCAGAAATATAGCATGATCGACCAGTAGTTTGATCGATATTTACTGTTATTATGTGAGCCACAATTGGAAATTTGAGCTTCTAATGAACATTCGAAGTCATGTCTTCAATTGCGTTGAGCCCCTGTCGTCCCATAATTTTATTGTATGCCAAGTCGATGTCCATGGCCACATACTCCAACATTGCAAGATTTTTCTCCACGTCCAAGCATGGTCGGTAAGACTATCTTTCCCAGGGGGTGACCGACCACTGGTCAAAGGACTATAATGTCATTGCTACGGGTTGCAGGTCGGCTGCACATACCTATTGAGTCGATCACTCCCTTAGAAATGACATTGCAAGAAATCCCTTAGTAGACCAATATCCGATGTACCATACGATTGACAATGACAGTAGATATGATGATAGGATCATTATGGGTTCGGAAATTCCTTTTTTTTCATTGTTATCAAATGTAATGTCAGTCTTCGACATTTTCTGAGCTCCACTGATCATCCATCATTCCATCGTCGTCTACCACATTCGCCATGATGACTTTTCCTCCGCTAACCTTGGTAGTTCTGCCTAGGTCTGTCATTCAGTTCGTCATTCCTCTACCGAGGAGCATAGCGACAATTGTTATCTCTATCACCGCTCCTCTGTTCCGCATATTTTTCAGGGGTTTTGCCTCTCTTGTACTCCACAACTCCTTCTTCACAAGTTCTTTAATGCGATTTCCCAAAACAATGCATTCAATTGTTGAGTGATAAGTAGATCTGTGTAATTCATAGTATACCCTTGGAATCACAGTATCCGTGCCCCGGGTTTGGCACGAATTCACTTTCCTCCATCTCTTATTGGAAGGATGTATTTTCTTCTCCACGGGGCTTTGTAAATCTAGGTTTCTTTTTCATGAAGAGCAACCATAGTTTCTTCCACATTTATATATTTGTTGATCTTTTGGGTTAGTTGATCTAGCGAGGTGGGTGGGTTCTTGATGAGGTTGGTGGAAAGTCCACACGGCCCTAGCACCTGTTGCAGAATTTCCAACTTCTCATTTGGATCAATTTTGATTCTTCTCGCAACATGATTAAATTTCTCAATGAATTGTTTGAAAGTGGTTTTCCCGGGAGTGAACATTAAAGCATAAAGTTCCGCCTTGCTCCTTGGAGGACCGATAGTGCAGCGAATTGCTGTGTGAATGGTATGGTGAAATCTTCAAAAGAACGTATTGATACCGAATGAAGATTTTTGAACCATGTTTCGGCATATTTCTAAAGATTGGCTGCAAATATATTACATTCGATAGCGTCACTAGGCCGCGCCGTCCCCATCTGTAGTTCAAAATCTGAAAAATGATTTAGGAGGTCCCGTGAGCCAGTGAAAGTGGGAATTCCGTCCGGTGCTCGTAAAGAGTATTCGGGTACAACTTCCATCATATTCTCAGAAAATGGATGGAGACGCAACTGAAGTAATGTTGAAACTCCATTATCTACGCGAGGATTCTGATAGGCATCCTCCAAATCTAGTAGAAAATCATTTCGCACATCTCTCTTGATGGGTTGGTCCATTGCTTCTTGGAAGAAATCTGGTCAACGATCAGTATCAATCTCCGGTCATCGCATTCTTATTGCGTCTAGCTCCACTACCAATTCCTCAAAGCTAGCTTGGTCAGGATAGACATCCAATTGTGGCATCTCATTCTAAGGTTGTCGATCGAGAATTTCCTCCTCATTAGAACATTGGTTTCTGTTATAGTCTAATAGAACGGGGTGTTAACAGTCAACAGGTTCGCGATGAATCGAACTGTTTTCGATTTGTTTAAAATGTGGAAAACAATTACGAACGTAAATTAATGAACGACACAACAATTTAACGTGGAAAACCTCGTAAGAAATTGGAAAAAACCACATGACTAAGAGCGTAAATGGCTCTTAGTGGATCGATAAATCAAACAGTGAAGATTACATAGATCGAAGGCTAAAGAAAATGACATAAGGCTAGAAGTAAAATGCGTAGCACGGAGAAAATAGAGTAACAGCCCGCACTACGCACGTAGAAGGCCCCTTGAGCTAATCTTCAAAGCTTGCATTTATAGATACGGTAGTTCGTGTAGCTTTTCTCATGTATCCGCTACTCGCACGTCTTAAAGCCATCATTGAATGTGGAGTAACGCCCCCACTTATTTAATAACCACCTGTAAACGTAGGATCGGTCCCCGAAATATGCTAAGACAACTAATAGCTTAACCTTCGGTCCTGTGATTTACTTGGGCCTTCGGGTCTCCTTTATGTTATTGGGTTACAATCGAGTTATGGACCTTAGACCACATAGGTTCGTCTTTCGTTACATGGGCCGATCCAGAATAGTTTGGGCCTCCACCGGTTTGGGATACCGGGTCCCGGAGTCCTCATCATAGCCCCCTGGGATTTATCGCTATTGCAGATGTAATAGCCGAGAAAAAGGTACGACGAAACAAATAGTAGGGAATGTAGCGGTAAAGTCTAGACGAGAGATAATGAGAGATACGGGAACGAAAGAACGTAAAAGGGAACGAAAAATGGAAAAGTAATGAAAAAGATAAAAGAGGGGTCAAAAGCAAAGGAATGAGGGGTCAAAGTGTGAATTAGAAAAGTAGGATGTCTATAAATAGGGGTGAGGAGGCCTAAAAACGAGTTAATCATCATTAAAACCCGAAAATTTGAAAATTCCCGCGAAGAAGGAAATTATCGCGAATTTCACCTGCATGTCTTTTTATCGCGGAAATTTTCATGAGCAAATTGTCGCGAATTTTATGTGAAGAGGAAATTGTCGCGAAAGTGGAGGCTGTGTAAATTATCGCGGAAATTGTGATCAGTGCAGTATTATCGCGGATTTGATGATGAAGAGAATTATCGCGGATTTTGCTTAGTGAAGAGAATTGTCGCGGATTTGGTTTCAAGAGTAAATTATCGCGGATTTCATATTTCAGCATAGAATTATCGCGAATTTCGAGGAAATTCTAAGTTTAAGTGTTTTCGTCGCGTCTCGACGTCGGATCGTAGGAGGAACGGAACACGTAAGGTCTACGGTAACCACATAGTTAACAATAGGATAATAACGTCGAAATTCGAGTAACTAAAACCTATTACGAAATGCAGGAAAGCGCGGAAAGACTATAACAAGCGAAAGCAACGGTAAGCGGAGTGAACACAATATAGTAAGGGAAGGTTCAGACTTAAGGAATGGGATTGGGTTAATAAAGAAGGAAGAAATGATACGAATGAACGAGATAAATGATAATAAGACTCGGGGTGAGGAAGGATGGACCGTCCGACCGAACCCGGCATCGTGCCTAGTACACGATTCGCCAAAGGAAGGGCATGCCTGATGAAGGGAACGATAAGTTCCAAAGAGGAAAAGATACATACGAAGAGGGTGGAACGGATCCGGGTGGAAAAAGGGGTAGCGCCTAAGTACCCACCCGGGGAAGGGATGCATATAGCCCGTCGAGTCATCCAACAGCTAACGGTTGGCTTGGGCGGGACATGCACCGAGCATGTTAATCTCGGCAACAGAAAAGTTAATGAATGATGGAAATGATAAGGGTAAAAGAAGAGGGAAATAAGAAAACGGTTAAGTGAATTGGTTCATGTGTGTGTGTATGATGTAACTAAGAAGTAAGAAAGATAATGTGTAGTGTGTGTGAAGTTTCCTTTAATAGATTGTGACCGCTTTACAGATTTTGTAGGTGACGCAGGTGAGATATGATAGGGATGGGAAAGGAGGTCATCGGTTGTCCTGTGATAGAGTCCGGTCCTTCGGAGAACACTCTAAATTATGCTGTCATACTTCAATGTTTCGTACTATGTTTTAAATTTGCTTTCGAATATTTCCGTTTTAATTATCATGTTTTAACAAAACGACTAGGCCCAAATTAGGGTCGTTACAGCAGATGTGATACAAGCTTGATTTTTTATTAATAAACACGTCAGGCAAGGTGCATGATCGTATGGGGAAGGGACCGTTTCCGAATGGTTAGTTAGAGATGTCCTTAGGATCGATCCTATATTTGGAGAATGCGTTAGAATTGAAATCCTCCAAAGACTCTATCGCACAAAACTGAATTTAAATACTACAATAACCCGCGCTTTTTAGCATTCGGCTGGCCCACCTGACATAAAGAGAAAGGTTAGACGGCTGTTGCCTGTGTCAGGATGCATATCACATTATTATTGGGTACCAAAACCATATAAAAGATGGGGTTTTGCCCACTGTTCACCATCGTTCACACTTGACGCTCGTGAAAAATTCTCTAGAAGCGATTCCAGTGCATTGTTTCAGCGTTTTCCTACATCAAATCCTTCTTATTTCCACTTTCTAAGGTAATCTATGGCACCTCGTAAAGCTAGGTATCCCTTACTTTCCAAAATCGATACCGAGAAAATTATGGCTAAATTTTCAATCCTTGCCCATTATACCATTATGTGAGGAAAGGGAAGATGTCCCATGTTTTCTTCCCGAGAAGGTGATTACTCCTCATGTTCTATTCTCGTAAGTTATACGTCCCTGAAGAACGGTTTGAGATTTCCGCTAAATCTCTTTGTAGCGGCCGACCATCGTGAAATTAGGTGTCCAACCTATGCTTTGTTTCCTGGTAGTTACGTCTACATTGTAGCGTTCATCTTTTAATGCAGGAAACAAGGCATAGAGTAGACCATAAAGTTATTATTTAATTTACATTTGGTTGGATTTCGAAAGGGCAGAGCGCTCTTTGCGTACCAAAAATTGTATTACATAGTTGTCTGCACTGCAAAGTGCGCTCTCGTTGACAATGAGGATTCCTAGAACAACCAGAAAACTTGCTATGTGTGGGTCGGCGTCCCGAAGGATGACTTGTTAGGGATTAAACCCACCACAACATATAAACAGATTGGTAAATTAGATATGATTAAATTTAACCCTTCACACACTGATATTGCTAATACAATATCAATGGTCCCTCCCCCGAGAAGCGCCTTAAGCGCATAGACATTCTTAGGCCATCCTTAATTATAAAATATATTATAAAAAATAAATATTTATATAATGATTTTATTGATAATATTATGATTTTAAGGTATCCTATGTGTAAAAAAATAAAATTTAAAAATTACAAGTGTCCGGATATTGTTGTATGCATGAGAGGAAAGTTATTTAAAAATTAAAGAATGATGATTTGTACAGAGAGAAAGCTGATGTGGAGGAGAGAATCAAGTTTCCGGGCGGATATGGTTGAGGATGGCCTTAAGGAGAAGAAACTGTTAGAGATAGGTGTAGTGGGCAGAGCCTAGGCTCCCCCCGAAGGCATGCATTCTGGTTCTGTCTCGTCGGAGGATTTGGGTATTGTGTGTTGTTGCATATTAAGTCGCTTATTAAGATTCTGATCGGTTTTCTCTACAAGTCCTACAGAGATGATGTCTAGCTCCCAATTAGCATAGATGACCACAGCAGCCAAAGCAAGATGTGCTTCTAGGACTAGCACTCCCAAATATGCCCCAACTACAACTTTGGGGTCGGACCCGCTTACACCTGCGGGGTTGCTTTTGACTGCTGGAGGTTCCAGTAGTGATGAATCGGGCCCTCATCTCGTAGCTGAGGTAGAGACAGCAATTGCCAAAAAACATAAATATCTTAGTTTGTTTGCCTTGTATAGGATTAGGAACCATACTCTAATAGGAGGTAACATTGTTCAGCTGTTGCTGCAGGGGGCCCTGACGTTGAAGATGTTCTTCCCTCTTATGATCTGGGAGAGAACGTATCCTCGCCTCCAATCCCCCTTAGGAGGAAACGGAATGACGCAGAAGCTAGTCCGTCAAAGCCTGTGAAGAAGGCGAGGTCAAAGATCCCCCCTGCAGCAGCCCTTATCCCAAGGAAAGCGATACTTATTTGGGAGGCAGCCCATGCCACCATCGGTTCATCCTCGGTCGGGGATGCAATCCAAGAGATAGTAGATTCTGTAAGGAATGCCCCGGACCGGAGGAAGCCATTGGCTTCATGTAGGGAGACTATCTTGGAAGACTACAGGATGCTCGAAAGGAAAAACCCCTTTATGCTCGAAGCCTCGATCCAGAGATGGTTGGGAACTTTTTGGATTCCCTGGTTATAGTAAGTGCCAACAAACAGAAACTACGATTGATCATATGTTGGTATTTTAATTTTGATATCCTTTGAAATCATTATAGATTGCGGGGAAAGGCCTAACTATGGCCTAAACGGTTCAGCTGGGCTGAAGCAATGTTTCGGGGTCCCTTGGATAAACTTGTCTTAGCACAAAGACAGGTTGAAATAAAGCATCAAGAGCTTGTGCTGGTTTGGGAGGATAGGGAGGGAATTGATAGGGTCAGGTAATAGCATTTCGCTCCTTACCTCCCAGGTTTCTGAGCTGGAGGCCAACTCAAAGATGCCCAGTTCCAGAATAAGGAGTTGGAATCTCGGAATAAATTGGTTCTGAGAAAAGAGACCAACTTATTCTTCGATCCCAAGAAGTAGGGGCATCACTAAAAGAAGACGTATCCAGGGCGTAGTCCGCAGTAGAGGGTCGGTACGCGAAGCGCTTCTCGTCTTCACCCGATCGCCTCTACTTAAGTCGCTTATTAAGCTCGACCTTTCTAGCTTCGGCAGTATCCTTCGGGAGGTGGTCATTTGTCAAGTATTTGACCAAAGGATTCATCCATGAAGGTTCTGGTAGCACTTCACTGATGTTCAATTTTTGAAGTTGGTACAATAAGGCCCCAATCTCTTCAATGGTCTGTTCGGTAGTTGTAATATCGACTGATGGGTGATTTGTATATGGACCGATACCATGCCCGGCATGCTCGGAGCCAATGTAGCTAAGGCATCAGCTGCCTTATTTGCTCTCGTAGAACATGATCCAAGGAAAATTCGATGAACTTTTTGGATATTTCAGTGACCTTGGCGTGGAATAGCTTCATCATAGGTTCATGAGTATCAAATCGGCAGCGCTCACAGCAGCCTTAGAAACTACCAAATCTATCACAGCAACCCAGAGGTTCATCCCAAGTCGGGCTAACTATCACCAAAGGTAACGTCACATAAATCTTGAGTTCTGCAAGGCCCGATCACACTCTTAGGTCCATTCCATAGAGCTTGCTTTCTTGAGAACCTTGAAGAAAGGAAGGGCCCGATCCATAGATTTTGATAAAAATATACTCAAAGCTGTTAACCGACCGGTTAATCTTTGGAATTCTCTTTTATTCCTTGGGGGCTGCATATCGATGATGGCTTGAACTTTTTTCAATTAACATCTATTTCTTTCTCAGAGACATAATATCCCAAAAACTTGCCACTTCGGATCCCGAAGCAACACTTGTTTAGATTAAATTAACTTATACTTGCGGCAAACTTAAAAACAACGAGATAAGTATGGAATATGATCTTCATCATTCATGGACCTAACAATCATGTCATTAACATACACTTCCATAACATGACCTATTAAATCCCTAAAGATTTTAGTCACCAAGCGCTGATACATTCCTCCGCATTCTTCAAGTCAAACAGCATTACTGCATAACAATAAAGGTCATCTTCTGTCATGAAAGCAGGCTTCTTTTGATCATCCTTGACCAAGAAAATTTGGTGATAACCTGAGTATGCATCCATTGTGCTCATCACCGTGCTCCCAGAGACTGCATCCACCAATCGGTCAATAGGAGGCAGCGGGAAAGGATCAGCCTCGCATTTCTTATGCACATCGGTAAAATTGATGCATATCCTCCATTTTCCGTCCTCCTTGGACTACTATGGGATTCGCAACCCATTTAGTGTAGTAAACCTCTCTGATAAATCCATGCGCAAGAGCTTGTTCACTTCGGCCCTGATCACCTCGAGCAATTCAGGCGAATAGCACCTCCTTTTCTGCCGAATTGGCTTAGCCTCGGGTGTTGTATTGATCCGATGCTCACTAACAGATCGGTCAATTCCTGGAGCATCGTCCGGGGTCCAAGTAAAGATATCCACATGGATTTGCATCAAATGGATGAGTTCTTCTTCAAAAGCAGGGGAAAGGTTCGCCCCGATACGCATGGTTTTAATTGCATCTCCCTCAACCATGTTTATCATCTTGAACCCAATTGGTTCCATAGCTTGCCGCGGATGGGGAGGTTCCTCTAGCAAATCCACCAGAACCCTTTTCAGAGGTACCAAGGTTCGCCACGAGCTCATGTAGCATTGCTTTACCACGGCTTGATCTCCCTTTATCGATATGATTCCATTGATCGAAGGAAGTTTCATCATCATATGGAAAGTAGAAGAGACCGCCTCAACTTTACTAAGGTCGGTCCGTTCGATAGTGGCGTTGTACGCCAACTGAACTTCAACAATAATGAACTCAAGGTCTTCAGTCCTATCCTTCACTTGATCCGCCAATGTGATAGGAAACAAGATTATCCCACACGGAATAATACTCCACTGGTCAAAGGCCCAGAGAGTGAGATTGGCGATAGTCATGGTGGGGCCTGAAGCCCACAAAGTCTTGGCCACTTTGCGTCTTATCAGATTGCACGAAGCCCGGTATCCACTAAGATACTGTGGACCCGCTGACCAGCAATGATCCTAGTGATGATAAGGGATCATCACAGGGGTCGATAATACCTTCCCGATCAACATTAGTGAAGGTAATGGGGTCCTCGCATAAGGAGGACCGTTCTGCTACAATATCATATTTAATCGGTAAAATTGATTGTTTATCCTCCGTAGACTCTCTGCAGGCCACCCTCTTTCGATCACGGATTGATTCATTGATCCCACACCCCTAGAGATGACATAGATTTCTCCGTCAACTTCCCTCTCTCGGGGAACAACCTCATTTTGAGCAGGCTGGGTTTCCATAGCAGCAGGGGAGGTGGAAGATTCTCCTACCTCCCTCTTTCATTCTATGGGGCACGACCGCTCCGTCCCCGAAAACGCCTCCTTCGACCATGCCCACAGTTTTCTCTACTGCATGGGCCCCTTTCTAATTTTGGTGGAGGTGGCCTTCGGTCTTCCACTCTTTCCTGATAATTATGGGGTCTCCCCCAATTCTTTCTTTTCCGAGGCATGCATCAATGATCACCTTGCATGGCCTTTGGGGGATATTCGGTTCCTCGGCCCTTACGGTCACTTTGATCGGGCCTTTTTTTTGCAATAGCCTATACTGTTTCCTGCAGCATCAAGCACTTCAAGGTTAAGTGATCATTGTTGTGATGGAACACACAATACACCCGTTTATCCTTTTTATCTTCCCTCTTCGGGGGAAGATCTTTCTCAGCGACCACCGCCCCTACATCTCGGGGCTGCCTCTTAGGGTAAACAACCCTGTGATCACCCACAAGCTCGGGGTTCCCACTGGGCTACCTGAGACTTTATCCCAGCGCCTCGTCCACCTTCATATACTTATTGATTTTCTTCAGAAGTTTCCCCAAGATGGATGGCGGACTCTTCACTAAACTGGCCGAAAGGCCACACTGTTCCAAAACCTTCTGTAGAATGTCAATTTTATCAATTAGCTCAAACTTGATGCCTTGGGCAGTTCTGTTGAATTTCTCCATAAAGGACCGAAGACTCATTTTTGCCGGAGCATACTTCAGTTGATATAGTTCCTGCCAACTACGAGGCGGTCCTACATTGGGAGCAAATTGCTTAGAGAAAGCCAAAATAAAACCTCCATACGACTGTATGGAACGGGCCGGCAAGTTCATAAACCAGGTCCGGGCATCTTCGTGTAAGCCAACAGCCAAGATGCGACATTTCAGTGAGACGGAGGCCCGGACCGTTCCCATCCTTAGTTCAAAATATGCGACGTGATCAATTGGGTCTCTGTCGTACCTAAATGTTGGCAATCCCTTGGGGTTGCAGTAATGTTTATCTAGGACTACTGTCTTGATATCCTCAGAGAATGGGAGCATCAAATCTCCCAGGGTTGCGGAAACGCTGCCCGATTGTTGAGATGAGGCATGGACAGCATGCAAGTTATGCCACCATTTATCATCTTTACTCTTCGGGATAGGGGCTTCCATTGCTCGGTAAAATAGCCCAGGGTTTTTACCCAGATCGGGCTCGAAATCCCTTCGCAACATTAGAGCATCTAGCTCCCTCATTAGTTCGTGGATTCGCTCCTGATCACTTTATGGAGTGGGAGTCGAATTTCTCACAAGGGTGTCGGTGTAGATAAAAATCTAAGTCTCCTATTAGTGACCTCACGCCTTATGATCTCCTCATCGCCTGAGCCGCGCACTTCGGGGTCGCTTTCATATTCTCTGTTTGTCGGAGCTGAGCTGGCAGCCACTTGCGGCCCTGCACCGTTCTTCTCCATGGTTACTTCTAGCACCACCTTCCTGATGATAGGTTCCAGGTCATGCAAAGAGAATGAAGGGAAAGAGAATCTGTTAGGGGGAGCCTCGTCTTCGTTCACTGAGTTTCAAGTTGCCATGCCTTTGCTTATCGTTTTCAGGTAGAGTACTCAAATGGGAATTTAGTAAAAATAGTCCTCATTGGCGGCGCCAAACTGTTTGACCGGGTGTTAACAGTCAACAGGTTCGCGAGGAATCGAACCGGTTTTGATTTGTTTAAAATGTGGTATACGATTACGAACGTAAATTAATGAATGACACAAAATTTTAACTTGGAAAACCCCGTAAGAAAGGGGAAAAAACCACAAGACTAACAGTGTAAATTGCTCTTATTCGATCGATTAATCAAACAGTGAAGATTACAAAGACCGAAGGCTAAAGAAAATGACAAAAGGCTAGAAGTAAAAGGCGTAGCAGGGGAGAAAACAGAGTAACAGCCTGTACTGGGTACGTAGAAGGTCCCCTCAGCTAATCGTCAATGCTCGTATTTATAGATGTGGTTGTTCGGGTAGCTTTTCTCTTGTAACCGCAACTCGCACGTCTCAAAGCCACCATTGAATGTGGAGTAACACCTCCACTTATTTAATAACCACCTGTAACCTTAACCTTTGGTCCTCTGATTTACTTGGCCTTCGGGCCCCTTCTGCGTTTGGGCCTTCGAGTCTCCTTTATGTAATTGGGATACAATCGAGTTATGGACCTTAGACCTCATAGGTTCGTCTCTTATTACTTGGGCCGACACAGAATAGTTTGGGCCTCCACCGATTCGGGATACCGAGTCCAGAAGTCCTCATCAGTTTTCATGTCGCTCCTCCTCTCTGCCTGCTCCAATTGGTTTATCGTCTGGAGGATTCTGAGTGTGCGGTTGAGAAACAGATTTCTGCTCTGAGGCTAGGATTGATTGCTGAGGGCTGCGACCATTTCTTCCACCTTTTTTCGCAGGGATTGCATGTCGATGGTGATCACATCTCTTCCAGCAATTCTGTTATGTGATTCTGCTAGTGAGCTTCCATAGCCTCCACAGATTCTGAGTTTTCCATTCAAAAAGAAAAAACTAGCAGGTTAAGTTTCTCAATAGGTTTATTAGATCGGCCATTATGGACGGCGCCAAATGTTAAGAGTAAAAATGAACTCTTTATTATTTTTGGTATTAGTGAGTGAGAGCCGCTGGTAATTGATTGCCGTAATGAGAAAAACAAAGAATTATATGTGGAAAATCTGAGAACCACAAGAAAAACTCAAGGGGCACCAAACTCAGGAAGATTTTCACTATTAAAGATGAGTTATAGCAAGCAGAGGTAAGAGCTTTCCTTCCTCATTTCTTTTGCCCCTTTTTATAGAGGCGATAATACAATTTAAAAATATTAAATCTAATGTAATCTTTCAATTGTCTCATCAGCCACCCTCAAGCTGATTTATACAACTTTTGTTGCCTTAAAGTCGTGCGGCCTCCTGAGATTGGTGACCCAGCCATTGTTGACATTCACGACCAACAGTGTTGATCATTCTCGTCTATTACCGATCGGATGTTGATGATCCTAATCGGTTGCGGCAAACGCCTGGCTTGGACTCTAGCCAAATGCCGATCGGAATTAGCTTAGACAATATACAGATCGACATCTTACCACAATTCTACGTACCCAACTGATTTTGAGCCGACCCGTTATCATAATTCATGCATTAACAACATTCTTATACCGAAAATCACATAAAAGAAACATGAAAATGAGATAAAAGAAAACCAATAGGAATTGAGAAAAAACCAGTATGGCGAGGAGGAAACTCCTCAACCAATTCACTATCAAAATTTTCGAGGTTACACATAAACGAGAAGGACAAAATGGTAGCAAGGGAACAAATATGTGAAGGGTGCAAATGTATCTAGAAATCAAGTGCTTGAAGTTGAAGTTCCTTGCATTAAGAAAAATGTCAATATTTATAGAATATCAATAGGCCTGGATCGTTCTCTGTCCTTTCCTTCTTTATGTTATATAGCTTATGAGATCCAATAAAATAGGGAACGTTGTCCTTTGACGCACAATTTCTTTAACAATTAACAGTTTACTTAAAACTCGCGTGATCAGTTGAATACATCGTGGCCGCTCTGAAGGCACTTGACCAAATCCTATCCAAAAACAACATCTGGGACACAAACACGATCTGAACACAAAAAAACACACATGAACATTGATCTTATCTAAAAATTTTTTGTGGTGTTTTCTTTTTGATCAGTTAATTTCTTATATAATTTTGAATTCAATTATTATGGGACACGAGCGATATACGAGGTTTGGCCCACAATGTGTAGTCTTACGTTCTCTAGAGAGCGAAGCTCTATCTTGGTTTTCATTATAATAATCAAATAATACAATTTTAATTGAGAGATATCCACAATCCAAATGAGAACGGTTCGAAAAATGATCAAATCCACTCTGTCGCGCTCGAACTGCCAAAAACTCGCAAATGGGGAGGACTCACGACTTTTTAAAAGTCGCGAGTCACAGGGTTTAAGTGATGAAATCTCGCGAGTTAGGGGTTAGGGCAACGAAAACTCGCGAGTCGGGGAGCCAGGCGACAAAATCTCGCGACTATAGCAATGCATACGTGTTCTCGCAACTTTTTGGCAAAAATTCGCGAGTGTGGCATAAAGTCACGAATCGCCGGACTTGAGAAGCGTACCAAGAGTTTGAATCATTTTCTAGGGTCTAAAGTTTTGTATTTATAGAAAAACTTGGCCCAATAGGTCAATTTATGGTCTAAAATCTCAGTCTTAGTCAATTTGGCTCAGCCTGACCCGAGTTGCTCTCAAACGTCCAATTTCACCGAGATATGAATCGTAATCTCTCGGGTTTTCCGAAATGCATCCTGTTCGAACACTTATCACACGTAAGCCGAGAAAATACTTGAAAATATTCTTCACTAGTCCCTCATATCCGAATATTTAGAAGATAACCAAAAATATCGCATAAACTTACAACCGAGCTCTCAGAGTGCCAAATTACGAAATTACCCATAGCATCATCCTTGGCCGGAATCATCCCAAACTGCTCAAAACATCATCAGAAATCTTATACACCGGGCTGGCATGCCCAGATTACGAGATTACCCATAAAATAACATTACTCAATAAGTAATAGAAAACCGAAAATACCATTTAACCACGTCAGACGAGCCCCGGTGTATCATAATTACATAAATAATCCCGAACAATATCAAACATCAAAAGACAAAATTAACATGAATTCGGACATGAAGACATAAAAAAAATCAACATTGACAATCACAAACACAATGAACGAACACGAAAAAGTCAAATATGTTTTCTTTCGTTCTAATTCTAATATAAATAAAAAGTAAAAAAGTCAAATTTAATTCCTTGAATGAAATAAGAGCTCTACCTACTAAATCGTGTGGCCTGAATAATTATGTTGGTGTGTTTTTACTATCGTGTTTCTTTCAATGGTCGGTTACTGCATCATGTGGCAAGATTTGCCGATGGCTAAATGTTAAAACAAAAAGTATTAACGAAACATATATTTATATTTACTAAAGTGGTGGAACATAGTTTAATTAAGACAAAAACATGCTTTGTAATGTTAAAAATAATTTTTTCATTGACTTTGATCATAAATCCATTTTTTTTAAAAAAAAAAATCAGGATAAGATGTGACGTGTTATTATTATGAAATGTGAATAGAATCCAAGGATATAATTATAAATTAAAGAGAACCGTGGGCTAGACTTTCATTTTTCCAATTCGGGGGGCCAATGGACGATTTTTCCATTTTCATTTAAAAGTAAAATAAAATACTAAAATATTTTAAAATAAAATATTATAAAATTAAATTATTGTTGAAAACAATAATTTTTTGTGATATAATATGAAACTGTATTACACGAATAAGGTGATGCGTGACATTTTTTCATTATTTTATTGTATTAAAAAATATATATATATATTTTGAGATTTTCAAATATTTATATTGTCTTAAAAGAAATTTTTTATGTATTTCTAAAGTGAGAAGATAAAAGAACTTGAAATATTCTTCGAAAACTAGATTTGTAGATCAGTACAACATATATGGCCATCGATTATATCGGTCAATAATATTACGGTAAAATGATATGGTTTTAAAATAATGATAATATCATCTAATATTAAATAGTAAAATATTTAATTTTTTTTAATAAATGCATCTTTAAATTAACATAATTAAATTAGTAAAAAATAACTAATTTCACATTTGGAATAGTTGGTATTTGAATGGGTAATATTGTAATTGGCCCGACACGTTATGCGTATGTGGGATGATGCATGCGTATGGACCGACATGTTATGCCCTCTCTAAAACCAGACAGTAGAAAAAGAAGATAAAATGAGGGGAAACAAAAAACCGCATGTTAACCAAAGTCAAAAGCCACTCGGAGAAAGAAATAAACTAAATCCACATCCCTTTTCCATTTCCCTTACCTTCCCCCTCTGTTTTCAGAAAGTTTTTTCATCGTAGAGTTTGTCACGTGATCATACATGTATTTGATTCGTAAGGTCTGTTCGTGTATGAGATTTCGGGCTTCGTGACCACTTGGATTGCGTGAATTGAATGAAGAGTCAGTTTACTGGATCTGGGCATTACTGATTTATCAAGTACTCTGTCTGTCTCTGCCCCCGTATTTTGAGTTTAAACTTTAAACCTTGATCTTTTCTTGCATGCATTGACTGTTCGTCTCGGCCTTGCCTTAATTCTGTGGATGGCTTAGTACCCACCTTTTCAAAATTTACATCTTTGTTTGGGGTTGATTACTGATTAAGAAAAGTGTAAGTCTACGCCATTTTTTTATTCTTCTTCTTCTTTAATATTGTGTAATCTTGATCTGGATATGATATTCTGTAATATTTTGGTAAAGATTGATTCTTTATTGATGAGTGATAAAAAAGTGCTTTGGATTTGTATGTTTTTTTNGTTCGCTAAAGATCGAACCATCAGCCGGTCAGTCCTCGTTCGAATTCGCTCTTACTTAACCTTTTTAAATGACAAATTTCATTTGCAGTTTGACGGAGATGAACAGCAGAGAATACAATAAATACTTGGGACACTTTGCCCAGATGTAGATGGAGAAGCAAGAGGAACCAGCATATTAACTATTGTTTATATGTATTATGTTAAATAAATGGTATCAAATAACTGGGGTGTAAACTAGTATAAGTATTTTTTGGATTTGAGTTTGGTAAGAAAATAAATTAAAAACGTGATTTGATTTAATTAAAAATAATATATATAATATAAATTAAATGTTATAATATATATTTATATTATTAATCTATATATATAAGCAACCAGAAGAAGGAAAATGAATGAATAGAGAAAAATGCCATTACTTGGGTTTATGAGGGCCGACGCTATGAACTTTTGGATTACAATGTATATTCGTAAAATTTATCATTTTTTAGTGTTACTATACATTTAGTTAACCACATTTAAAGTAAAATATTCACTTTAAAACTTAATTCCAAAACTATACAATGAATAACAAGAATTTGGCAAGTTAGAGTCTACATGATTTAAACGACATGAATCATTATGACATTGGATGACGGATGACCTCCTTCATTCCCACCTACTCTTTCGTGTTGGATATAAAACAGAAGAATTAACAAAGCTTGAGGCATATACAAATTATACTGTCCTTAGAGATTATTTCAATGTTATCATTGTA
The DNA here is from genome assembly GCA_009725065.1 of Utricularia reniformis. NCBI lineage: Eukaryota > Viridiplantae > Streptophyta > Magnoliopsida > Lamiales > Lentibulariaceae > Utricularia > Utricularia reniformis. The sequence continues at coordinate 591,280 of RWGZ01001525.1, forward strand.
ATCTCCCAATGTTCATCAAACTCTTCAACGAAAAGTTGGTACAGGAAAATCGAAGATATGAAGTGTTATTTATATAAAAATCGAATTGGATGAATAGACACGACTCTTCATACAAAAGTCACGATATTTCATCTAAGAGTCATGTCTTTTAATCAAAAGACGTGACTCTTCGAATATTATTAAATAAGATTAATAATAAATATATAACATTAAGCCTCATCATCTACTATTGCAACGGTTACAGTTTATTAAACAAAATTTTTCTAAATAGAAGATAAAAACTCATTTTCTGGTTTCAACTCTTTCTGCTGTTATCTTTTGTCTTCATTGATATTTTTTCCCGTTCTTATCTTTTCCTTTATTTATTATTATTCTCTTTCATTGCCTTTCGTTCCTTATCTTGTTCTCTCGCTCAAACCTGCTGTTAGTTGTTAGCTGACTTGACGAGATTATATGCTTCCCTTCCTCAGAAAGAACCCAGGCGCTACCCCTTTCCCATCCAGAGGGAACCTGTTCGGCCCTCTAGTATGTGCAAATCTCATCTATAGAAACCTCCGTGTCCTCTTTCAAGCATGTCCTACATGTGGCTAATCCTGCTCATGAGCAGATGCAGTTCTCGGTGTTTCCACCTACACCAAATTTTCTCATTTTTGCTTTCTGCTTTATTCTTTCTCTTTTCTTTTTAATTGTTCCTCTATTCTTTTTAACGGTTACTCTTTTCTTGTTAAGTACTACTCTTTTCTTTTTAACCTTTACTCTTTTCTTCTTAACCTTTACTATTTTCTTAAATGTTAATCTTTTCTTATTAGTGTTACTTTACTATTGTTTCTTATGTGTGAACCTTCATTTAGTTTATTGTGTTTACTCTAATTGATTGCCCTAGTCTCTTATGTCTTCTATGTTGCCTTTTCAGTAGGTCTTCGTTAGTTCTCCTTTCGTAACGTTTATGGATCGCTTCGAAACGAATCCTACCTTCATCTTCATATTCACATTGAATTTGCAGCCAAGCCCCCGAATTTGCTTCAAATATCCCATTGGCCCAAATATCATGGTGAAATTACAGATCATCCCCAAAAATCTGTGGTTAATTGCACTTGGGGTCCTAATTTCGTGTTAAATTGAAAACAAGTCCTTCGATTCCACGGTAAATTGCAAGTCAGTCCCCAAATCTATGGTTAATTGTACTAGGGTCCTCAATTCCGTGGTGAATTGCAAATCATCCCCCAAATAAGCGATCAATTGCACTTGGGTCCTCAATTTTGTGTTAAATGATCCTTTCTTGCCCCTTTCTACTCATATTTTTAGACCGCCTAACTTGTCTAAATGACCTTTAATCCCTTCTTACTAAATGTCCCACTGTTGTGGTATAAAAGATATGGGTACCAATAGTCAATCTATCCACAATAACTTGAACATGTTTTTGATTTTTTTAGATAAGGGGAACGACGATAAAATGCAAATAACATGCAATTTAACGTGGAAAACCTCTGAGAAAGGGAATAACCACCTAGCAGAGTAAGAATACTCTTAATTGAATTCATTAATTGAACAGTGAAGTTACAGGCTTCAGAAAATGACTAAGGGAGAAATTGTGAGAGCCAATGAGAGAATAACAATGGCTGAACGCATGAAAAAGGGGTCTCCTTAGCTATCCTCTAAACCTTGTATATATAGAGCTGAATCGTGCCTGGAAAAAGGTCTGTAACTGCTTTTGACAATGTCGTTTTCCCATGAAAGAAAATGTGAACATGCCCGAAGCTCGCTGTTACCGTTTGGACCAATCCAGAAGATCGATCCCCAAAGCGTTGGATCTCACTGGTTGCTCTAACATTCGATCCAACAAGTTAAATGGGCCTTTGGCTTCATTAGTTACGTAGGCCTTCAGCGTGTTATCTTGAATGGGCTAGGCTTAGGATTTTGGGTCACGTAGGTTCGTTTCTTATCACCTAGTTCGGTCTAGTAAGATTCGGGCCTTTATGAGTTAGGTGTATCGAGCCCTGTTACTAGCCCTGTTCGCAAAAGCGGAGTGTACGAGAGTGACCCTGAGGCGTGCAGCTCTGATGAATAGGAGATTATCAAGCACGGTATGACCATGAGGAGAAGAAGACTCCACCTCCTCCAATGAGAGCTCCAACTCCAGTTCCTGGAACTGATCAGGAACGCATGCATGAGTGTATCAATGAGTTTACCAGAGAGTTGGAGACTCTACATACACAGAGCGAATTCTGGATTATTTTATAGGGCCATGGATGCCCCAATCAAATGAAGCAAGAACAATGACTAATGGCACAACCTGCACACTGCCCAAACATTGTCCCAACAATCTGGCGGCGTCTCCGCTGCCTTGTGAGATTTGATGCTCCCTTTTTTTGAGAAGATCTGGGCAGCAGTCCCAGATCAGCATTATCGCAACCCCGAAGGGTTGCCAACGTTTAGAGGTGACAGAGAACCTATCGATCAGGTCGTGGATTTCGGATTAAGGATGGGAACAGTTTGGGCCTCATATTCACTCAGTGTCACATCTTCGCGGTAGGATTGGAAGGCAATGCCCGAATCTGGTTCAAGAATTTGCCAGCCCGATCCATACAATCATATGGCGGATTTATCCTAGCTTTCTCTTTGCAATTCGCGATAAATGTAGGACCACCCTGAAACAGGCAAGAACTATATCAATTAAAACATATCTCAGCAAAGATGAGTCTACGATTATTCATGGAGAAGTTTAATAAAACAGCCCGGGGTATCAAATTAGAGCTTAGAGACAAGATAGATATTTTGCAGCAGGTCATAGGACCGTGTGGCATTTTGGCCAGTCTAGTAAAGAGTCCCCCATCCACCCTGAAAAACTTCTTCAGAAGATTAACAAATATATCATGGTGGATGAAGTGCTGTGACCTAACTACAGGAAGCCTAAAGGGATTTCTGAGTCCATAGGTGATCATAGGGCATCATACGCTAAGACACAGCCCTGAGAAGTAGCGGTTGTGATTGAGAAGAATGCTCCCACGAAGTGGGAGGACAAACAGGTGTATTGCGAATTGCATCATAATCACAATCACAATCACCCTACATTGAAGTGTCCGTTACTACATGAGACAATAACGAAAATAACAAAGGAAAAGTCCGATCGAGATTATCCTAAGGGCAAAAGAGCTGAGTCTCCCTGAAGGTCGTTAAGGTGAAGATCACCATAGGCCACGGGGTAGAGATAATTGGGGGCAACCCCGAAATAATTTTGATCGAACGGAGGACCGAATGACACCTCCGCTTGAGAATGAAAGAGGCCAGCACAATGTCAGGGTCGGACCAGGGGCCGAAGAAGTGGCCAGGGCTGAAGACGATGATATTGGGGTTGGGGCGCCAGAAAAAGCCATCTCTGCCTATACGAAGTAGCGTCAGGTTCAGGGTACAATCCTTAGACGGATGTAAATTTTTCACTAACGCATAAGTAGATCCAGTACCTTGGCTTAGTGGGAAGCAGCCAGGCTTGAAGCTAAGGCGCGTTTGGCTTGAGAATCCAAGTTCATATCAGGGTTGTAGCTTTTGCAGAAGTCGATAATCCCACAGCAGCAGATGCATAATTCTTCACAGCCTTGTTTGGATGTGCTCAAAGCTTGGCAAGCTATAGGTGGCGTTTTGAGGATCATGGAGGAGGCGGATGTATTTTTGTGGATCTCAACGAGCATCCAACATCACTTACACTTCTAGGTCTAATAAAGCACCCACGAGTCCAAGGCCTCACCAAACACCCTAACTAATCACAACTCTTGGTCTCAACATGCACCAACTAGTCCAAGACCTCACCATGTACCTTGACTAATCACAACTTCTAGGTCTCAACCAGCATCCACTAGTCCCGGGCCCCACCAAGCACCCTGACTAATCATATATGCTCATGTCTGAACAAGCACCCGTGGGCATCGAGTAGCGCCCCTCACGTTTTCTTTCTACCACCATTTCTGCTTCATATCCTTAAACATATTATTACTTCCAGGATGAACTGAAAATTTTCTGGATTTCAAATTCAAAAATTCACTTGACGATACTTCTAAGTATTGGATCGGGCCACAAGGACGCTTACGATCGGTTCGGGTACGAGTTTCCGAGTTGTGATCGGGCACATGTGCACAAACGATCTCGATTGTCGATCGAACCCTGGTCGCCACCATGCTAGCAACCGCGTCCGAGGGGCTAGTGATGAGATCATCGAAACCCAGTACCCCGATCAGAGCCACTATCAGTCTTGGCCATGATAGCCCAAATAGTGCAGGCTGAATCGGGAGGCCCAGATCCAGTCCACAACCAGTAAAGGGCCCATTTATATGTCTGGCCCGATCGGTCGCTTACGGCGATCGGTCCCAAGGTGTGGGGCCCAATTTCCCGTATGTGCCAGACCGATCAGTCCATTATTTACTGGCGCTCCTTCGGGCCATCCTTGCTCATCACATACGATGGCAACCCGCGACAAACTTGTCAGGAGTATGGTTCAGCCATGGGTGTAAGCCACTATAGGCCAAAGAGTAGCCGGCTGGCAGCGCCGAAAGACCTAGCGCCGTGCAGCTACTATGGAGCCGTTTCCGGCGGCTGTTCCGCCTGACGTTAGCCGACCTATTTGCAAAGGACAGGCACAAAACGACACCCTACTGTACACAGTACAGTGGGAGTATAAAAAGGACACTTGGAGAATGAAAGAAGGGATCTTCTTCTGGTTTTCTCTCAAGAGCTTTGGCATCAAGGATCTCTCGATTTATTTTCGATTGTCTTTCATTCCT
>RWGZ01001525.1:596250-670407 GCA_009725065.1 Utricularia reniformis
TATTTACGTCATTCTATAGTTTTGGGGGTATTCTCGTAATTTGGACTTCCCGGGCATACATATTTGCATTTGACTAATGTTTCTAGCAGTCTCGGGCAAATTCGGCCCCAGACGAGGCCAAGGGTATTTTCGTAATTTGACACCCGAGAAGCATACCAGTAAGTTGTGGTGATATTTTTGGCTGTATGTTCGACATCTGGAAGCAGTGAATTAATTTATGAGGTCCTCCGGTATTTTCTCATCGATATTTCCGGCTAATTCTCGATCGAGATGAATTTCCGAAGTTCTATTGCGGAATGACATTTATTCTAATTTAATTGAATATTATTTAGGTACTTTGGGCTTAATCCAGTGAAATTGGGCTTTTGGGCCTGAAACTTATTAATTGGGCTGGATTTCTATATAAATAGAAGCCCCAAGGAACTGAAAAGGGATTTAGACTCTTTTAGTACCTCCCAAGGCAAGGCTCTGGCTCAAATTCGCTAAGGCAGTCGGCCACATTCATATGAGTTACTATTCGCGAGATTTTGACGAAACAGTGCCAGTCGCGAGTTCTTGCTAGGAATCACTATTCGCGAGTTCTTGTTCGGAAGTTACTATTCGCGAGTTCTTGTTGAAAAGCACTATTCACGAGTTTTCGTACGAAAACTCGCGGCGAGCCCCCTCATTCGCGAGTTTTCGGCAGCTTCATCGTGACGGAGTGTTTCGATCGTTTTTCTAGCCGTTTTCACCTGTGTTATTGTTATCACCTCATTGTACTTGTATCCTTTGATTATTATAGTGGAAACCAAGGTAGAGCTTCGCTCTTCCGAGGACGTAAGCTCACACATGGTGGGTCCAACCTCGTATATCGCTCGTGTCCCCACATAAATTGAACTCCGAATTATTAAAAACTGACTGATCTAAAAATAAATACCCAAAATATTTTTAGACAAGATCAGTTTGGTGCCGTCCGTGGGGACCGAGATTTTTATCCCATTGAGAGCTTTATTGCTAAGTTTGGATTTCTATTATCATGAGTACTCGGAATTCTGATGAAGATATTTTTGATGAAGAAATTGAGGTGGATCCTATTCCTCAGGTTAATGATGAGTTTGCTACGTTACCGGGGGCTCGGTCATCAGTTCTGGAGGAGCCCCCTTCTCAAAATGTAACTATTCGGTCCTCCCGGAGCGGGTTTTCATCCGGAAGGGCACCTAGTTTTTATCCTCGATCACGCTAATGTTTATCNTTTGTAGGCGTTTTGAGATGTTTTGGGTTATCTCGGCCCCGGACGGGGCCAGGGGTATTTTCATAATTTGCCACCCGGGAGCACATCGGTCGGGTGCAATGATGTTATGTGGCTGCATATTCACTGCTTGGTGGCAAAGAAGTAATTTGCAAGGTTTTCAGGTATTTTCTCATCGTATTTCCGACTAATATCTCGACCGGGATAGGTTCCCGAAACTTCGAGATCAGCGTGGCATTTATTATATTATAATTGGAGGTTATTAAAGTGTTTTGGGCTAAGTGAAGTAAACTGGGCTCATGGGCTCAAGTAAGTGAAGTTGGGCTGGAATTCTCTATAAATACAAGTCCAGTGCAATTGGACGCGTTCGGACTGTTATCATACTTTCCAAGGCAAAGTATTATTCTGCATACTGTAGAGTCGCGACTTTTCGTCCGTAGCCGCGACTTGTTGCCTGCCTCCTAGCCTGAGTCGCGACTTATTGCTCTTCATCCCGCATCCGCGACATATTGCTCGTACTCGCGAGTTATCGCTCTGCTGCACGCAGTCGCGACTTGTTGCTACCCAGCCTGTCTCGCGAGTTGTTGCTGATACAATATATTTCGCGAGTTGTTTCTGATGCAGTGTATTTCGCGAGTTGTTGACCACAACTCGCGGCTGCCAGCCTTTCGAGCTCGACTGAGTGTTTTCGATCATTTTTCGAGCCGTTTTTACCCGTGTTATTATTATCACCTCATTGTACTTGTATCCTTTGATTATTATAGTGGAAACCAAGGTAGAGCTTCGCTCTCCCGAGGACGTAAGCTCACACATTGTGGGCCCAACTTCGTATATCGCTCGTGTCCTTATAACAAAATAATTTCAAGTAATTAAAAATTAACTGATCTAAAAATTGGCGCCGTCCTTGGGGACCTGAGATTTTTATCCCATTGAGAGCTTTATTGCTAAGTTTGGATTTCTATTATCATGAGTACTCGGAATTCTGATGAAAATATTTGTGATGAAGAAATTGAGGTGGATCCTATTCCTCAGGTTAATGATGAGTTTGCTACGTTACCGGGGGCTCGGTCATCAGTTCTGGAGGAGCCCCCTTCTCAAAATGTAACTATTCGGTCCTCCCGGAGCGGGTTTTCATCCGGAAGGGCACCTAGTTTTTATCCTCGATCACGCTAATGCTTATCTAAGTGTTATGAATTCACAAGAGTTGGCCGAGTTGCGGTCCGTAATAATGCCCGCATTTCGCCACCTGCACGCTCTAGATCTGCGGATCAAACGGAGATAGATGAAGATTTAGAAGAGCGAAGGCGTAGTTTAATCGCTCATTTAGAGCAAGTCGAAGCTCAAAGGAGGGCCCGGAGGAACAATGTTACCCCGGAACCTGTTAATGATGAAGTGGCGGAGGAAGATAATGCTCCTGTTCCGGAACCGTGAGCTAGTACTGCAGCAACCGGAGAGCAAAGCAATATTCTGCAAAAGATTGGAGAATTGATAGAGTTAAAATTTAAGGAGATGAGCGGGAAGTTGGTGCAAAATGAGGCCAAGATGAATCAATTTGAGGCCAACCTCGCTCTTGGCCAGGAAAGAAGACGAGTGTACGGGGAACATACCCGGGACACTCATCAGACCTCGGCTTATGAGGGAGACTACCTTGAAAATGAGAGGGCTAATGAGCCCATCGGTAATCGAGGAAAGGCGTTACCATCTATGGAAGTTTTGCAAAGTCCGTGGAACACTTCAAATGCCTTATCTCCTTTTTCCACGGCGATTATAAGTGCTACACGTTTTGAGTTTATTGAGATGCCAGAGGATCTTCACAGTATCGCGGGTCAACTGACCCACATTCTCATACATCAAACTTGGAGATTCATGTGTGTTTGATGAATTTCAGTGATGCGGCCATGTGTTTCGTTTTTGCAGCTTCTCTTAAGGAATCAGCCCTCCGATGGTTTAATCGTTTACCGAGGCGCTAGATTGTTTCGTATCAGGACTTTTAGGATCAATTCTATTCAGCTTTTGCGCCTTTCAATGCACCCATAAAGTCTATTACTTCTTTGACCGCGTTGCGGTATGATTCTTCAGAATGATTGTTGGGTTTTATTACCCGTTTTGAGGCCGAGTGTAGGAAGATACCTCGGATTACTGTAAGTGAGAAGGTTGGGGTGCTCCAGCTTATTCTAGCTGGACACTCGTTATGTAATTCTTTGAATAGAGACCCCCAGAAAGTATGGAAGATTTGGCTTTGAGATGTACACAGTACATCCGAGAAGATGAAGGTTTGCGAGATCATGGAGAGATCGAGGTACGGGCGTATGGTTCCCACAATATTGTTGCAAGTCGCGGGCTGGACAAGGTTGTCCAACATGCAATACCTAAGTTGAGGGTTTTTCCTACGTACAATTATGAACAGATTTTTGCCATAATTGAGCAAAAGAATGGTGGATCTCTTCGTTATCCCCCTCCATTGAAAGAACCAACGCCGGGTACTTACGAGTCCCAAGTATTTTGTCATTTTCATCGGAGTTTTGGACATGCAACAAATGCTTGTCGAGAATTAATGTCTGAGGTAGAAAGGTTGCTAGAGTTGGGCCAGCTTGATGAACTGATCAGTACTGCGGAGGCTCTACCCGAGTCTAAGCTGGGAAATATTGATATAAGTGTCCCAGAGGGGACGACACCTAAACCCCCAAGGGTCGATGCGACACGGCTAAATGCAAGAGGACGTGGATATGGAGGACAGCGTGGCCAACGTCAAAGAGGTGGCCAGAGGGGATTCTTTAACGGTGGTAGCCAGAATCAGAGAGGTGGAAGGAGAGAAAACCATTATCGTGGCCACGGCAGAAATCAGCCGCAAAGAAATCAACAGGGGTACAGATATGAAGCTTACCCACCAGCTCCCGCGAATCAACAAGCACTACCTCCTCCTCCGGCTGACCCCAACCAGGGTCAACCTATTTTGAATGTTGAGAACTCTCAACCAAGATGGGGTAATCTAGGCCCCAACATTATGACTATCGCGGGGGGGAAAAGTGTCGGCGATTCTAACCGCGCCCGCAAACGTTCTTATCAGGCATTACATCAGAAGGGGCGCTTTATGGAAGTGAACATAGTCCAGTTATCTGGGGTTTTCTCCCCACAAGATGATGCATTGGTTGTCTCCCCTATTATTGCGAATCATCCTGTTTCTCGAGTGTTAGTCGACACCGGAGCTGCTACCAACATATTGACTCTTGCGGCCTTTGAGCAGATGGCATTGAAAGGAACCACCCAACTCCAGNCCTGCAGTCACTATTCGCGAGAACTCTAACCAGTTCGCGTGACTACCCCTGTTCTGGTCACTATTCGCGAGAACTCATACCTGCAGTCACTATTCGCGAGAACTCTAACCAGTTCGCGTGACTACCCCTGTTCTGGTCATCAGTCGCGAGAACTCATACCTGCAGTCATCAGTCGCGAGAACTCCTCCCTGCAGTCACCAGTCGCGAGAACTCCAACCTGTTCGCGTGACTACCCCTGTTCTGGTCACTATTCGCGAGAACTCCTCCCTGCAGTCACCAGTCGCGAGAACTCCAACCTGTTCGCGTGACTGCGCTCAGCGTACAGTGTTTTCTGCACTATCGTACAGCACCGGTCGCGCTCAGCGTACAGCGTTTTCCGCACTATCGTGCAGTATTTTCGATTATTTCACGAGCCGGTTTCATCTATGTTATTGCCGTCACCTCATTGTATTTGTATCGCTCGATTATTATAGTGAAAACCCAGGTAGAGCTTCGCTCTCCCGAGGACGTAAGCCCACACATTGTAGGCCCAACCTCGTATATTGCTCGTGTCCCCACAACAACACATTTTACGAATTAATCATAAAATTGACTGATCTAAAAATAAATATCCAAAACATTTTTAGACAAGATCAGTACAGATATGAAGCTTACCCACCAGCTCCCGCGAATCAGCAGGCACTACCTTCTCCTCCGGCTGACCCCAACCAGGGACTACCTATTTTGAATGTTGAGAACTCTCAACCAAGATGGGGTAATCTAGGCCCCAACATTATGACTATCGCGGGGGGGAAAAGTGTCGGCGATTCTAACCGCGCCCGCAAACGTTCTTATCAGGCATTACATCAGAAGGGGCGCTTTATGGAAGTGAACATAGTCCAGTTATCGGATTTAGATAAAATGAAAATATCATTTGGACCAGGGGATTTATCTGGGGTTTTCTCCCCACAAGATGATGCATTGGTTGTCTCCCCTATTATTGCGAATCATCCTGTTTCTCGAGTGTTAGTCGACACCGGAGCTGCTATCAACATATTGACTCTTGCGGCCTTTGAGCAGATGGCATTGAAAGGAACCACCCAACTCCAACCCGTGCACACAAAGTTAGTTGGTTTTAATAATAGCGTTGTTGCTGTTGAGGGATCGCCCAAGCCGGTAACCTTGGGCGATCCCAAAATATCAAGAGCTTTGATGGTGGAATTTGTGGTGGTGGATCTCCCTATAATCCCTTATAATGCGATCCTTGGGAGAAGTTGTTTGAACCTATTTGGAGCCGTGGTATCTCAACAACATTTGATGATGAAGTTCCCAACACCGTTAGGGGTTGGGAAGATGAAGGGAGATCAAGAGGTGGCGTGCTCTTGTTATAATGTGATGTGTAGAAGTGGTATGGACGGATCAAAAGCGAAGTTACCTGTTTGTATGGTGGAATTCTCGTCCTATGAAGTTATTGATACAAATGACGGACCGTCTCTTAGGAAGTTTAAAGAGAACGATATGAAGATGGAGCCTTTGGGATTCAAGACAGTGCCTTTATTCCCCGGTAATCTTGAAAAGACAGTGACGATCGGTTCCGAGTTGTCACCAGAGGTTGAGAAGGAGGTAATTTATTTTTTGCAAAGTAATGTAGATGTTTTCGCTTGGTCTTATCAGGATTATGTCGGGGTTGATCCCCAAGTCTGTTTTCATAGACTCAATGTTAACCCATATGCGCGACCAGTTCATCAGAAGAAGATGAAGTTTTCCCCTGAGAAAGAGAGGGCGATTGATGAGGAGGTGGAAAGTTTGTTGCAGGCAGGATTCATAGAGCCTGTTAGATACGCGGATTGGGTCGCGAATCTAGTGGTGGTCCCAAAGTCGAATGGTGGTTGGAGAGTTTGCATTGATTTTACTGATTTGAATAAAGCATGCCCGAAGGATCCGTATCCGCTGCCGGCCATTGACATGATGGTGGATGCGGCCTGTGGCTTTGAATTCCTTAGTACGTTAGATGCTTTTAAGGGATATAATCAAATTTTTATGCATTGTGATGGCAAGTTGTTTACTTCATTTATGACAAATAAAGGCATTTTTTGCTATAGAGCTATTCCATTTGGGTTGAAAAATGATGGGGCCACCTATCAACGTTTATTGAATTCGATGTTCAAAGAAATGATCGGAAAATCTTTGGAGGTTTATATCGACGATATATTGATAAAGAGTAAGCATGGGGATAACCACATCGAGTATTTGAATGATTGTTTCGGGGTACTGAGAAAGTGTAGAATGAAATTGAATCCGCTTAAGTGTGCGTTTTGTGTGAAAGGAGGCAAGTTCCTCGGCTTTATGGTATCTGAGAGAGGAATTGAAATGAATCCTGACAAGATAACAGCTATCCAGGAAATGACCCCTCCGACGACTGTTAGGGAAGTTCAATGACTAACTGGAAGATTGGCCTCATTGAATCGCTTCATTTCGCGATCAGCAGAGAGAAGTTTGTCATTTTTTAAGGTTTTGCGTAAGACAAACCTTTTGTATTGGGATGACGAATGTAGCAGGGCTTTTTAGAGTATGAAAGATTATCTGAGTAAACCACCGTTTATGTCACCTCCTTCACCAGGGGAACCGTTGGGTTTATATTTGGCAGTGACAAAAGAGGCAGTGAGCGCCGCGTTAGTCAGACTTAGCGATAAAGAACATAGACTGATATATTATGTGAGCTGGAAATTGCAGGGAGCGGAGTCCCGATATACTGATCATGAGAAGTTCGTATTAGCTCTGATAGTCGCCTCGCGGAAATTGAGGCACTATTTTCAAGGACATCATATTGTAGTCTTGACAGATCAGCCTATCCGAAGTGTGTTATCAAAGATTGATGCCTTTGGCAGGCTAACAAAGTGGAATATCGAATTGGGCCAGTATCAGATAGAGTATATCTCCAGGCGAGCGTTAAAGGCCCAGGTGTTAGTGGATTTCATAGTAGAGATGACTCGGTCGGAAGAGTTGGGTATTCAGGAGTACTGGGAAGCCTTTGTAGATGGATCGGGCGAGCCGGTATACTGTAAATTCTGGTGAAGTCTGGTGAAGAACATGAATAGACTGTAAAGTTGCGCTTCCCCGCAACTAACAACGTCGCAGAGTATGAAGCCTTGATATTTGGTATTAACTTGGTAGTGGAAATTGGAATCGTTCGTTTGCATGCTCATTCTGATTCGCAGTTAGTGGTGAACCAATTTGCAGATACTTACGCCACCAATGGGAACCAGTTGTGGAGGTATTTAGAAAAGCTCAAAGAGGCGGCTAAGAATCTTAAGATATTCACGCTTACATATATCCTAAGGGAGGAAAACACGCGTGCAGACGGTCTTGCAAAGGCGGCGACGATTTTAGAACTCTCGGATGAGTCAAAGATAACAACAATGATCTACTACCAGCCCTCTATCAGTCCTGTGGAGAAACAGACAGACGAGGTGGCTAATTTTGAACTTTCGAATGAGACATGGTTTTTATTGGATGCCATAACCGACGAGCCATCTTGGAAGGATGCTATTGTAAGTTATCTAATCAAGAGAGAATTGCCTACCGACGAAGGCGAGGCCCGAAGAACTATGCAAAGAGCTACAAATTTTGTCTATGTGGATGATATGCTGTATAAGAAGAATTTCGGAGGCCCATATCTTCGATGTTTGTCCCCAGTACAGGCAAAGGCCGTTATAGAAGAAGTTCACGCTGGGGACTGTGGTGATCATTCAGCAGATCGATCCTTAGCGAACAAGGTTAAGAGGGCTGGTTACTTTTGGCCAACGCTGGTAAAAGATTGTGTGAATTTTGTTCGGGCCTGTCTTGCTTGTCAGTTCCATTCGAACGTACATCATGTACCAAGAGCTAGAATGAAGCCTCTGCCGACAACATGTCCTTTCGATATGTGGGACATCGATATTTTAGGACCATTTCCGAAGGCACCTAGCCAAAAGAAGTTCTGCATCGTGGCTGTGTAGCATTTCTCTAAGTGGATAGACATTGAAGCTGTATCGCGAGTTCGGGAACATGAAGTTATCAGTTTCCTTTGGAGATATATCGTATGTCGATTCGGAATTCCCCGGATTTTGGTATCAGATAACGGAACGCAATTTGCTGGAAAGAGGGTTAGTGAATGTTGTGAGAATTATGGAATTGAACAGCGGTTTACCTCCGTGGCACACCCAGAAACAAACGGGCTTACAGAGGTTATCAACCGTATTATCCTGCAACAGCTGAAAACATGAATAGTTGAATCCAAAGGCTCTTGAGTGGATGAATTGCATAATGTGATGTGGACATATCGGACATCACCGAGGTCCACTACCGGATTCATCCCCTTCTCTTTAGTATATGGCTCTGAGGCCGTGTCTCCGGTAGAAGTGACTATTTTATCAGAAAGAGTTATCGCTTATGACGAGGTGTTGAACTAGGATATGAGAAAGTTGGACCTTCACTGTATTGATGACATCCGTGATAGAGCCGCAATACGAATGCAGGTATGTAAAAGGCGGATGGCTAAGAAGTACGACAAAGGCGTTCGACCTATGTTGTTAAAAGTTGGAGACTTGATTCTTAAGAAAGTGGAAGTCTCGAAGCATGTTGGCAAGTTGGATCAAAAGTGGAAAGGACCGTACAGAGTAACGACCGTAGTGTGGGAAGGAACGTACAAAATCGCAAATATTAGCGGGGAGGAGCTGCCACGGACTTGACATATTTCCAATTTGCGCAAGTATTATGTATAGACGTGACTCATCGATCTTTTTGAAAATAAAAATTTCCCCTCTTTTTTGAGGTCATATTCTAATTTTTTAAGTATATTTTTTGACGACATGAATTCAATCGACTAGGGGACTGGTAATGTAGGAGTAGGTCCATTGCGTTTTAGTACGAAGGAGGATGGAATAAATTAAATAAGTTAGATTAGAAACGCAATGTACCACCTGTCTTATAGTCGATCATTTTCAAACTCGTCAAATTAAATACTGTGTCAAAATATTTTGAACGTAATGAGTCTTCCTGTCCGCGGTGGAACCGTCTGTACATAATTACTGTTGGAATATTTTAAGAGTCATGTTTGTTGTGATGTATATTTCCGTGGAAAATCAGGGTGCAAGTATATATCTGACTCCGCCATGACACGCCGACGAGGGTCGCGCCCTCGTCGGAGGCTGGTCCATTTCCGCATGGCACTGTCTTATGGACGGGCCGAATGACACCGTTTTATGAACGGGTCGAGAGTGCGATGGCACCGTCTTATGGACGGGCCGAGTAAGTGGCGACGCCGTCTTATGGACGGGTCGAGAATGTGATGGCACCGTCTTCACACTACCCAACACATGATTTGGAATTAGCCGCGGTGGTATTCGCACTCAAGATTTGGAGACATTACCTGTACGGTGTGAAGTGCGAGATATTCACCGACCACAAGAGTTTGAAGTACCTATTCACTCAGAAGGAGCTTAATAAGAGACAACGAAGATCGTTGGAACTGATAAAGGATTACGATCTAGACATCCAGTATCACCCCGGAAAGGCAAACCACATGGCCGATGCACTGAGCAGGAAGACTCATGGCGTGCTAGCCAACACGTTGATAAGGGAAATGGAGAACCTACAACTGGAAGTGGTAGAGTCGACCACAGTCATGTTAGGGACGGTTACCGCGAAGCCAGGGATACTGGAGGANTACGGAGAATGGATAAGGAACGCACTAGAAGCTCTGCAAGGAACGAAGTTCAAGGACGGGGAGAGTGGAAAGGAAAGATCACTGCAGAGAGTTTCGGATCGGCACAGGGACCACTCATCAGGCCTGCGTGCGCCAAATGCGGGAAGAACCATTTTGGAGAATGCCGAGCAGGAACCAACAGTTGTTTCAAGTGCGGCCAGGAAGGACACTTTGCCAAAGACTGCCCGAAGAGGAGGAGGATCGAAACCGGGGTAACTGAAAACAGGGTAAGGGAAAGGATTACTGGAAATGCTCGAGTGTTTGCTATGAACACGGAACAGGCCTCGGAGGCTGAGGACGTCGTGGCAGGTACACTACTTATTAACGGCTTTACAGCTTTCGTATTATTTGACTGTGGGGCGACACATTCGTTCGTGTCGGAGAAGTTAGCAAAACGGTATGGGATAACGGGGAGTAACGCTAAAATCAAAGTAAAAACACCGGGATCCGAAGCCATTGAGGCAAATAGAATCTATAAAGGATGCACGGTGGAAGTGGACACAGTGCGAATGGAGGCAGATTTGATTGAGTTAGGGGATATGGGATTCGATGTCATACTAGGAATGGATTGGTTATCTAGGTACGATGCACATGTGAGATGTCGGGAATGTACGATCACTTTTAGTACGCCCCGGGAAGGGAGAAAGGGCATGGTCGGAAAACCGATTACGGATGAGGATGAGGAATATAAGGATCGATCGAACTGGCTAGCATTTGTCACGACGGAGAAGGAAGGGACACCATTGGAGTCTGTTCCAGTGGTTTGTGAATACAGTGATGTATTTCCCGACGAGCTACCGGGGCAACCGCCTCAGAGAGAAGTGGAAATGGGAATAGAACTACTCCCTGGAACACAACCGATTTCCAAGGCTGCATACCGAATGGCACCCCGAGAGATGCAAGAACTGAAACAACAGATTGAGTCGCTATTGGAAAAAGGATTTCTAAGGCCAAACAACTCCTCTTGGGGAGCACCAGTGTTATTTGTTAGAAAGAAAAGCGGCGAGTTAAGATTGTGCTATGACTACCGAGAATTAAACAAGGTCACGATAAAGAACAAGTACCCGTTGCCTAGGATCGACGACTTGTTTGATCAGTTACAAGGCGCGAAGGTGTTCTCAAAATTAGATTTGAGGTCAGGGTATCATCAAGTCCGGGTAAGAGAAGGAGACATACCGAAGACATCCATTCGAACGAGGTACGGCCATTACGAATGCACGGTGGTACCATTTGGATTGACTAATGCCCCAGCAATTTTCATGGATTTGATGAATCGGGTATTTCGTCAGTACCTAGACAAGTTCATGGTGGTATTCATTGACGATATCCTAGTTTACTCTCGCAACCAGGAGGAACACAAGCAACATCTGAGAATAGTAGTACAGACTCTCAGACAAGAGAAGTTGTATGCCAAGTATATCAAGTGTGAATTCTGGATGGACAACATAGCTTTCCTAGGACACGTGATATCAGCAGAAGGGGTGACGGTAGATCCAACAAAGATAGAGACAGTGATGAATTGGCCCAGACCGACAAATGCTCGAGAAGTGAGGAGCTTCTTAGGATTAGCCGGGTACTATCGGAAATTCATCGAGGGGTTCGCAAGGATTGCAAAACCGTTGACGTATACGTGGGATGAGAAAGTGTGAAGAGAGTTTTGAATGTCTCAAAACGAAATTGACATCTGCATCAATACTAGTATTACCCACACCAGGACATGACTTCACGGTATACAGCGACGCATCAAAGGAAGGACTCGGGTGTGTACTGATGCAGGGAGGGATAGTTATAGCATATGCATCCCGTCAATTGAAGATACACGAGTTGAACTATCCGACACACGATTTAGAATTGGCCGCGGTAGTATTCGCACTCAAGATTTGGAGACATTACCTGTACGGTGTGAAGTGCGAGATATTCACCGACCACAAGAGTTTGAAGTACCTATTCACTCAGAGAGAGCTTAACATGAGACAACGGAGATGGTTGGAACTGATAAAGGATTACGATCTAGACATCCAGTACCACCCCGGAAAGGCAAACCAGGTGGCCGATGCACTGAGCAGGAAGACCCATGGCGTGCTAGCCAACACGTTGGTAAGGGAAATGGAAAACCTACAACTGGAAGTGGTAGAGTCGACCACAGTCATGTTAGGGACGGTTACCGCGAAGCCAGGGATACTGGAGGAGGTACTAGAAGCACAGATATCAGACCCTGAGAAACCCGTAACGCGAAAAGAGGGAAACGGAACCGATAAATCAGAAATAAGCAAAGGAAGCGATGGGCTAATCCGAATGAATGGGCGAATATGGGTACCAAACCGGCCAGAGCTAAGGAAGAAGATTATGGCAGAAGCACACAGTTCAGCTTTCTCAGTTCACCCAGGAAGTACTAAGATGTATCGGGACCTAAAGACGCACTGGTGGTGGAATGGAATGAAAAACGAGATCGCAAACTTTGTGGCCAAATGCGAAAACTGCCAACAAGTTAAGGCCGAACACCAACGCCCGGGAGGCGAGCTACAACCCTTAGAAATCCCAGAGTGGAAATGGGATAGCATCGGCATGGACTTTGTGGTAGGACTACCCAAGAGCCCACGGAAGAACGACGCGATATGGGTGGTGGTGGACCGTCTTACGAAGGCGGCTCACTTCTTAGCAGTCAAGACAACGTACGGAGTGGACAGGCTAGCCAGAATATATGTGGATAACATAGTAAAATTACATGGGGTTCCAGTAAACATCGTTTCAGACAGAGACCCGAGATTCACATCTAGATTTCGGCAAAGTTTACAGAAATCGCTCGGAACTCAGTTATGCATGAGCACAGCCTATCACCCACAGACGGATGGTCAGACCTAGAGAACCAACCAGATTATGGAGGATATGTTACGGGCATGTGTGTTGGAGTTTAAGGGAGGTTGGGAGGATTTCCTACCGCTAGTGGAATTTGCGTACAATAATAGCTTTCATAGCAGCATTGGCATGGCCCCATACGAGGCATTGTACGGGAGGAAGTGTCGCACACCGCTATGCTGGGATGAGGTGGGAGAAAGAACGGCCAAGGGGACGGAATTGGTGGAAGTAACTATTGAAAAGGTGGCCGTGGTACGAAAGAACATTAAGGCGGCACAGGACAGATACAAAAGTTGGGCAGATGCCAAAAATAGACCCTTAGAGTTAAAGGTTGGGGATCGTGTCTATCTAAAGGTATCACCGATGAAGGGGGTGCTAAGGACCACAAGGACAGGGAAGCTGAGTCCCCGATATATCGGACCATACGAGGTGGAACGAAGAATCGGAAACCTAGCATATCAACTGAAGCTTCCGGAGGAAATGGGGGAATACACAACGTGTTCCACGTGTCCCAACTGAGGGGGAGGGTGACGGAAGTAATTCAAGAATGTGTGGGGGAACCCATAGAGATAACCCCGGAACTAACGTACGAGGAAGTCCCAGTAAAGATCCTATGCAGAGAGGAAAGAAGACTCAGGAACAAACAAATCCCCATGGTGAAAGTACAATGGTCCAACCAAGGAGAAATGGAAGCTACTTGGGAAACGGAACGAGAAATTAGACAGAGAGCTCCAGAATTGATGGAAGATTGGTACGCACGAGTTTCGGGACGAAATTCAAAATGAGTGGGGAAGGATGTAATAGCCAGGAAAAAGGTATGCTGGAACAATAGTTGGGAAGGTAGCGATAAGTCTAAACAAGGGATAACGAGGGATACGGGAACGAAAGAACGTAAAAAGAAACGAAAAATGGAAGAGTAAAGTAAAAGATAGAAGTGGGGTCAAAATCAAAGGAAGGAGGGGCTAAAGTGTGAATTAGAAAAGTTAGGATGTCTATAAATAGGGGTGGGAAGGCTCAAAAATGAGTTAATCATCATTTAAACACGAAAATCCGAAAATTGCCACAAAGAAGGAAAATTATCGCGGATTCTGCACAGGCCATTATTATCGCGGATTCTGCACAGGCCATTATTATCACAGATTTCTCACAGAACATTATTGTCGTGGATTTGGGTTATGAAGAGAATTATCGCAGATTTGTGGTGAAGAGAATTGTCGCGGAAAAGGAACAAGAGTAAAATTATCGCGAAAAATCCTTGAAGTGCAACATTATCGCGGACTGTGTTCTAAGGGTAAAATTATCGCGGATTTGGAGTTGAAGCATAGAATTGTCGCTAATTTCGAGGAAAGAAGTAAATTTTCGCGGAAATACTAAGTTTAAGTGTTTTCGTCGCGTCTCGACTTTGGATCGTGGGAGGAAAAGAACACGTAGAGTCTACGGTAATCACATAGTTAACAATAGGATAATAACGTCGGAACTCGAGTAACTAAAACCTATTACGAAATGCAGGAAAGCGCGGAAAGACTATAGCAAGCAAAAGCGAACGGTAAGCGGAGTGAACACAATATAGTAAGGGAAGGTTCAGACTTAGGGAATGGGATTGGGTAAATAAATAAGGAAGAAAGGATACGAATGAACGAGATAAATGATAATAAGACTAGGGGTAAGGAAGGATGGACCGTCCGACCGAACCTGGCATCATGCCTAGTACACGATTCGCCAAAGGAAGGGCATGCCTGATGAAGGGAACGATAAGTTCCAAAGAGGAAAAGATACGTACGAAGAGGGCAGAACGGAGCCGGGTGGAAAAAGGGGTAGCGCCTAAGTACCCACCCGGNAGATAGTGGGAATACACAACGTGTTCCATGTATCCCAACTGAGGAGGAGGGTGACTGAAGGAATTCAAGAATGTGTGGGGGAACACATAGAGATAACCCCGGAACTAACGTACGAGGAAGTCCCAGTAAAGATCCTAGGCAGAGAGGAAAGAAGGCTCAGAAACAAACAAATTCCCATGGTGAAAGTACAATGGTCCAATCAAGGAGAGAGAGAAGCTACATGGGAAACGGAACGAGAGATTAGACAGAGAGCACCAGACTTAATGGAAGATTGGTACGCACGAGTTTCGGGACGAAACTCAAAATAAGTGGGGAATGATGTAATAGCTAGGAAAAAGGTATGATGGAACAAATTGTAGGAAATGTAGCGGTTAAAAAAATCTAGACAAGGAATAACGAAGGATGCGGGAATGAAAGAACGAAAAAGGAAACGAAAAATAGAAAAGTAAAGAAAAAGATAAAGGAAGGACAAAATGAAAAGAATGAGGGGTTAAAATGTGAATTAGAAAAGTTAAAATGTCTATAAATAGGGGTGGGAGGCCCAAAAACGAGTTAATTATCATTAAGCCACGAAAATCCGGAAATTGTCGCGAAAGAAGGAAATTGTCGCGAATATTTGAGCATTGAAAACTGACGCGAATTTTTAATGTTTGGAAATTATCGCGGATTTTCGGAAAGGCAATTATTGTCGCGAAAATGATTCTGTGAAAAATTGTCGCGAAAATGATTATAGGCAAAATTATCGCGGAAATGGGTGAAGAACAAAATTGTCACGAAAATGCTTGAAGTGTAAAATTATCACGGATCTTAACTCCAGCACAAAATTATCGCGAATCTTAACTCTAGCACAAAATTATCTCGAATTTTGAAGAAGAAGTGAATTATCGCGGAAATACTAAGTTTGAGTGTTTTCGTTGCGTCTCAACGTCGGATCGTGGGAGGAAAAGGACACATATGGTCTACGGTAATCACATAGTTAACAATAAGATAATCACGTATGAATTCGAGTAACTAAGATCTGTTACGAAATGCAGGGAAGCACGGGAAGATTATAACAAGCGAAAGCAAACGGTAAGCGGAGTGAACACAATATAGTAAGGGAAGGTTCATACTTAGGGAACGAGATTGGGTCATTAAAGAAAAAAGAAAAAGACACGAATGAATGAGATGAATGTTAATAAGACTCGGGGTGAGGAAGGATGGACCGTCCGACCGAACCCGGCATCGTGCCTAGTACACGATTCGCCAAAGGAAGGGCATGCCTGATGAAGGGAACGATAAGTTCCAAAGATGGAAAGATACGTACGAAAAAGGGCAGAACGGATCCGGGTGGAAAAAGGGGTAGCACCCAAGTACCCTCCCGGGGAAGGGAAGCATATGGCCCATCGAGTCATCCAACAGCTAACGGTTGGCTTTGGCGGGACATGTACCGAGCATGTTACTATCGACAACAGTAAAGTTAAAGTATGAGGGGAATGATAAGGGTAAAAGAAGAAGGAAATAAGAAAACGGTTAAAAGGAATGATTCACGCGTGTGTGTACGGTTTAATTAAGAAATGAAAAGATAATGTGTAGCGTGTGTGAAGTTTCCTTTAATAAATTGTGACCGCTTTACATATTTTGTAGGTGATGCGGACGAGGTATGAGAAGGGCATGGGAAGGAGGTCGTCGGTTGTCCGGTGATAGAGTTCGGTCTTTTGAGAACACTCTAAATTATGTTGTTAAACTTTAATGTTTTCGAACTATGTTTTAATTTTACATTCGAACGTTTCGTTTTATTTAGCACGTTTTATCAAGACAACTAGGAGCGAATTAGGGTCGTTACAGAAGCGTAGGTTGTACCTACGATTTCTGAGAATGTCGTAATAAGTCGCTTTGGCGTGTCTTGCGCACTAATATCTGATTATGGAACCCAATTATACAGAAAGATGGTTCGGAAATTCTGCATTAGATTAGGCATTGATCAGCGCTTCTCCTCAGTCGCTCACCCCCAAACCAATGAACTTACTGAAGTATCTAACAAGACCATCCTGTAGGGATTAAAAATAAAGTTGGAAGATCTGGGAGGCAAGTGGTCTGATCATATTTATGAAGTTCTTTGGGCTTATAGGACAACACCCCTATCCACAACCTTGGAATTTCCTTTCTCATTGGTATATAGCTCAGAGGCAGTGTGCCCTGTTGAAGTGGTTTTCCGGTCTTCTCAGATAACCCTGTATGATGAGCATATGAATGACGAGAGAAAGTCTTTGGATTTGGAGATGATTGAAGAGAAAATGAACGCTATTTATACGTACATTCGTATCTATCAAAGGACTATGGAACGTGACCATACCAAACGTGTTTTCCCTAGAGAGTTCTCAAAAGGCGATCTTGTTCTCAGAAGTGTCCAAGTGCAACGGAATTTTGGAAAGCTGGGCAGAAACTGGGAGGGACCCTATCGTATTTTAAAGAAATTGGAAGCTGGAGCTTACAAGCTGGAAACGCTGGATGGCGATGAGATCCCCCGAACTTGGAACATCATGAATTTGTAGCAGTACTTCTTGTAAATCATTGACTATCAATGACATTACCGAACCAAAAAATATTCTTTTCTTTCATGAGTTGATTGCAAATGCATATTAAAAACTATTTCTACCTCGCTGGAGGACTGGACTTAAGACAAATTTTCTGAACGAGCTTGGACTGGTGACTGCAATGCTTGTCTTTAAGCCTTCTGGGCAGCAGCGATTGGTTTGACGAGATCAGATGCCCTTGCGCACCGGACAGTAATTCGGACAAGTCACAAAGCTCCCAAAACTCGCTATGAACTTAAAGTCCTCTTCTACCGTCCCCTATCTTTTAGAGGTAGCCCTTTTATTTTTGTACCTTATCATGAGAGAGCAATGAGGGGATGGAATGGATCAGTCAAAGAATACACTCAGCCCGTCTTGGGACTAACGTTGGATTGGGGCTCGACCGAAGCTTGTCATGGGACTCATATAGAATCGGGTCTCGGCCGAAGCATAATAAGGAACTCGTAAAAAAAGGGGCTATGTCTCCATAGATGGATATTTTATATCTCAAGCCTAATTTAAATTATGGTTCTCAATTATATGCTGGAATTCAGTCAAGAGAGGTATGATCTTATACTTAGAGTTTTTAAGTGATCTTTGTTGAAGCACGCAGAGGGTAAGTCAAAGCGTCTTATTGGACCCGAGGTTAGTCTTATTTATTAATCGCATTGAATTGTTATAAGATTATTGATGAAAGAACAAAGGAAGCTTGCTATTAAATCAAAAAGAAGGTTATAGATTGACAAGATACAAAACGGACTAGCCTAAATGCTATGTCCTAATCTACTTGTCCTTTTGATTTGTTCTTCTCATTTGTACGGGTTCTGAGCTTCTCCAGCCTCGTCTCCTGATCCTCAATTATCTCATTGACTAACTTTTCCATCAAGTCAAACAATGGGTAGTTGGGATCATCAGTCCGGGTATCCTCCTTCAAAACGGGCACATCCTAAAACTCCCCGTTCTTCATAAGGGGATCGATCTTCTCCCAGCGCTCATCTTCGGGATCCAGGAGAAATTGTAAGGCAATTTGGCCCTTCATGTTATCCAAGTATTGTGTTATGGATGACCGGCAGATGTTGTCCAGCAAAGCAAAAAGTAGAGGAGATCGAGCGAAGACGAGAAGTGCTTCTCGGAATGACCCCTCTACAGCGGAATGCGCCCTTGATAAGTCTTCCTTCAGGGATGTCTCTACTTCTTGGGACCGAAGGAGGATATGGTCTATTTCCTCAGACACCGTCTTGTTTTGGGATTCGAACTCTTTATTCTGGCTAAGGGCTTCATTAAGATTGCCCTCCATCTCAGAAACTTGGGAGGTTAAGAGCGAAATACTAGTCCCCGCTTCTAGCAACTCTTTGTCCAGTCGCTCCCGTTCCTCCAGGACCGACACAAGCTCTTTTTGTTTTTTTTCTACTTGCCTTTGAGCTAAGACAAGCTTCTCCATGGTCTCTTGGGACCCCGAAGTATAACTTCGGCCCGGTTGGACCACGGATGCATCGTCAGGCCCTTTCTGGCCATCTGTAACATTTTTTAGGATTAGAACCCAAATAATTAACAAACTGTAAGGTCGGTTTCTTTTTCTTACCACAACCAGAGAATCTAAGAAGCTCCCAACCATCTATGGGATCGGGGCTTCTACGGGGGAAGTATTCTTCCTACCCAACATCCGGTAGTCCTCCAAAATGGTTTCCCTCCATGAAGCCAACGGTTTTTTCTGGTCCGGGGCACTCTTTACTGAATTCACCATTTCTTAGATTGCTTCCGCAGCCGAAGATGGAGTAGCATTGGTTGGGGCCCCCTCCCCAATGACTATCCCTTTCCTCGGGATAGTGGCTGCTGTAGAGGGAATCTTTGACCTTGCTTTCTTCACAGGTCTTGACGGTCCCTCTTCCTTCTAAGGGAAATGGAGGTCGGGACACGTTCTCCCCCAGATCTGGGGTCGGGAGAAAGTCTTCCCTCACAAGCTAGCAAGAAGTCAGGCAGTCAGTACGCTCAAGACACTCAATAGATTCAAACGCTCAACGCTAAAGAACATAGTATAATAGAGAGGGTCAGAAAATCAGTGTTGCGGTGGGAAGGGCAAAAAAGCATGCGTCTGCAAGGGAGAGAACCCTGATTTGTATACATGGGTTTACCGCCATACTGTTACTCAGACCCAGATAAAAGTATGTGAGCTCAATTACAAGACCAATAGCCGAGCCCAAATACAAGTCCAATGTGTAAGACGAGTATCACTGTTAACAGCTACTTGAACATATGCCTTTGATGAATTTATGCACATCTAGGTTTATAGATCGATTTGCGGATACGGTAAATTTTATTTTTTATTTTTAGTTGATAAGAAAAATTATCACTTATAACCATAGAATATTATATTTGCAAAAAATGACTCTACAAATTATTAAACAACGAACACATATGTTCATCATTTTTAAGTATCCATAAATTGACTTTTAAAATTGGATTTGGATTAAAAAAAACATGTAATGAATGAATGAATTTTTCAACAAAATGCATTAAATGTGCAAAAATAAAGTACAAGAACTCAAGAATAGCGACATGAGATGGTTAGCAAAAGGTAAATGACAAAGTAATCAAGGTTCTAAACTCTGGAAGGTCAGTAGATCACTTGTGCAAAGGAGATCTCACCAAAAAAAGACTTTTTTCTAGTATGATAATATTATATTTATAGATTTTCTAAAGGGTTGTAGAATCTTTTACTCATCCCCAATTCATCGTCACTATTAGCCATTCGATTCACTAAATTCGGTAACACCCGCCATGACCGTGCACATGTCATATATGTCATTAATTTCATTAAAATTCGTGTGCACTGTTGACTCTTTCAGAGCCGCATAAGTCCACATGGATCGAACCATTTCACAACATGCATCCCTATCCGATTGGTCATGGGAATCGCTTCATTATTTAGAGAATTCTCAACTTCTCGTTTCACAGTTTGGGTTAAATTTGTATCTCTCTTGTTTGTATTGAGAAGCGTCATATCAGCCCATCAATCATTTTAATGGGTCGTGTCAAATCTTGGGCAAGACACATTTAATTGTAACTGGTTTTGAAGTCTCGTTCAGAGCAATATATCATTAAAATATTAGTTTTCTCCTAAGAATATCTTAGTAGCGGTATATCTTTTTATATAAAAATTGTTAAATATGAACTTTTACATGAAAATAACTATAAGTAAATATATGGAATAGAAATCATAAAATATATTTAAATATTTAGGTGTAATTGATCAAAATTAATAATAATATAAATATGAAATAATTTATTTAGTTTTTTTAAATAAAAGATATAAATTACGGACAACTTCAATCATCAAAAATTAAATTTATACTGGTATTGTTTGGAACTATGATGCGCCGCTAGGTGTGGTCACCCGGCCATGGTGAATTCCACATTAAATAAATATCAATAATAAGTATGTTCGTAGAAAACAACAGCGAGTTCACGGTTGCTCTAACATAGCAATCAACCGAACGCACATGTGAATTGTCAATTTTATACTTAGTAAATTAGAGTTTCAATGTTTTGTTTTTGATACATTTAATCAATAACATCTTATATTCTAGCAGTTATATATTTAAATTATAAAAAATATATATAACAATTTAAAAATGTAGTTTTTGAAATAACGATTTTATCATAAAATAATATGAAACATAATTTTTAAGTTATACAAATTATTTACATTAAGGGCAAAATAATTATTTTATGAAATTACAATCATTGTATCATTGTTTCAAAAATATTTTTTTTAAAATTACAATCACTTATATCACGTTTACCTCACATCGTAATATAGTCATATCACTCCCACTATTTCTGAAACATAATCATTATATTCTAATAGCATGGGGTAGTATAGGAGGGCAAGAGGGCAAGAGGGTAATTACCAAATAACAGAGTGAGATAGGAATTTAGGGAGTGTTGTGTATTAAATTCTTGCATGTGCTTTTGTCCAATGGTTTAAAATTAAGTAGATTACAAAAAAATCATATTACATGGTACCATTCGTTATGTTTGTGAATTATGAAAGCATATATTTCAATACCGGATGGTAATATTGTATCGGTCATTATCTATATGATCAATATATCGGATTGTATATCCTCCGTATGACTTCGCTAATAATGGGTACTTAAAAAAATTGAAAGATTAGGATGATCGTGAAATAAATAGTTTTAACGAGAGCATGTATCATAAATAAATATTTTATTCAAGGGGTGGTTCAGTCCCTTAGGGATGATCATGGGTTGGGTTCAACATAGGTCTAATTCAACCCAGACTCGTTTACATCATTCTTATCCATACTAGACCCATGATAGACCACGGGTTATCAAGAGACTATGGTGGGTTCGACTCCCTAATATATTTTTATTAGAAAAGGAGAAAAGAAATCTAAATCCTTAAACAATAATTGGATATTAATCAATATAAAGTAGCAAAAAATATCAATGATATGAAACAAATGATAAATGATTATGAGTGTCTTATAAAGTTAAAATCATAAAATGATATCTTCAAAACTAAATAAATCAATTGTATTTAGTTTTATGTGGGTTCTCCATACATTATTCTTTCATTCAAAATAATATAATCAAGAAAAAAATTTATTGAAAAAATACATTAATGAAAAAATGAGAAAAATAACACTTGTAATATAAAATTGTGTACTTTAGATATTTATGAAAAATATTAAACGTATAGATATATTATTTAATTTATTCACGTCTTAATCGGGTTTCGATATGGGTGGTGTCGTCATACCCGCAACTAACCCACATGATATCGAGTTCGAGTTTGTCTACCCCAAACCGGAACCAGACCCATATAACTAGATCCAAACTCGTATAATCTAGTTTGGTTAATTAGTCCCGGATACAGTATGATTTTTTTATCATTTCTATTCAAGGAGGAATACTCAAAATGACCCAAAACAATTAAGATGCACCTCTTCACTTTTTCTTCAAATGAAGAGGTGCAACTTAATTGTTTTGAGTCATTTCTGGTGATTCCTCCTTGATTGGGAAGATAAAATACACTTTGTCTACAAAACCTGGTTATATCGGTCGACATGATCGACCATGGGTACCGAAGGGCTAATATTGATTGTCATGAAACCGACACGGCAATGTAGAATATCGATAATCTTTGTGGTTCGTAATATTCATCTGATTGTTGGGCCTTGTATTTTCTTATTGGATTGAGCCCTTGTTGGGCTACGACCACAGCCACTGGATTGGGAGATGGACTTGATAATTGGATTTACTCTAACTGTGATTGGGCATGCAATAACCGCTCTTTTACTGGTCCGTGAGGCTGTTAGCCCACGGTATAAATAGACCGTGTCGTTTGAGTTGGCCTCACTTTTTCATTTTCTGCGTTTAGGATTTATGCTTATTTGCTCTCTAGCTTTTTTATGTTATTGAGCAATTAATACTGCTATGCTGTGATAATTTGTCTAGATTTTTGATATTGCTATGTGAAAGCTTCCTTTGCGCTATTTAGGAGTTGTGTGATTTCATATCTTTACAGCTTTCAAAAACTCTTTTCATAAAAGGTTTGCCGCCTGATCTTTACAATATCTGTTATATAGATCTGAGTTTAGAGAGTCTATGATGCAGTGGCTTCTTGTGGTTGTTGATAACTAATTGTATATCGTTCTTGTGTAGTTTGGTTTCTTTACGCTTTGAATATAACTGTTGTGTATAGATTTGTGGTTGTTAACACTCCTAACCCATTTTGTCACTCACCTGTGAGTACTATCTACCGAGAAGAGCGAACCATGTTTTACTGTGTTTTTCTTGACTCTATGGCCGCCCTATACTCACTTGTTTGAGTATCATTTATCGCAGATTAAGAGTTTAAGTTCAAAACACAACCTGGTTTCATATCTTAAGATTCTTGAACCTCTGGTTTGAGATCTTGGTATTGTGACTTCAGATCTACAACATTTTGGGTAGCTCTTAGACTTCTTGAGAATCTTGATACTACGGCTTCTTTTACTTGCGGCACAGTCTAAGTATTACGGTTAGACTTGCTTCATTTTCACATCTTATCTACTAACTGTGTATTGAAGTTTGCAAGAAATTAATTGGTATAGTGTTTGTGGTGCTGTCGATCACAAACTGAAAGCTACATACAAGGGTTTCTTAAGGATCAGAATACATCAGATCTGAAACTAGAACTCTTGAATCAGACTGGTTGCCCAAGTAAACGAACGGGAACGAAATTGAGCATTTCTTAACCCTACTTTTATTTTACTAAACTGCGCTATTAGTTGATTACGTTATTAGCAGTGTGTGAAACTTCAATGTTTTGGAAAGTTTCTAGTTTGCTAATTATAAGATAAGAATCGGAATCGGATACCACTCTAAAATCTTTGCGTTTTTATTGCTTTACGAATACTAGTACTAATAGGATTAATAAAAACAACAAGTGGTAGAGATGCGTGGTATTGGCTAATTAAAATGTATTAGTCAAGTATTCTGATAGATTACTCATGCATATTGTTTAGTTTCTTGATTGTATGTTCTGTTTTACTTGATTGCCTACGTGATTCTGTGTTACTACTTACTGCTTTAAATACCAAGAATGTCTATAACTGGTGAGTCTATGGAAGTAGTACCTAGGAAGGTAACCACGTTAGAACACGGTGGTTTTTTTATTAAACCACCCAAGTTCAACAGAAAATATTTTGCTTAATGAAAGGTGAATATGCTAACATTCCTTAAACAAGATCTGAAAATATATAGATGTGCAGTTTATGGTATTGACTTAGTACCAGATATGAATTTAGAACCTAGTTCTGGTGATAAAGATGATGTTATAGAATTGAATGTTATGTGTTCTAGTGTTTTGTTTTCTGCTTCAACTGTTAGTGAATTTAATATGATATCTAGTTGTAAAACTGCACATGAAGTTTGGTCAAAACTAGAAGTTTTGTATGAGGGAACAACTAGGATTAGGAGAACTAAGCTTAACATGCTTAAACAAGAATTAGGAATGTTTTCTATGCTAAGTAATGAGTCTATGATTGACTTACAGCATCGTTTCATTTTTCTTGTTAATGAAATTGAACTGTTGGGTCATTAAATGACTAACGAATAAAAAAACTCTAAAGTTTTAAGGAGTCTAGACAACAAATAGGAAATCCTTAAAACAACTATAGAACAAACCAAAAACTTGGATACCCTAAGTGTAGATGAATTGTTTGGTATTCTATTAACTAAAGAACTACACCTAAGGAGTAGACAACAACTTACTGAAAAATCATCCTCTCTGGCTTTAAAAACTATTGAATCATCAACAAATAAAGTTGTCAAACAAAAATCTAGGTCTAAGAAAACTGAAAGGGTTTCTACACCATAACCCTCAAAGAAAACTCATGTCTGATTCTTAGAATAATTCAGACATGGAGTTTTCTTTATTAGCCAATAAAATTCAGAAACTTCTAAAAGCTAAAATATCATCTAAAATGGATCCAGAAAAGTTAAAAAACATTACATGCTTTAAGCGTAAAAAAATGATCACATTTGATCTAATTGTCCCTTATTGAAACAAGAAATTGAAAAGAAAAAATCAGTCCTACAAGCCTTACTTGATGAAGAAATGTTTCTTCAAGTGAATCAGAAAACTGTAGGTGTGTTTCTCTTGGAGAAGAAAATCTAGACTCTGGCTGGCATAAATCAGATTGAATCTTACTCTGAGGCCGTTCATCTAATTCTAATGAATGCATTGATATACTAATTGAGTTTGCAAAACTGGTTAAAAAATACTCAAAATTAGATAATAAATATGAAATCCTGATAAAAGAAAAAATGAGAATTTTCAAAAAATGAATATAGAGAATAATCCTAGTACCTAGTGTCTAAATAAGATTTTAAGTGTCCAAATTTTTTTTTTGATAAAACAGATCTTGGTTTTAATTTCAATTCTGAAATTTCATGTGGAAAACTATCTTTAAATCTACCTCTCAAAACTTCTTTGATTACTCACCGCATGCTTGTTCCTCTTAAATTGACAATGTGTGTAAAACTGTTCATGTGCCTAATAATTGTGATGCATTTGACTCCTCACTGCCTGCATCCTCATCTGAAAATGACAATGTGAAAAAAACTATTTCTATGTCTATGTACTATGATGCATTTGATGGTAAATTTGTGAAAGCATATACTTTTTATAATGTGGAATATAGAGAAATTGAACAATGTAAAGCAGGTATAGGTTTTGATATTTCCCATAATATTGTTAGACATGGTATAGGTTTTGTTATCACTACTAAAAATCAGCAATAACAAAATGTAGACCCCCTTTTATCGGTAGGGGTTGAATGAAATTTAATAAGTGAATAAGAATAAAAAAGACACGATTTTTGTAGGTGGAAAACATTTCTGTAAAATAAATGATAAAAAACCACCACGGCCGTAGCCTTAGAATCCAATATAAACATCAAGTTTGCATATTTACAACAATAGAAGAAGATGTAGAAATCAAAAGGAAAAATATCATCTTTTGGTGGCCATAGTCGTAGGTTTCCCGGCTGGAAAAAGAAATGAATGGCGGCCTCTTTTAGGTTATCAATAAAACCCTCCATTAGGTCATCAATCCAAACTCCCCTCCTTAACACTTTAACGATGTTTATATAGGTGATTTGTCGAGCCCAATTATATTTCACTACGCCCACCAATAATGGAGTCCAATAAATAATGACCCATTAATTTATAAATTGGGCACAAGGGTCCAGTAAATAAGTAACCCGATCCAAATACCACGATAAGTTATAAACAATGTCAATCATCAAAATATCTCGATCTGCTTCATTTCTCAACTTGGGAATGACTATATAGAAATATATGTGTCATCGAATAATAAATTTCTTAGGGTGATATCAGGTTTTGCTTCAAAACCTAGACAAAATATGTTGCATGCTCCTAGTAGGGAAAACAGGCCTAAACTGTTGAACCAAACTGTTATTAGCTTACCTGTATCTGTAAAACGCATATATGAAAACTACATATCGATTAATATGTTGAATAACCGATTAATTGCTTACTCTAGGAAACATGAACACATTAGATTTTATAATGTTAATCAGAAGTGGATTCCTAAAATAATAGGCATGGATCATCGATAGCGGATGTTCTCGCCATATGACGGGAAATAAGGATTTGCTAGTTTACTATAAGAGTATTAGAGTGGAAAGAGTTACCTACATGGACAACTCTAACGGTAAGAATATAGGTACGGGATGTTTTAAATCTGGTCAATTTGAAATTGTGAATTTTATGCATGTTAATAACTTGATGCTTAATTTGATTAGTATTAGTCAATTATGTGATTTTGGATATGATGTTTCTTTTAGTAAAGATGCATGTAATGTGTCTAAGTGTGGTGAATTAATTTTGAAAGCATGTAGAGTGAAAAATGTGTATGTGTTTAATAAAGTTGAAAATGTGGATGTATGCTTAATTTCTCAATCTAATTCTGATTTTGAATGACATAGGAAATTAGGATACGATAGCCTAGATCTTATTTCTAAACTAAAGAAACTTAATCTAATTAGGGGAATTGATAACTCTTTTAGAAAGACTAAGTATTATTGTAAAGTGTGTGCTAGGTCTATGCAAACTATAGCAACTTTTAAGAGAATCAATGTTGTAAATTCATCTAGGAAGTTAGAAAAACTATATATAGACTTATATGGTGAAATAAAATCATCTAGTATGGGGGAGAAGAATTGGTGTTTTGTTATTATTGACGATTTTTTTAGATTTACTTGGGTATTCCTTTTAAATTTGAAATTTGAAACTTTTTCATATTTTAGTAAGTTTAAAAACGAGTGGTAAAATAAAATGAATATTAAAATAAAATTTTTAAGGAGTGATATGGTGGTGAATTTAACAATAATGATTTTTCAAACTTGTGTCAAAACTCGGGAATTGAGCACAACTTCTCATGTTCTCGAACTCCGAACAAAACGGTGTTGTAGAACGTAAGAATATAACTTTACAAGAAATGACACATTCTATGTTAATTGAACATAAATCACCTAAATATTTGGGGCCTGAAGCTGTAAATTCAACGTGTCAAGAGTTAATAGAGTTACACTATGGGGTATTCTTTAGAAAACACCTTCTGAATTGTTGTTTGGTAAAACCCCAAATGTTGGATATTTTCATGTCTTTCGTTGCAAATGTTTTGTACATAAAAATGATCAATCAACCTTAGGTAAATTTGATAGTAAGAGTAGGGAATGATTTTTTATAGGTTATTCATCAATTAGAAAAGCTTATAGAGTATTCTTGAAAGATCAAAAACAAGTTATTGAGTCAATTCATGTTGTCTTCTTTGATGAAACAATTACAAATCTAGAAATCAAACCGATTAATGAAATTGATGTTGAATAAGAAAATGAACAAGATCATTATTTTTTAAATGAAGAAGAAAAAGTGACTGAAATTGATGTGCCTGAAATTTCTGAATTTTTGCCTTGCGATGAACCTGATCATCCCCCTAAACCATCTTACATACCTAATATACCCAAGTATCTAAGTAAATCAAATATTTTGAGAGATATAAATGAATCGGTTAGAACTCATAGGTCCTTTAATGCTTTTTGCAAACTACATGCATTTGTGTCATTAATTGAGTCAAAATCTATAAATGATGCTTTAGACGATATTAATTGGATAAATGCAATGCAAGATGAACATATTCAATTTAAGAAAATTGTGTTTGAGGAATAGTTCCACCTCCTATGGATCAAAACGTCATAGGAACCAAGTGGATTTTTAAAAATAAATTAGATGAACATGGAAATGTAGTTAAAAATAAAGCTAGACTAGTAGCTCAATGATATACACAAGAAGAAATGATAGATTATGGTTAAAATTTTGCCCTGATAGCTAGAATGGAGTCAATTAGGATGTTAATTATGTCTTCTACATATAAAGGGTTTCAATAGTTTCAAATAGACATTAAATCTGTCTTTCTTAATGATTTTATTTCTAAAAAAATTTTTGTTAAACAACCGGCTGGATTTTCGGATCTATCTAAACCTGATTATGTGTATAAATTGCTCAAAACCCTATATGGACCTAAACAACTCCTAGAGCTTGATATGAAAGATTGAGTACATATTTGCTGTCTTGTTGGTATAAAAATGGTAGTGTTGATAAAACTTTATTTGTTAAGTATGAAAATTCTGATTGAATACTTGTTCAAGTTTATGTGGATGATATAATATATGGTAGTACAAATTCGACCTTAATTGATGAATTTTGTGCAATTATATCTTCCGAATTTGAAATGAGTAATATGGATGAACTCTCTTTTTGTTTAGGCATGCAAATTAAACAGCTTCATTCTGGTATTTTTATTTCACAATCTAAGTACATTAAAAAACTTTTAAAGAAACATGATGTTTATAATGCAAAATCTATTAAAACCCTTATGTCAACTCATCTAAATTTGATAATAGATGAAAATGAGGAAAGTGTAAGTAAAACACTCTATAGAAGCATGATAGGTTCACTATTACATGTAACATCATATATGACGGATATTATGTTTGCTATTTGCATGTGTACTAGGTTTCAATCTAATCCAAAAGTATGTCATTTAAAAGCTGTTAAACGAATATTTAGATAGTTGCTTGGTACTTTGAACATTGGACTCTTTTATCCTACATTTGATGATTTTGAACTTGTGTTATATGCGGATGATGCTTATGATGGCTATAAATTAGATAGAAAAAGCACTAGGGCTCGTGTCATTTTTTGGCACCATGCTTAGTATCGTGGTTTTGTAAAAAAAAGAGTATGGTAGCTCTCTCGTCTACCGAGGCTGAATATTTGTCTCTTTCTAATTGTTGCACTCAAATTTTGTGGATTAAGTCCCAACTATCTTATTACAACATGCCTATTGAAACTGTGATTAATTGTGATAACACAAGTGCTATCAATTTAGCGAAAAATCCAGTTTATCATTCTAGGAGTAAACACATAGATATTAGACATAATTATGTTAGAGGTCTAGTTGAAAATAAAACAGTTTGTGTGAAATTTGTGCGCTCTTGTGAACAAATTGCTGATATTCTTACGAAACCCTTAGAATATGCACAGTTTATACAACTTAGAAAATGTTTAGGCTTAATGCTATGCCCTTAAGATCTCATTAAAGTTTACGTTTGCCTAATTGTGCTATGTTGCTTCAAATATGTCGTGTATATGTGGCTTTGATTATTTCGCTTTGTTTCTAAAATGTTCTACACTAATGTGATGATATATTTGTGTAATTGATATATATGTGACTTTGATCTCATAAAACTCTTAAGTGTAAAGATGATTGATATATTTGTGTAATTTACTAACCACTTTTTTTCTCGGGACTTGGAATACTCCCATTTGAAAAGCTTACACATCTGGATTAGGGGGAGAAATCTCTACCTGGAAT
Organism: Utricularia reniformis; assembly: GCA_009725065.1. NCBI lineage: Eukaryota > Viridiplantae > Streptophyta > Magnoliopsida > Lamiales > Lentibulariaceae > Utricularia > Utricularia reniformis. The sequence goes on from RWGZ01001525.1 coordinate 626,202, forward strand.
AAGGTTATCTTTTTGGTTGTCCATCCCTCCCCGATTATATCTTTTTGAATTAAGAGGGAGTTCACCGTCCTCTTAAGTATGAGTGAGACTGAAACTCTTTGAGGAATAAGTCTCTGGTGTGGCAGCCTTGCAGGTACATGTTTACGATATCACAAATATTAAGGGGGAGAATGTATAATATCAGTATTCGTTGTGGTTCGTAATATTCATCTGATTGTTGGGCCTTGTATTTTCTAATTGGATTGAGCCTTTGTTGGGCTACGATCACATCCACTGGACTGAGAGATGAGCTTGGTAATTGGACTACTCTAACTATTATTGGTCTTACAATGACCGCTCCTTTACTGGGACGTGAGGCGGTTAGCCCATGGTATAAATAGATCACGTTGCATGAGTTGGCCTCACTTTTTCATTTTCTGCGCTTAGGGTTTATGTTTATATTCTCTCTAGCTTTCTTGTGTTCTTGAGCGATTAATAATGTTATGTCTTGATAATTTGTCTAGATTTTTTATATTGCTAAGTGATAGCTTCCTTTGCGCTATTTAGGAATTGTGTGATTTCATATCTTTACGATTAGCAAAACCTCTTTGCATAAAAGGCTTGCCGCCTGATCTTTACAATATCTATGATACATATATGAGTTTAGAGCGTCTTTGACTCAGTGGCTTCACTGACTAGATATCGTTCTTGTGCATGTGACTGTGTAGTTTGGTTTCTTGACACTTTGAATATTACTTATGTGTATAGATTTGTGGTTGTTAACGCTCTTAGCCCATTTTGTCACTCACTTGTGAGTACTATCTACTCGGAAGAGAGAACCATATTTTACTGTGTTTTTTCTTGACTCTGTGACAGCCTTATACTTACTTGTTTGAGTATCATTTACCACGGATTAAGAGTTTAAGTTCAAAACACAGCTTGGTTTCAGATCTTAAGATTCTTGAACCTCTGGTTTGAGATCTTGCTATTGTGACTTTAGATCTACAATATTTTGGGTAGATCTGAGACTTCTTGAGAATCTTGATACCACGACTTACTTTACTTACGGTACAGTCTAAGTATTATGGTTAGACTTGCTTCATTTTCACATCTTATCTACTAACTTTGTATTGAAGTTAGTGGGAAATTAATCGTTATAGTGTTTGTGGTTCTATCGATCACAAACTGAAAGCTATATACAAGAGTATCTTAAGGATCATATCTGAAACTAGAACGCTTGAATCGGACTGGTTGCCCTAGTGAACGAATGGGGACAAACTGAGCATTTCTTAACCCTACTTTTACTCTACTAAACTGCGCTATTAATTGATTATGTTATTAGCAATGTGTGAAACTTCAGTGTTTTGGAACGTTTCTAGTTTGCTAATTATTAATAATATCGCAGGGCAAAATAGTGGATTGTCGAGACGATCAATTCTAAGATAAGAATCGGGATCAGATACCACTCTAAAATCTTTGTGTTTTTATTGCGTTACGAATACTAGCACTAATAGGATTAATAAAAACAACAAGGGAAACCTAATATGAAGCGCTGATGTTGGTCGACTTGATCGGTCTTGTCGATCGATCAAGAATATCAATCGAACGATTGTGATGAGTCTGTTTGATAGCGGTTGGATTAGACTTGGATGATGATTCGAGATTATCGAATGGGAAGATTCTTTCCTTAATTGACCAACAAATATATGGGTGAAAACATAGTGTATCTTGATTTCTTCATATATGGAAGAAAATATTACATATCTTGTTTGCTACATATATACAAGAAAATAATAAGATATATTTTATTAGCTAAATATATGGAACATGCGATCAAAGATATGAAATGAGATAATTGTATAATATCGGAAGAAAATTCATTAAATTACATTTTGATTTAGACTTTATAAATATTTGTCTCTTTAACAAAATTGTAATCAATCAATGATGTAATATATTGTTTTTTATTTTTCTTATAACAAAATTAGATTTATCTCTCACATGATTTTTACCGATTTTGGGTTTCTATGCTAAATCTCGTGTCTCTCATTTTCTTCATTTACGTTTAGTTCTTAACATATTAATTTGATTCGATCCCGGATAAAGAAATTCTTCTATACTAGAAATTTTTTCCAATAATACTTGTGTAAGAGAATGTTTGACTAGCAATATATGTATATTTTGTTTTGCCAAGCTTATCATGCTTACAAGGTCGAGACAAGCTTATCTTTGTATCTTTCGTTTTGCTGGCACTGGGTAGGCGTCAGCCCCCATATACATGGTCTTACAACTTTGCCTAGAGCTGTGTTTTTTGGGAACCCCACATATATCACCGATTTTATAGGGATGTGGATTTTTACTACCGATTCAGATTGAGAATCTCAAATGGTATTTTTGGAGGCAATTGAGATAAGTAATCTCGATTCGAGATTGGTAAAATATTATTATATTTCAAATAAACTAACCCGATTCTTCTTTTTTCATTATTTCATCTGTCTTTTTCTCACATTTTGTCCCGCAGCCATTTGTCCCAACCCCAGCCCGAGCCCCCATTTTGAGCCCCCACCCAGCCACTAGTCACAATCCATTGGTGGTGCCTACACCTGTTGAGCAAAACAACCACAATTTATGGGTAGATTGTGAGATGGTATCTTGAATCGAGATTCCCAAAGTAAATTTCTAATTTCTCCCCATTTCTCAGCTGAAAATCCCAGCCCCCATTTTGTAGTCCCCATTTCGCAGCCCCAATTTTTCAGCCCTCATCCCCGGTGCCTACATTGTCATTGCCGCCCCTAGTCGCCCGAAAGTTCTATAACACCACCTGGGTATTTGTTTTCTATCGGCAGATTTTCCAAAAAAGAAGGTAAATTCTTAGTATCGTAATGTATCATATTTTATCATATAATGATTTGAATATTTGATTATGATTAAGATCTTCAATTTATTTATGCAATATATAAGGGGCTCGGGCTGGGACAAATGGCTGCTGGCACAAAATGTGGGAAAAAGACAGATGAAAGAATGAAAAAAAAGAATCGGGCTAGGTTATTTGAAAACAAGTAAAATTTTGTCAATCTCAAATCGAGATTGCGTATCTCAATTCGCTCCAAAAATGCCATTCGAGATTCGCAATCTTGATCGGTACTAAAAATCCACCTTCGCCTAGAATGGGTAATATATGTGAAGGTTCCCGGTAAACAGTCTCCTGGCCGGGTCACTGTGACAGCCTTTGTGAGAAGGTATTTTGCCGGGTTATTTTGCCGAGTTCCTTAGAGAGAGTTGTATCGCACCCCTAGGTATTTTCTACCTGCCCACCTGTGTCGGTTTTGGGTAATATGTTTAATGGTTGTTGGAGCTTTTCATGGGATCAAGTCTCTAATTGTTTTTCCTTAACTCTCGAAACTCTTGCATTGGAGAATAGGATTGCAAATGGGAAATATCAATATAGTATCGTTGCTGTTTTTTTGCAGCTCAATATATTAATTGAATTTCTATATAAATTGTTACTCCTTGACTAATGATTTTGAGCAAATGTAATTTATCATGAGTAATTTCCGCTGTATTGACAGTTATTGCAACTTCGTGTATTATTTCCACCATTGTCACAATTCTTGTCAACATATTTTCACAATAGTCATTTATCCATAATTTCGTGAATTACAAGGATAAACATGTGCATCCATCTACAGAAAAAACAACACAATCTCCACTACCATCCATTAATATGAAGAAAACATATTCGGTTAAAAAAATGAAGATAACACATCAAATATGATACAATTCTGAAAAGTAGTGTGACTATTGTTGGATCATTAATTTAGAGTTGAATTTATATTATGTGTTAATAATTCTCTAATTTATAAGTCAATTAAAAGTGATCAAACTAATTGGATTTAAAATATACAATATAGTGTTTCCTTTCATTGTGCATAGAATATTAGACTTTTATATCTATAATAAGTAGAGTTGTTAGTCGATTCGAATAAATCGAACTCGTTGTGTTCATTTTCGTTCATATTTTATTCGAACGTGAAAATATGTTTGAACATTATTCAAATTATTAAGTGAATGTTCATGTTCGTTCGAATAGCTTGTTGAAACATTGTTCGTACCATTTGTTCGAATATGCTTGCACTATTTGTGTAAACTTCACCAAAAAAAACAATTTTTGTTTTACAAACAGAATCACAAAAAAATAAATGTAACAAAGAATAATCAAACAATTATATTTTACAAAATAAAAAAGAAGACTAACTCAGTAACAATATAAGAAAGTTTAGTAAATGTTTTTAAATTTAAATACTATAATAATATATTAGTATACAAATTAATTTAAATAATTTATTTGTTCACGAACATTCAAATTTGTTCACAAAAATATTCGTGTTCGTTCAAATTATAACGAACAAAAATAATGTTAGAACAATGTTCATATTTTTATTCGTATAAACGAACAAAATCACATACGAACAGAACATATATTATTCACGGACAGTTAGGATAGTGTAATAGTCCTAATAATAAGTTGAATACAAAACCCTAATTTCTATCTATAAAAGTGGTATTCAAGTCATACGGATATTTTTTCAGATCTATTCTTCATTCCATCGGAAGATTTACTCATTGATAATTCTAAATGAATTCTCCACAAAATGCATATTGATTCGGATGAACCACCATCGAATTTAAAGAATTTACTCGATTATTTTATTTTTTTGTGAGATCCAATTAATTCTAATGAGTCCATGTAATTGTTAAATTTTGTATCTTAATTCTCAATAAATCAAAACAACTTGATGAAATGGTTAAATTAGTAACACCCATATAACAAAATCACAATTAATCACTTCGTAGTCACATAAATTAAGAAGTGTTTTACATGTAAACGACAAACAACATTAAGTTTGTTAGATGTTTTTGGTGTTTGCGAAGTCTGAAGATTGGGGGCAGCAAGACGTTTTTCCCTTGTGTTAATCAAAATGTTTGCAATGATTTTTAAGGTATGGTCAATTGTTCGAGATGTTTAGCCTAAGGGTAGGAGAGGAATGTCGACTATACGGTGAGTATAATTAAAAAATAATTACAATTTCTAATTTGAATATTAAATACATATTATATGGTTGAAAACGCACTCATATCCAACTTAAATTTTTTAAGTTATGTCTCCATGTAGCCTAACTCTAACCATTACGAAACAAATCTTTTTATTTAATTAATACTTTAGGACTAATAATAAAGTATTTAAAAAAATATTGCGTAAATATTATGGAATTGACTTTACTTAAATAAATAAGGAATCTATTTATTTCTCTATGGACTGGGTCCCACTACCGTCCTTGGATTCAGATGACGGGACTTGACTCCGATTCGGCGGAACAGAAATTAGGTTGTCACGCGTCACTGCCGTTAGATTTCCGGATCTTCTTCGTAATTAATTAATAATTATGCAATTTATTTAAAATAATACAAAAGCTTTTATTATATTAATTATTAGTATACAGTATATATAATTAAAATGATATAAGACTAGGAGTTCATAATAAATAACAAGTAAAAATTAAAAGGTAAAAAAACACCATTCAAAGGTATATATATATATTTATAACAAGATATGTAATACGTGACCACCATGTCATGTCATGCCAGTGCACCACCATCAACATATAACAAACGATATTACTTTACTTTCAGAAATCGTCGGCAGGCCGGCCGGTGGTCGCGATCTCACATTATACGGCAGCTTTGAGTGTTTTCGTCACTGAAAATTGCGTACTCGTCGCCTTGATCACTGGGTCTTGGTGTCATGTAGTATGGGTATGGAGGATGAGGAGGATAAGAGGATGGCGGAATGTAACTGACGGCCGGCGGTGGTCGAGCGTAAATCATCGGTTGAAACCTTTCGTTTCCGGTGGCTCTTTGTGCGTTCATCATCATCGTTGCGTATTGTTGTTGCTGGTGGTATGGGTTACCGGAAATTTGATTCCCGGCCGGAAAAGATTGAAGATTAGGGATTTTGTTTTGGGGATGGGCCATGGCCATGTTCCCGATGCCAGAGGGAGCATTCATGGGCATTATGTTTGGCATGCCATGGGGTCCATCATTCATTCCCTTTTTTGACCCATCATTACCTTTGAAATTGGGTGCCCCACCGGTACCAGAACCACCGCCCGCACCGCCGTTCTTGTTCGGGATTCCATCACTGACACTTTTGTTTTGGCTGTCCGGCGTAGGCTTACCCTTGTTCATATTATCATCACCTCCACCTTTCTTGACGCTACCGTCGTTGATTTTCCCATTTCCAGCACCACCGCCACTCAAATTGAACTGAATAGGGATATTCCCGCCGGCGCCGCTGCCGGGGCCTCCTTTCTTTGCGGCCTGCTGAGCATTCATCATGTTCTTCATGATCATCTGTGGAGTATTACCATTAATGGGCTTTGTTTTATTAACAGGAACAGCATCAATTTCATCATCATCTTCTTCGTCATCTTCTTCTTCTTCTTCGTCATCATCATCTTCATAATCATCCAATTCATCACCAGATTCAAGATCATCATCAGATTTGGAATCTTCTTTGTCCTCTGGCATTGTAAACTTTACGGACTTCTGATCCTTATCATTCCCAGGAACCTTAATTTGAGGAACATGATTCTTCAGATCTCGAAAACCCATCATCATCTGTGGATTCATCTGTCCCTTTTGAATCTTGTTCTTGTTATCACCACCTTCTTTTCCATTCCCGATTTGCATAGTCTTCAGCTGATTGAACATCTGATTAGTAGTGTTGACATTACTGACCTTAGGTGTTTCCCAAATCTCTGCAAATTTCCCATTCTTGTTGAGCTTCTTGATGAGTGTAGCAGGATCAACATTACCAGAAACTATAACTTTTCCAAGCTCTGAATCTATGGCGGTAGTGAACACACCTACAGAGAATGATGACAAAAGCTTGATAAAGATTTACTTTTTGACCGGACCCAAAACTTGTTTTCAGTGTAAAGAAACCAGAAGCAATACCCTCTATCTTGTGCAAGGTTTTCTTCACTTTTTGTTTACAGCCTTCACAGTGAATATTGACTTTGAGTACACATGTCTGCAATAAAATATGAACAAGGTAAAGAGAAGCAAAGCAACCTACCGACAGAACAAAAACTGCATCTACATTATATTATCAGGTATACAAAGAATTCAAGAAGCTCACCTGGATCTTCAAGAACTCTTCTTTGCTCATCTTGAAGACTTTTTTATCAAACCCAGTGACAAGAAATCAAATGGGCTAGATCTGAAACAGTCAAAATTTCAAGAAAAAAAAGATGGGTCAGCTTAGCTTCCTAGAAAACGAAAATTCACAGAGAAAGAAAGACACTCTGAGGCGGTTGATGAGCAACATTAAATAAAACCGAGAAATAGCAGAAGTGTATCTTGTAGTAAGTAAGATAGAGAAAGAGAGCTACCTCGAGGAAATTACAGAGACTTGACTTAGAACTGAAGAAGAAGAAAAAATATGAAGGGAAATGGAGATGATAAGGGCCGCGCGTCAGCTCATACAAAGTTGGACAATTAATACATCTACACTTAAAGATGACAAAATGACATGACACATAAAATTTAAAAATAAAAAATTAATAAAATATAAACTAAAACAATAATATATATTTTGAAAAATCAATATCATATCTTATATAGTATAAATATATAAAATAATCATATGATTAAATTAAATATCTAATAAAAAATAAAATTATTAAAAGAAAATTATAAAATATAAAATAATTTAAAAATGTATTATAGGATAAATACATGTGCGCATGTCCCATATATATAAAAACATAAAGTTTTAAAAATAAAAATATCCGTCCAACCTACGCTCCTCTATTACTTGTTACTATTTTATATAGTACATGCCATTTTCATGGATTTCTCAAGTTCCCTTAATATGAAATGATGAAACCCTAACCTCGGAAATTTCCTTTACGAAACTGTCGGATCTTGGCCTGGGTTGTGTTTAACCATGGTAAAGGGGCTAGTTTGTCATTTTCTGTACACTATGTTAAATTTCAATATTTGTTCCATCAATTGCCTGTGAATCCTGACATATGGTTCTTTGAAATTGTATTTTATTATTATTTTTTATATAAATACTAATTATTTTTAATATATTCTTATTATATAAATAATCTTTATATGTGAAAATAATATTTGTAATTTTTAGGGTTTGAAATATTTTAGAATTTCTTTTAATTTTTTATTGTATTTTTAAATTTTAAAGTAGAATCAAACGATAAAAAAATAATAAGTGATTTATTAAAATCAATAACTGGAAAACCAAAATTGGATAAAACTGATAGATTTATGGAATTTTGACTAAGTAAAATCACAATTTTAAAAAATTTAGTTAAAATGGATAAATCAGTAAATTGAGTATTTTAGCACCACTAGCACCAAACAATGGTAATATTATAGATAAAAGAGTTTGTAAATCTATAAATATTTAATATTATAATATTTTTTTATTTTGTATATTCTTTAAAAAAAAATTATTTGATTTGAGAATATTCACTTTACTCAGCTTATTTTACAAAAATATCAACTGCCAAAAAAATTTTTGTTAATCTATCCATATAAGATATAATTATTTTGTAATTTTTACAATTTGATAGATATATTAGCAAAAACAACTTTTGAATGATGGATAGAATGACAATCCACGTCTTTACTCAAGGGTGTGCAGGAAGCATCAGAAGTGTGGGAAGTGTGTAAAAAAGAAAAGCGGCGCAGCCTGGAAGAAAGTCAGGCGGATGTCCAGAGTTTTTTTATGTTCATATCAGTGTTAGATTAGGGTTCCTTATCGTTCGAAAACCGGGATATTAACAGCCGATCGATTTGTTACAAGACGAATTCGGTTATAATTTATTTGATTTGTGGAGAACGATTATAAGTCAAAGGTGAAAGGACACAGCGATTTTAGAGTGGAAAACCTCAAAGATGAGAAAAAAACCACTTGACTAAGGGTTAAAGGAAGTGCCCTTAGTCGTTTCAATAAGCAAATTAATGATCACAAAGGTCATGTTTGTTCTTTAGACAACAAAGAGGAAGAGAAATATCGAAAATAAATCGACAGAGAGTTCTCTATGCCAATGCTCCAAGGAAAATCGAAAGATCATTTTCTCACGCTCTAAGTGTCATTTTTATACTCCTACTGTGATTTATACAGTAGGGTGTCATTTTGTGTCTGTCATTTGCGGCTAGGTCGGCTAATGTCAGGCGGAACAACCGTCGGAAACGGCTTCACAGAGCTACATGGCGCTAGACCTTTCGGCGCTACTAGCCGGCTATTCTCTGGCCACTGGAGGCTCGTACGACTTCCCCGGACCATGCCTCTGACAAGGCTGTCGAGGGTTGTCGTTGTATGAGAGGAGTATAGGTGGCCCGAAGCAAGGCCTGTAAGATGTGGACCGATCGGTCTTGACGCATACGAGAAGCTGGACCCTACATATCTGGACCGATCGCTAGGAACGGTCGATTGGGCTACGGGGTTTGGATGGGCCATTCACTCATGTGGACTGGATCTGGGCCTCCAAGTTCGGCTTACGTTGTATGAGCTCTTCTGATCAAGCTTGGTCTTGATCATGTTCGAGACATCGGGTTCCGGGGATCTCATCATTATTTATAGACGGTTTCACTCAACATTTACACTGATATCAAAAATTACAATCACATGATTTTTAGCCACACAATTATTTTAATTTTTTATGTAGCTCGGTTTCTATAATTATAGAAATCGAGCTGAAATAGTTAACACGTCCATCACTGCTATATTAGTGATTTAACATTTACCAGTGTTATAATTTACAGTAACAGTGTCTGAAATTGTTATTGCAAAATTTCACTTTGATGTCCATCTAAAATCAGTTTCTCATCCAAATTATTTATAATCGGTACCTTTGTATTTTTATATTTATTAAATGAGAAAATTACATAATTAACCTCAAATGTATAAGTTATCTAAACGGTTTAAATATGACACTCGATTTTGGAGGGTTGTTTTCCGTTTATTTTATCTGATTTTTAGAAAACAGTAAACGGAAAATGCCCCTGATGAAAACCGTCAGATGGAACTTGCTGATGAATTAAGAGCTCAAATACTTTATTTTCATCTTATTTTTCCAAGACTGTCTTTTAAATTTCTTCCTTTTTATGATTGGAAATAATGTAAACACACAGGTTGCTCAAGAGCTGTTAAAGCGGCGAGAAGAAATAGAAACTGTAAGTCTTTCTCTATCTATTTTCGACACATATGAGTTTCAAATAAGTTTTATTGGTGCTATGTTTTGATTAGCTTTTATTGTGTAGCTTCATTGATGAAGATTTTGATGTCTACATTGAAAGAATTGAACAACCTTATATATGGGGTGGAGAACCTGAGCTACTTATGGTTTCTCATGTTCTTATGTTGTTGATTAACAAGTTGTTGTTAAATCTAGTCTTGGTGAAAGTAAGTTATTATGGTGAATAATATGTAAAACAAGATGAAAGTTGCATCAGTGTTTTGTTCCATAGGTAAGGTCATTATGACATAAGTAAGGAACATGCAAGCAAGATGTGTTTTGTTCCATGTTGCAAAACATGTAGATGTCATTAGTCGTTATTAATTCTTAGTGTGACATTTACGTAAGTCATCTTTGTGTTAATATGGTTATTTGGATGTGCACGTGATGTTACTATCTATAAACTTACTCATATGTTGACTAATATATTCATTTTAAGATACGTTAAAATTATAGAATTCATCAATACATTACGCACTTATTAGACAAATAGTTTTCGATTAAATATAATCAAATGACTTATGTAATTGAATATATATACGAAAAACACATTTTGTTGCTTTAACATCATTCAACACAACAATTAGCTCAACATTATGTGTGAAACTTACGTCTTGATAAAAAAGTTAGTAATATCTTTATTTTAAGATACATTAATGTTATGGTCCCTTTTTAGGGAATACATTTCCGCACTTATTAGACAAATAGTTTTCGATTTAATATAATCAAATGAAATATATGATTGAATAAATATAAGGAAAACACATTTTGTGCCCGAAATGCACAACTATCGAACTTTGAGGGTCACAATAACATGTCTTCTCAAACTTCGGGTGTCAAACTTGCATAATTATACTAACTTCGAGGGTCGTATACGCAACTTGTTGGGAACTTAAGGACTAAATTGTAACAAATTTAAATATAAAGTGTCAAACTATCGTTGTTGTGGTTCCTTTTTAGTGGTACCAACAGTCACCAGATTTTGAAAACCGATATTATTTGTTGTTTGTGGAGACAACTTGAAATACATAAATGGAAAGAACACAGACGATTTTAGCGTGAAAAAACCCCTTAAGAAAGGGGAAAAAAATCACGTTGCCGAGAGGAGAACCTCCACGGCAAATTCATTAATAAATGAAATGAAAATATACAAGAGGAATAAGAACAACAAAATGAATTTACAGCAGATTAGGGTTCACCGAAATTGACATTTTTTCTGTTTCTAAAGTATTCCTTTTATATGTCTCTCTCACTGTGTGAACATGAGGGTGTCGTTTTGTGTTTGTCTCATACGGCTAGGTCAACCTATGTCGGGTGTGAACGCTGCCAGGCGTGACCCTATTTGGCTGCGCGGCGTCAGGCCTTTCGGCGCCACTAACCGATTGTCTCCCGACCGGAAGAAGGTTCGTACGGTTCTTCTGTCAGGCACGCCTCTGACAAGGTTGTCGTTGTCACATGTTGAGAAATATGGATGGCTCGAAGCGCAGTCTGCGTGATCTGGACTGAAGGGTGGAAGTCATGGTGATGGATCGACATCCAGTCTGCTGGGACCTAAACAGCCTGCCGGGACTGATTGGTATGTTATGACCTAAGCAGTCTGTCGGAACCGATCGGTCTGCTTGACCCTAAGTTGTTTGCCGGGCCCGATCCAGTCTGTCTGGCCCTAAGCTGTTTGCTGGGCCCGATCCTATACTTGATAACTTCAGCTGTCGAATCCTCGTTTGGGCCTGACCACCTTCGTCCTGGTTTAGGACTCATTGTTGGTAATGAGTTTAATGGTTCTCTACATGAACGCATCCTTGGTACCCGGTTTAAGAGTTGTCAACAATCATTATTTTGTAACTTTGAGTGTCATATGCAAAGTTTAACGGTTCTGTTATAGGAGTCAATTTTAAACGGTATCCAAAAGTTAAAGTACTTTGGTTGTATTTAAATAAAGTTAAAGGGCTATTTCAGCACATATTTTTTCAAATAGTATATCTAATCTACATTTTTGAAACTTGGAGGCATCGTCTTTACACAGTATGTATGTTGGAGGCCGTCACAAACCTCACCCTTTATTAAATATTATATTTTTAAAAATTAGTATTGATTAATTGAATATTTAAAAAGTATGGAATCGTTTGCGAACTAGCCAATATGGCAATATTAGTTTCATTCATTATTTTCGGTAAAAAAATGTTAGTTTCCTTCCATTTATCTTGTAAGCTTTCATATTCTATAACTTTCCTCCTATAGATATCATTTGTTTTGATTGTATCATATATTTTACTAATATGCCACATACGAAATTGAAACTTGAAGCTACAACTATTTTAATTTTTGTATACCATTTTTAAAACCGAAACTTTGTATTTTTGAACTATTCTTCCACGAAGTTTACAAAATCAAATCAAATTGAGTGTCAAAACTCTTCAATTACCACAATTGAAAAGATTGAGAATTAAATTTATCAAAAAATAAAACTTTCCCAAATTATAGAAAATATATGGAATTATTTTACCTTCAAGGCTTCAATGCAGGTTGGGGATTATATTTGTTACAATTAACAAACTTTGATATCCATTGTGTTAAAACGATGAAATTGTGGGAATTATTATTGAGTTGCTTGACAAAATTTGAATGATGTGGAAATTCCAAAATAATCCCCATTCAAAAGATGATATATGGGTATACTAATTGTACATACATACCAATAAAAACTATGATCAACTAGTTCATATCGATCTAAAACAATATTATTGATTTTGATTGTTATATACATATGTAACTTAAAAGTTAAAACCCATTTCTGCACGTCAGGAATAAGAAATCCCCAATATACCCACGTGATGTATGACATTGTACCTAAAGATTCAAGAGCAAAACAGTCAATCAATGTTACATCAATAAGTGTTCCTTGTGAACATTGTCCTTATGCTATTTCCTTTTCTTCTTACATGTTTGAATTTAGTCTCTTTCCTCAGTAAGGAAAAAAAGAAACGACAAGATTGGAATGGGTAGTAAGTGTGTGGTAGAGATTGAGAAGCGATATAGTTATGGACTTTTGCTGAAAAAAGTGAAGAATAACATGTGACTGGGGTACAAAAGAGTTATTTTATTAGCTAAAATGTTAATGTATGAGACAGAAACCAGACTTTTTACATTTGGACAAAAACAAAAAAATGTTAATCTAATACAGATCATGTGATGTTGAAGAAGCAGCCAAGGCTTCTGGGATTTGAGTTGGAACATCACAGCAAATGTTGTAAGGCTCTGGGACCAGAATGACAAGCCAAATTAATGCTAATGCAAATGCAAGGAGGAATCTGCACAGGGCTATCAATTATTAGCACTGGCTGAATTATAAGAGTGGACCGGGACCCTTTATAGACGAGATGATGACTCACATATTGTTTAAATTCAGGATTAAATGAATTTTAATCCATTTAATTCATATAAAAGATATACTCAATTAAAAATGTTAGTATAAATTAATTTTAATAGAATCTTATACAAATTTGGTCCTTTTAGTTTCATTGTTTTTGTAATTTTGGTCACTAAAGTTTCATAATTGTGTCAATTGTGATCCTCAAAATATCAAGATTGCTAAATTAATTCTCATACTTTGTAAGTTTTAGCAAAGTCAGTTATCAAAGTTTAGTCCGTATGTTATAATTAATTCACAAAGTTTTCAATTTGTCAAATATTACAAACTTGGAGAATCAAATTTATCAAAATATTAAAGTTTAAGAAGTAAATATGTCATTACAAATTATATGGATTAAATTTTCCAAAGCTATGAAAGTTTGGGATTGACTCCATTTTCTCAATTTTAATCACTTCCTCTATATATTATAATTTTTTAGTTTTATTAGATACTTAAATTCTCACACTCTCCCCAAGTCAAATTGACTTTGGCTCAGTTAATACTCGAAACATAATATGATTTGGCTCGTTTGATACTTAATTCAGTTAATACTCCAAACATAATATGATTTGTTTTTGTCGCATAAATTCGATATGCCTTTCTATTAGAGTTTTTTGTTTATGTATGTATTGACCAGTCCGAAACCATTCTCAAACTTCGATATTATGTAGAAATTTAGGATTCAATTGAATTGATAATATTAATATAACCTAATCTATAATAGAAGTAAATGTTAGATCAATTCAATTACTTATTACATCACAATTTTTATAAATAAAACATTTATAGATATAACATTATCTATAATATAGAAGTTGTATAGAAAAGTGATGGTGATTGACATAGTTGCCCTCATTATGTATAGTTGGATGGTAAATAAGACACTTTTCCATTGCATTGAAATGTGAAGATGATCAAGAGGCCTTAACTATGCCGTAATATGTATTGTTTTTTTGGCATGTGGTAATTCTCATACTATTAGATTAGGAGCTCAAATTTGCTCTAAAAAATGGTCAATATAGTCAAATTTGCGTATGATGTTCCGACAAAAATAGGGAGTGGTTACTTTTGTTCATGCATCATTCAGAAATTGAAGTAGAAGGTAGTTGGAGAGGTGTAATTGCACAAATACTAATGAATGGTCCCCAACCAAGAGAAACGTTTCATCATTAACCTCAGTGAAAACAAAACACTCTTGTCCTTTTTCAACGCCTTTTTGGCTTCTTAGAGAAATAAACTCTATCTGACCCAAGTAAAAGATGGTGGATGTTAAATTTCTTGAGTGGAGTAAATTTAAGTGGGTAGTATACATATATATAATATATATAATTATGATCACACTATAAAATACTTGAACACATCATTTAATATAATTCACATTCCATTTTATTAATCAATTTAAATAACTTCACACTTCCGATGTTTGATAATTATCACTATTTCAACGTGGATAGACCAATCAGATCAAGCCAAGTGAAATAACCGATATAGTCTATAAATATAAGTTCTACGGAATGATCTCACTTTCAAATTACCTTTCCACTTTAAGTTATATTTGTTATCTTCACATACTGTAATTCCATCAATTTTCCATAGGAAAATATATCGTACTGTGGTTTTCTCCTCACCTTGGTGTTTTCACGTAAAATCACCCACCCGCATTCTCGTTTCGCTTTTCATGATTTCAAAACTTAGTCTTCCCCACTATTGAAACAAATATAACACGGGTGGTTCTAAGATTCAGGTGACTACTAATGTATCCCTAAAAATGGACATAAACATACATGAAAATACTTCATCTTGTCCATGTGAATTTTCAGTTTTTTTCCTTAAACTCACCAAATAAACAATTCACTTGTTTCTAAAGGCAAAATCTTGTGTAACTTATACTATACACAAACTGGTTTCACTTTTTTAGATAACAATGGAAAGCAAACTTGAATCAGAGATGGGAAGACAAAATTGAGCATTTATTTGGCCGATGTTTGAGTTCATTGGCATGATACAGTTGATGCATATAAAACTGGAAAACAGAATATATTCATGTAGAGTTACTGAAACTCATTGTTTGGTAACAAAAACAGAGGAAGATAATTTTGCAATCTAATAAAAAATGCATGTCATACTTTTACTTTCCCTTCTTTTAAATGATTGTTTTTATACATTTAGAATGCTAGATCAAACAATTACTTGTGACATCCACTTTTACGAATTGGAGGAATTCTATTTTCATAATCAATGTGAAATAGTTCTTTCAAGTTTCAACGCTTCCCTCAAGTGAACTGCACTCGGTCCAATTCTTATATGTTTCAATAGGCTCGTAGGTCTTGAGTTGTAAGTCGATCTATTTATGCCCTAAACCAATAAGATCAACCTGAAGCGCACTATCGAACTTTGATACCATGTTGAAATTCAGGATCTAATGAGTATTAAGAATGTTTGTGTAACCCATTGTCTTACAACCCCAATTATGGCATACGAATCAAGAGTTGCACGACATACCATGCTTCTTCAAAGAGACAAAAAAATTATATCATAGATGTGATTCTTTGGTGAATTGTAAAGCATATAATTGACCTTATATTAATAAGAAAACAAGTATACATATTTCAACTAAGATTTTCGAGTTTATACAACCACAAAACTTTGTATTTTTCAATATTTTTATAGTACAGAAACTACCCCACCATACTACAATTATATGCAAATCATATTCTTTAATATTCTTCGGATGTGCCTGGATGGGTTAGCGATCATGAATATGAAATAAACAAAAATATGATGCAAATGAAAATATATACATGAACAAACACAAAATCACATATTAAAAGATGAACAAATTGATCACTTTTTTCTTTCAATTGTGAGTATAAGGTCTGACAACCTTTCTAAAAGAGAAAATTGCATAAATAACCTATCAACTTACAATCTTTGTAAATGTCATGTTCTCTAATATACGAAATTACAAGAATAACATTTAAAATTATCAATACCG
The DNA here is from genome assembly GCA_009725065.1 of Utricularia reniformis. NCBI lineage: Eukaryota > Viridiplantae > Streptophyta > Magnoliopsida > Lamiales > Lentibulariaceae > Utricularia > Utricularia reniformis. The sequence goes on from RWGZ01001525.1 coordinate 642,913, forward strand.
TTTGTTTTTACCACTGATATTTTAGCACTCAGTTTTCGCTAAGTTGACAAACATTTTTCAGTTAGTATTATTGATCCTCAAAGTTTAAAAAGTATACAAATAATACCTTTATTGTCATACTCCATCTTATATAAATATAACTTAAGGTGACACATGATGTCATTCTCTAGATTATAGAGCACAATGTCATGCATGTTCTTATTATGTATTATAATGTATTTGTAAAATTATAAATAAACACCACTAAATAAATTTTACAACTTTAAAACACTTCTATATACATAACACAAGACATCCACACATCTTCATATACTTCTAAGTTCTAACACATGGAAATTTACAAACTTCAAACCATTTTCTAGACTTCAAAACATCACATAAACATCAAATTTTACTATTTACAAAACAACAAAATAGCAGTGGAAGACTACGACATAACAAAACTAATCGACCTACTTAAATCTCCATGTCGTCTTTTCCCAAGGAAGGATGACTGGTCATGAGATTGTATTAAGAGAAAATACAGAAACAACAAAAATATAATATCAAAACAATCAAAACATCAACATAAGAAATGTAAACACGTATATACTGCACTTTTCTTATCTTACATTACCGGCATTCCTAGCTCGGTAACCCGTCCGTACCCTTGGATTACGCATCAGCAAGGATCAAGAAAACATAAGAAACAATTGCCAAGTATTGATATGAAAGAACCACCTCTCTTTACAACACATAAATATGTCAAACATACATGTTTGAGTTTCCCTTAATCATAATTTTGACCATGTCCAGTTTCATATTGCCGCAAGCTAGCTTGGTTTGTGGCTAATTCCATGGTAAAACCATGTTTCCAGGAGTTTGCATCAACCCCTCATTGAATTTTCACTAAACAAGTCAATCTTCATATAAAAACTACTTGCGGATTTTTAGGTGTTGTCTAGCGACACGAAACACCAGACACAATTTAAGAGATCAAATGAACTTCAAATTTAATGTGAGAATATTCATCGGAAATCGGATTCAATGAGCTAAAATATCGTAAGAGAACGTAACTTCATCAGTGTAATAGCCAGTAAAAAGGTATGTTAGAACAATAGTAGAGAATATAGTGGTAAAGTCTAGATGAGGAATAACGAGGGATACGGAATGAAAGAACGATAAAGGAAACGAAAAGATAGAAAAGTAAAGTAAAAGATAAAGAATGAGTCAAAATAAAAAGAATGATGGGTCAAAATGTGAATTAGGGAAGGTAAAATGCCTATAAATAGAGGTGAAAAGACCCAAAACCAAGTCACTTATCACTAAGCCATGAAAAACGTATGGAAAACCCTACATCACGAAATTATCACGGATTTTAAGAACATAAATTATCACGGATTTTTGAGCAAACAACATTATCGCTGAAAAATCGAGCTTTCAACTTTATCGCGGAAAAATCCTTAACCCCAAAATTACCGCGGAATTTTCAGCGTTCAAATTATAGCGGATTTTTGAAGGAAGCAAATTATCGCGGAAATGCAGAATTTCAAAATTGTCGCGAAAACCTAAACCACAAACCTCATTATATCGCGGATTTCAAGGATAGAGTAATTTTATCGCGGAAACATACAATTAGGGTGTTTTCGTCGCGTTCCAATGTCGGATCGTGAAAGAGAAGGATACGAAGGGTCTACGGTAACCAAACAGTTAATAATAAGATAATAACATCAAAAATCAAGTACTGGGATATGTTACGGATTGCAGGGAAGCACAAAGGGATTATAACAAGTGAAAGCAACAGGTAAGCGGAGTGAACACAATGTAGTAAGGGAATGTTCCGACTTAGGGAAATGGGAAGAGTTAGTAAGAAAGAAAGTAAAAGACACGAATGAATGAGACAAATGTTAATAAGACTCGGGGTGAGGAAGGATGGACCGTCCGACAGAACCCGACATCGTGCTTAGTACACGATTCGCCAAAGAAAGGGCATGCCTGATGAAGGGAACGATAAGTTCCAAAAATGGAAAGATACGTATGGAAAGAGCGGAACGGATCCGGGTGGAAAAAGAGGTAGCGCCTAAGTACTCACCCGGGGAAGGGAAGCATATGACCCAAAAAGTCAACCAACAGCTAACGATTGGCTTGAGCGAGACATGTACCGAGCATGTTACTCTTGGCAACAATAATAGAACGATTAAAAGAAACGACTTACGTGTGCGTGTATGATTTATTTAAGAAATGAAACATAAATATAGCGTGTGTGAAGTTTCCTTTAATAGATTGTGACCGCTTTACAGATTTTGTAGGTGACGAGGACGAGGTATGAGAAGGGCAAGGGAAGGAGGTCGTCGGTTGTCCGGTGATAGAGTCCGGTCTTTTTGAGAATACTCTAAATTATGTTGCTAGACTTTGATGCCTTTGGAATTATGTTTTTAGTTTACGTTCGAACGTTTAGTTTTATTTAGCACGTTTTTACCAAATCAGCTAGGCCCAAATTAGGGTCGTTACAAATGTTATTTGAGCATAACATCGCTACCAAACCGGTAGTGGTGCAGACCTACGTAGAAGAGTCTAGGAAACTCATAGGAGGACAACCTACCATAGGAAGGGATGGACATAGAATGTAGCATATGACATGAGTAGGTATAGACATAACGAAAACTTAATGTAGGAATGGCTCCTAGAACGAGAGTGAATGGAAACCGAGAGGAGGATAGCAATGCATCAGAACAGGCACCGGCGACAGGAACCCCGATTGCGGATTCGTCGACGCCCCTCACGTTTAGCCAAGAGTGTCTCAGGGATCTGTTTCAAACTATGGCGAGTTCTCTAATTGGCGCAATAAGACAGAGACAGACGGAGAGGGGAAACTCCGTGCAGATGAAACAAGTGTCAAGGCCCGAAAAGGGTAGAATGTACTACAACGAGGCGTTAAAGAAGGCTGAAATGAACAGTTTCCCGGGAGATAAAATGGGGGACACTGAGGCGTGGATTATTCGCCTAGAAGAGAAGTTTGAACTGATCAAAGCCCTAGAGGAACTTAGGGCAGAACTGGCCCCGCTATGGTTCGACGGTAGCACTGCCCGATGGTGGGGAAGCGTGTCGGCCTCACTGCTGAAGGATGGACCCATCTCTCGGGAGAAGTTTAAGAATGCGTTTTTGGATTATTAGGTGCCAAAAGGACTTAAGAAAGACAAGAGGGCCGAGTTTGACAGACTGACTCAAGGAAATTGTCCCGTAATGAAGTACATGTAGGAATTCATAGAATTAGGTAGGTACGCCCATGAGATTATGGGGAGTGAACAAGAAAAGATGCACCGTTTTACAGAAGAGCTGAATGAAAGGGTGAAACTGACTATGTATGGCCGCGACGACGAAGAATTTTCGAGTTTAGTGGCAGTGGCAGTCCGAGTGGATGGGGGAATGCGAAGAATGGATAAGGAACGCACGAGAAGCTCCACGAAGAATGAAGTTCAGGGACGGGGAGAGTGGAAAGGAAAGGTCACTATAGAGAGTTTCGGGTCTGCACAAGGACCCCCGATCAGGCCTGCGTGTGCCAAATCCGGGAAGAACCATTTTGGAGAATGCCGGGCAGGAACTAACAGTTGTTTCAAGTGCGGCCAGGAAGGACACTTTGCTCGAGAATGCACAAAGAAGAGAAAGATCGAAACTGGGGTTACCGAAGGAAGGGCAAGGGAAAGGATCACTGGAAATGCTCGTGTGTTCGCTGTAAACAAGGAACAGGCCTCGGAGGCCGAAGACGTCGTGGCAGGTACACTACTTATTAATGGCTTTACAGCTTTCACATTATTTGATTGTGGGGCGACACATTCGTTTGTGTCAGAAAAGTTAGCGAAACGGTTTGGGATAATGGGAAGTAACGTTAAAATCAAAGTAAAAACACCGGGATACGAAGCCATGGAGGCAAATAGAATCTATAAGGGATGCGCGGTGGAAGTGGATACGGTGCGAACAGAGGCAGACTTGATTGAGTTGGGGGATATGAGATTCGATGCTATACTGGGAATGGATTGGTTATCTAAGTACGATGCGCAAGTGAAATGTCGAGAACGTACGATCACTTTTAGTATGCCGCATGAAGGGAAAAGGGACATGGTCGGAAAATCGATTATGGGTGAGGAGGGAGAGTATAGTGATCGGTCGAATTGGCTAGCATTTGTCACCACTGAGAAAGAAGGGACACCATTGGAGTCAGTTCCGGTAATTTGCGAATACAGTGACGTGTTTCCCGATGAGCTACCGGGTCAACCACCTCAGAGAGAAGTGGAAATGGAAATAGAACTGCTCCCCAGAACACAACCGATCTCCAAGGCTCCATACCGAATGGCACCAAGAGAGATGCATGAACTGAAACAACAGATTGAGTCGCTATTAGAAAAAAAGATTCCTTAGGCCAAGCAACTCCCCTTGGGGAGCACCGGTGTTATTTGTTAGAAAAAAAAGCGGCGAGCTAAGACTATGTTGAACAGCGATGCCTTGAAGGAAGGACTCGGGTGCGTACTAATGCAGGGTGGGAAGGTCATAGCATACGCATCCCGCCAACTGAAGATACACGGGTTGAACTATCCGACCCACGATTTGGAATTAGCCGTGGTGGTATTCGCACTCTAGATTTGAAGACATTATCTGTATGGTGTGAAGTGCGAGATATTCACCGACCACAAGAGTTTGAAGTACCTATTCACACAGAGGGAGCTTAACATGAGACAACAGAGATGGTTAGAACTGATAAAAGATTACGACTTGAACATTCAGTACCACCCCGGAAAAGTGAACCAAGTAGCCGATGCACTGAGCAGGAAAACCCATGGCGTATTAGCAAACACATTGTTAAAGGAAATGGAGAACCTACAATTGGAAGTGGTAGAGTCGACCACAGCCATATTAGAGACTGTTACCGCAAAGCCAGGGATACTAGTGGAAGTACTAGAGGCCCAGATATCAGACCCCGAGAAACCCGTAACACGAAAAGAGGGAGCCGTAAGCGATAAACCAGATATAAACAAAGGAAGCGATGGGCTAATCAGAATGAATGAACGGATATGGATACCAAACAGGCCAGAGTTAAGAAAGAAGATTATGGCAGAGGCACATAGTTCGGCCTTCTCAGTTCACCCAGGAAGTACTAAGATGTATCGGGACCTAAAAACGCACTGGTGGTGGAATGGAATGAAAAATGAGATTGCAAACTTTGTGGCCAAATGCGAAAATTGCCAACGAGTTAAGGCCGAACACCAACGTCCAGAGGGCTATCTGCAACCCTTGGAGATTCCAGAGTGGAAATAGGATACCATTGGCATGGACTTCGTGGTAGGATTACCCAAGAGCCCACGGAAGAACGACGCAATATTGGTAGTGGTTGACCGCCTAACAAAGGCGGCTCATTTCTTAGCAGTCAAGACAACATACGTAGTAGACATGCTAGCCAAAATATATGTGGATAACATAGTCAAGTTACATGGAGTTCCAGTAAATATTGTGTCAGACCAGGATCCGAGGTTCACGTCTAGATTTTGGCAAAGCTTACAGAAATCACTCGGAACTCAGTTAAGCATGAGCACAGCCTACCACCCACAGACGGATGGTCAGACCGAGAGAATGAACCAAACTATGGAGGATATGTTACGGGCATGCGTGTTGGAGTTTAAGGGAGGTTGGGAAGATTTCTTACCACTGGTAGAATTTGCATATAATAATAGTTTTCAGAGCAGTATTGACATGGCTCCATATGAGGCACTGTACGGGAGGAAGTGTCGTACACCACTATGATGGGATGAGGTGGGAGAGAGAAAGACCACGAGAACAGAATTGGTAGAAGTCACCGTTGAAAAGGTGGTCGTGATACGAAAGAACATTAACGCGGCACAGGATCGATACAAAAGTTGGGCAGACACAAAAAGAAGACTCCTGGAGCTAAAATTTGGGGATCACGCTTATCTAAAGATATCACCGATGAAGAGGGTACTAAGGATCACAAGGATAGGGAAGCTGAGTCCTCGGTACATCGGACCATACGAGGTGGAACAAAGAATCGGAAACCTAGCATACCAGCTGAAGCTTCCGGAAGAGATGAGGGGATACACAACGTTTTCCACGTATCCCAACTGAGGAGGAGTGTGACTGAAGGAATCCAAGAATATGTGGAGGAACCCATAGAGATAACCCCGGATTTGACATACGAGGAAGTTTCAGTGAAAATCCTAGGTAGAGGAAAGAAAGCTCAGGAACAAACTAATTCCCATGGTGAAAGTACAATGGTCCAATCAGGGAGAAAGAGAAGCTACATGGGAAACGGAACGAGAGATTAGATAGAGAGCACCAGAATTCATGGAAGATTGGTACGCACGAGTTTCGGGACGAAATTCAAAATAAGTGGAGAAGGATGTAATAGCGAGGAAAAAAATATGTTAGAACAATAATAGGGAATATAGTGGTAAAGTCTAGATGAGGAATAACGAGGGATATGAGAATGAAAGAACGATAAAGGAAACGAAAAGATAGAAAAGTAAAGCAAAAGATAAAGGAGGGGTCAAAATAAAAAGAATGAGGGGTCAAAATGTGAATTAGGGAATTTAAAATGCCTATAAATAGAGGTGAAAATACCCAAAACCAAGTCACTTATCACTAAGCCACGAAAAATATAAGGAAAACCCTAAATCACGAAATTATCGCGGATTTTCAGCACATAAATTATCGCGGATTTTTGAGCGAACAACATTATCATGGAAAAATCGAGCTTACAACTTTATCGCGGAAAAATCCTTAACCCCAAAATTACCACGGAATTTTCAGCGCTCAAATTATTGCGGATTTTTGAAGGAAGCAAATTATCGCGGAAATGCAGAATTTCAAAATTGTCGCGAAAACTTAAACCACAAACCTCATTTTATCGCGGATTTCAAGGATAGAGTAATTTTATCGCGGAAACATACAATTAGGGTGTTTTCATCGCGTTCCAACGTCGGATCGTGAAAGAGAAGGATACGAATGGTCCACGGTAACCAAACAGTTAATAATAAGATAATAATATCAAAAATCAAGTACTGAGATATGTTACGGATTGCAGTGAAGCACAAAGAGATTATAACAAGTGAAAACAACATGTAAGCGTAGTGAACACAATGTGGTAAGGGAAGGTTCCGACTTAGGGAAATGGGAAGGGTTAGTAAGAAAGAAAGTAAAAGACACGAATGAATGAGACAAATGTTAATAAGACTCAGGGTGAGGAAGGATGGACCGTCCGACTGAACCCGGCATCGTGCTTAGTACACGATTCGCCTAAGGAAGGGCATGTCTGATAAAGGGAACGATAAGTTCCAAAATTGGAAATATACGTACGGAAAGGGCGGAACGGATCCGGGTGGAAAAAGGGGTAGCGCCTAAGTACCCACCCGGGGAAGGGAAGCATATGGTCCGTCGAGTCAACCAACAACTAACGGTTGGCTTGTGCGGGACATGTACCGAGCATGTTACTCTCGGCAACACTAAGGTTAAAGGATGAAGGGAATGATAAGGGTAAAAGACTAAGAAGAAGAAAATAGGAAAACGATTAAAAGAAACGACTTATGTGTGCGTGTATGATTTATTTAAGAAATGAAAGATAAATATAGCGTGTGTGAAGTTTCCTTTAATAGATTGTGACCGCTTTACAGATTTTGTAGGTGACGCAAACGAGGTATGAGAAGGGTAAGAGAAGGAGGTCGTCGGTTGTCCGGTGATAGATTCCGATCTTTTTGAGAATACTCTAAATTATGTTGCTAGACTTTGATGCCTTTGGAATTATGTTTTTAGTTTACGTTCGAACGTTTCATTTTATTTAGCATGTTTTTACCAAATCAGCTAGACCCAAATTAGGCTCGTTACAATCAGACCACTAAACGTTTTGTAAAAATACATTAACAGAATATCTGTAAAATTGTAAATAGAGGAACAATTCTGCGAGGTTTTAGGTAAACATATCATAACTTCTTAAATTGTGTTTCTCTACATGTAAACGTAACATATATAAAAACTAGATTCAACAAGGAACAAACTCATGCAAGTTTCATCACATAATTCGTAGCCAATAAGTAATAGTAAATTCATGAACACTAGCAGCAAAACAGACAAAATGTAGAAACTTTATTTTCATTTGTAAACTCAATCATATCATTAACCTTTAGTTTTCCCCCATTGATTTTACGTTTTCTAAGCTAACAAGCACTCTATGAATGATTTTCCTCCTCTTGTTTCGTTCTCTCTTTGCCTCTTATGTTTCTCAAGGTTAAGTTACACCAAAGTTATCCTTTTAACTATGTCATCTTTATATATTTAAATGTATCATGTTTATCCTAGACTCAAAAGAGTAAAATATAAATCATGTCTTATAGTAGTGCTAATGTCCTATACTTTAGTCACAACAACAAATTATTGATGTCACCACTATCTAAGTTTCTAAGAACCATAAAAATAATTACTACACTAACATATCTTCCAAAGTTCATAATATTGAAACTTGTTGAATTGTATGTCTAATTTATTTACCTTGTGAAAGTATTTTGTTGTTTCTTGGCTTACATTTATAGTTTAAAAAATTATACAAAATTGATAATTGATGTTCGAGAATTGTAAATAAAAAATAAAATATTAACGGAATTGTTAGAGTGTCAATAATAAACGGCAATGGTAATTTGATATATCTTATGTACATTTAATTGAACTTAGAGGGCTACAAATATATATTTTTTGCTCAAAAATTTATCATATTTACAATTTTGTAACTTGAAGACATGCACTTTACACCGCCCGTAAGTTGGAGGGTTGTAGGCAAATATCACCCCTCTCTAAAACCATGGTTTAACATCACCATTATTTCAAAGATCATACTCATATCCTGCCGCACCCCAAAGATGAACAAAAAGTGTACTCAACTTATCAACACCTCTATGATTATCCATATCATATCATATATGAACTTTTTCCTTCCCATATTTTGCTCAAATCCACAAACACTCGAGTTTCGGATAAACAATCCAAAATTCACAAAAACATATTTATAGAAGGAAGGCAAATTGATACTTGTCATACAAGATAAATTTGAGAGCCCAAATGACCATTAAAACTCATACCAAAATTCCCATTTCATGCCAACAAGTATAGCTAGAATATGCTCAAATAATCATGTCAATAGAAGCTGTACAATGTTCCAATTTTTTTTTGAATACATCATATTTGTAATGATCTGAAAATTTAGGAATTTGTGTAATATACCTTAATACATGATAAAGATTAAATATTGAGTTTCAAGGAAGAAATTCATTTTAGTTGTATAGCATGAAATAACTTACATTTTTAAAGAAATTAATGAGTTAAAATATTATTAAAAACACCATATTGTAAAAAGAGAGTATACTACGAATATATATTGGTTATTGATGGGGACCGAATGACCAGGGACGGCATAAATGATGCAGTCCATGAGAGAGAGCCAGCCCAAGGTTACGGAACAATTCGTTCTTAGCAGTCTCGAGATCCAAGCCCAATCGAATTGAGATTACCCAAGACTGGCCCACTGGAGAACTCTCATTTCTAAAAAATATCTAAGTGCTGGATCGGGCATTAAGACGTTCGATCGGTCTCCACAACCTGCAGGTTCCCAACCACTTGGAATCAGACTTATCAAAAGAGGAGTAACAGACTTTGCGCATACTGAAGAGTAATTGGATTGGAGAATTAAAGGAGATTTTACGCATTTATGGAGACTTAATCATATATTTGAGGAAAATCAACATAGAAAGTCGGCGACCATTCCTATATAAGAGGGAATGTTACAAGATCTAAGATAGGCTGGGTGTTCCATTTGTAAGCAAAAACCTTTGATTGCATCCTCCTGCTACTTTTTCCTTCTTATTATTGTTCTTCCATTTAGCCCGATCACTGTTGTATTATCTTGTTCGCCTCAATTAAATTTTTCGAGAGGATTACCTCTTAACACTGTGATTTTTCCCCTTATTTTCGGGTTTTCACGTTAAAATCGCATGTGTTCTTTTCGTTTCTTATATTTAAAGTTGTCTCCATAAACAACAAAACTAAAAAACCGGATCTTTGAGCATTAATTGTGATTAGAATTCGGTGACTGGTGGTACCCCTAAAAATGAACAACAACATTTATATTTAATATAAAAGAATACTAGATTAATAATTATAAGATCTAATTATATTTGTGATGAAATGGAAAATAAATCATATATTCAGAAGAAGTGTAAATAACAATAAATTAAGCTACCATATAATTAGCACAATGTGAACTACAAAATAATGGAAGATTATTGAAATGAAATAATATCATATAATAAAAAGGTTTTAAAAATAAATTATTTAATAAGTTACACCGATAATATCAAAGTATAACATACACATAATTTTGACAATTAATAAGATAATCGTTAGGACATGAGATATGTTATAATATTAAATCATAAGAAAATATTTCTGAAATTCTATGACACATTGGACACATAAGATCAGGAGAAATATCAAGATAGTTAATTCCTAAATCAAGCAGGGAGATGGCATGAGGGAAAAAGATCAACACATTAGCGGTTGGTTTCATAATTAGCTAGAGTTTTTCATTCTTGTTGTGTAGTTTAGAAGTGTATATAAGAAACACACACGTATGTAAATTTCCTTAAGTTTTCAATATACAGAAAAGCTTCTCTTACAGATTCTGATCATAGCCTCTACACTCACTCCGTGACATGGTATCTGTGCATTAAGAACTCACAACCGACCCCCCAAAATGACAGGGCAAAAACCGATCGACGATAAAGACAAAGATGGAAAAACTCTAGTCACTGCCAATACCTTTGATCTGCTGGGTTTGGCAAGCAATGACCATCCGGTCCAAATCATAGTAACCACACTACTCAACGGTGCTAACTACCGTACATGGCGCCAATCTATGCAACTTGCCTTAGAAGGAAGGATGAAACTAGGATTTGTAACCGGAGTAGTGGCCGCTCCGGAATCAACATCCAATGAATACCTCATGTGGAAATTGATTGATTCCATAGTAAGATCATGGATATTAAACTCCATGACAACCGATGTTTCAGAATCTTTTGTATATGCCACTGATGCGCGCAACCTCTGGATGGAGATAGAATAGAGATTTATCGAAACCAACGTACCATTGTACTTAAAAATACAACGGGAGATCAACACTCTGTCTGAGAGAGGCATGACACTAACCACTTATTTCAACAAACTGAAAAACTCTTTGGAATAGCTAAATCGAGTTATGCCATTCTCAACTTGCAAATGTGAAACACTTAGAGTATCGACAACCATGGACGCCCACTTTGATTGGACGCCTACGTGTCATTATTATTTTTGTAAAAAAATATCACCTAAGTGGCCGTGAATTGGTTTGAGGAGAGAGAGTTTCATAACTCACTTTCCTCAAACAAACTTTCTTTAATATTAAAAAATGTTAACATTTATTTATAATATTAATCAAATAAAAATAAATAGAAATTTTTATTTAATATTATTTAATACAAATAAAAATATATTTAATTAAAGAAAATTTATAAGTTAAAATTCTTTGTTAATATTATTTATTAATTTGAGATATATCTAAATATTTATTTTTCAATATTTATTTATAAATCATAAATTGTAAATATTAAATTTTTTTATTATCTAAAAATTATAAATATGATTTTTAGATAATGTCGATAATGTTATGATTGATCGCTATATCGATATTGTTGTTATTATCGATAATATCTGAATATATCGATCGGTATACCGATTTTTTTTATTAATATCAGTTACAATAGTTATGATACAAAAATTTCAATTTAAAATATTGATAGAAATTATGATGTTTTAAAAAGATTGTAAATACAATAAAATGTTTAAAATTATAAGTGTCCGGACATTGTTGTAGCGTTATGAGGAAAGTTATTTATAAAAATAAAGAATGATGATGTGTATAGAGAGAAAACTGATGTGGAAGTGAGAATGAAGTTTCCTGATGGACATTGTTGTAGATGACCTTAAGTTCTGCAGTTGCAACATTATGAAACAATACATGGGAAGAGAAAATTTTATTAAAGTAATACATTTTCTAGGAAGGCTCCACGAATACTATGAGGCAACGGTGAACCAAATTCTAATGATGGAACCATTAACGAGCTTGAGCAAGGTGTTTTCCATGGTGGAGAAGGTGGAACAACAAAAAACATCACATTTTAACATTGGAGATAATGCTGCCATGGTTGCTGCTAAGGCTAAAAGTTTTACAACCCCAAAGTACAGTAAGCCTAGGATCTCAGCTCACGGGGACCAACGTAACATGATGGGAGGAGATCAAGAAATCAAAAATTGCACTAATTGCATGGATAATTGTTTCATGATTCATGGGGTCCAGACTGGTATAAGCAACTGAGAAACTCACAAAAGAAGTCAATACCTAAGGCTTATGCGCATATATTTATGGACAGTCCGTTGGAAATTGCTGAAGAAAAAGGATCAAACACTCATGCAATGAATATTGTGAACTTTGCCGGGTACATTTTCTTCGCATGTACCACTCGATCTTTACAACTAAATCCTTTACGTTTGTTTCTGTTTAGATCCAAGGTCTTGGATAGTGGATACTGGGGCAATGAACCACATGTGCAATAGTATTAATCTTTTTAAAAACTCTTAGCCTCTGCCCATTCCCACACCAATAACTCTACCCGATGGATCCATTCAATACTACACCAAAGCCTCTATGTTCTATCTTTTAGATTCAATCTTTTTTCAGTCTCTAAATTAACTCAATCCTCTCATTTACAACTCACTTTCTCCAACTCTCAATGTCTCTTACAAGACCTGAAGACATGTAGAACCATAGTCACAACAGGACTCCAAAAACGGTTGTATGTGCTTGATCAAACATCTTTTTGCCTACCTGATCCTCCGCTCCAAGGAGTTCCTTCTGTTTTGGAAAACTTTGATCAAGTATTGGCTGTACTTACTACTGAAATTAATGACAATATTTCCTCATTATTAAGAATCACTCAAAAAAACTCTCCGCTGTGGCACGCATGCTTGGGTCATCCAAGTCATAAGGCTCTACAAACACTGTATAGACACAAATTTCAGCCAACAACAGAACACCCGTACAATACGTGCCACTAGGGAAAATTTCAATGATTACCTTATCCATCCAGTGAAATCCGAAGTTAAAAAATCTTTGAACTTATTCATATTGATGTTTGGGGCCTTACCACAAACCAAGCGTACATTGGGGGCGGTTCATCCTCACAATAGTTGCCGACGATAGTAGGAGTACCTGGACATATCTTATGAATTCTAAAAACCAAACCCACGACATCATTGATGGATTCCTCAAGATGGTATCCAACAATTTCTCAGTAGTATTCAAAATATCCGATCTGATAACAGATCTGAATTTGTAAACAATTCATGCCATAATCTTTTCACTTCTTCTGGAATACTGCACCATAAAACATGTACCCATACACCACAACAGAACGGCGTGGTTGAGAGAAAACATAAGCACCTAGTATAAATGGCATGAACTTTACACATCCACGCCTATCTTCCAAATACCTTCTCGGGGAAGCCATCCTAACGACAACATATCTTATAAACCGAACTCCATATGCTCTTCTCAAATGAGAATCACCATTTAAGAAACTTTTTAATAAGGATCCTGATTACTCCAACCTTCGCACCATCGAATGTTTAGCCTACATTTGCGATACCAAACCATATAAAGACAAATTCTCTCTGAGAAGAATCAAATGCACAGAATGTATGGACTTGAGTCCCAGAGGACTGTTTTCTCAAGGGATGTCAAACTATTTGAATGGACTTTTCCATTTCGCCTTTCGGAAGTCGTTGATGCCATTCTTGAGAACTGCTTACCCATACCCCCATACACCTCTATATTGGAAAAACCTTTGTTCCCAATAGCATACATTCCTTGGGTCTTCCCATAAGTCTGTCTAGCAAACTTACCCATTGCAAATGTGGCATTCTTTGCTAGAGTTGACGCCGCCATACAAGATCCAAGGAGCTATTCAGAAGAAAAGGAATTACCCCATTGGGTCGCTGCTATGGGAGAGGAATTAGCATCACTGGATCGCAATGAAACATTGACTCTCGTCAAGTTACCACCGGAGAAGAAAACAATTGGTTGTCGATGGGTATACAAAACCAAACTTCACTTTGATGGGAGTATAACCAAGTATAAAGCTCTACTGGTGGCATAGGGGTACGCCATATAGAGGGGTTGGATTACTCTGTCTGTTTTTCACCAGTGGCTAAACATGTGACTGTAAGGCTGATTTTGTCCATGACATATGTTTTTGGGTTGAATCTTTACCAAATAGATGTGAACAATGTGTTTCTCCATGGAAGATTGGACGAGGAAGTGTTCATGGATATCCCAGAAGGGATGACTCCCAACCAATCAGGTATGGTTTGTAAACTCAACAGATCTTTATGCGGCCTTAAGCAGGCATCGAGGCAATGGAACATTGAACTCACTAAACATCTAATAAATATTGGTTTAACGCAATCTAGTCATGACTATTGCGTGTTCTTGAAAGGTGATAACAAGGATTTTATTGCTCTCATTGAATACGTTGTTGTTATCTTGCTAACTGGGAGCAGTCCATTTTCTTTAGAAGCTGTGAAACAGTCTCTGAATAATGCTTTTACGATTAAAGACATTGGGCAGACAAATACTTCTTATAACTCGAAATCGCCCACTCCGATGATGGAATGTTTATCAATCATCGTCGCTATATATTGGACATTATTCAAGACATGGGAATGGAGGGAGCAAAGGCAGCAACAATTCCCTTTATTCCTGGAACAAAACTCACTATAGAGAATCAAGAATTACTGGATGATCCATGACGCTATCGTAGATTGGTGGGACGATTGTTATACTTAAGCTTCACGATACTAGATGTTAGTTTTGCCACACAGCAGCTAAGCCAATTTATGCAAAAACCAGGAAGGTCTCATTGGGAGTTGGCTCTAAATGTGGTACGCTATCTTAGAGGGAGTACAGATAAAGTGTTGATGTATAGTAAAAACTCGGATATGATCTTGCGGGGGTATTGTGATGCAGATTGGCTTCATGTACTGATTCAAGAAGATTCTTAACCGGATATGGCATCATGCTTGGATCATCTTTGGTGTCGTGGTAAACAAAGAAACAAAGCACAATATCTAGGTCCACTGTCGAGGCGGAGTATCGAAGCTTAGGAAAAATCGTGTGCGAGCTAAAATAGATCTCTTATTTGATAAAAGACATGAGGATCCCACTGATACTTCTTATCAAAGCATACTATGATAACAAGGCGGCCATTCAAATATCATCAAATCCGATCTTCCATGAATGGACGAAACATCTTGAAGTAGATTGTCATCTAGTAAAAGATCAATGTAAGGCTGGACTCACCTCTTTAAGTTATGTATGCAGCAAGAACCAGGCAGCAGACATGTTCACTAAACCATTGTCTTCGCAAAGTTTGTACGAATGCCTACATGAGCTAAATTTTCGTGGGAATGGTGAAATTCCAATGTGTGGGGAGAGTGCTGAAATTACGTGACACATTGGACACATAAGATAAGGAGAAATATCAAGATAGTTGATCTGTAAATCAAGCAGCAGTGAGATGGCATGAGGGAAAAAGATCAACACAATAGCGGATGGTTTCATAATTAGCCAGAGTTTTACATTCTTGTTGTGTAGTTTAGAAGTGTATATAAGAAACACACATCTATAAATTTCCTTAAGTTTTCAATATACAGAAAAGCTTCCCTTACAGATACTCATCACAACCTCTACACTCACTTCGTTACAATCTACTTTAGGTTTATAAAACAAATGAAATCGATAGATTTGGAAATTATAGTAATCTCATAAGTGAATATATTGTATATTGATAAATATGATTTTAATAGTATAATTATAATTGGAAGCTAAGAAATGAAATATGCAGACTCGCAAATTTTGAATATATCTAGATGCCATGAGGTTATTAAAATATTTGTATGTGCTACGGTGATTGGGAATCCTCTGTGTACATTTGAGATGGAAATGAATGAATATAGAAAAGAGGCACTGATATACAATTTTGATTAGTCAAACTAGTATAAATATGGGTGGAGTGGTGTGTGGAGGGCTATTTTGCAAGTGTCATATGAGAAAGAGAGGAAAAAGACTATTTATGAAAAGTCTAGATGAATTGAAGAAGTTGCATCCAAATATTTATTAATAAACACCATTGTTGTGAGTCCTATACACACAAAAATTAACATTTGATTAGTTTTTATTGATCTTAATCATCGTTAATACAATACAATATTTTTCAATACAAAGGGAACCAAAATTTAGAAAATCAACACAACCAATATGACATGCAACATTGATGGATCTAATTGTATCGATTATAGATTTTAGTTTATAATCAAAAGATTTTAAAAGGTGAATCTAGATTCCAAAAGAAAATTATGAAATTTTGATAAACACATCGGAATAGGAGGAAATTGAGTAAAACTTATCGTGTAACGTTGATTTTTCTGAAATAAAGCTTGAAAACAATCAATGATTTAAAGTGCAACATTTGAAAGATTGATAACCAAAAGTGTAAAGTATAATAAGATTGATAACTAAAAGTATTGTTTAAAACTTTTGGAACTAAAATAACTTATGGCTGGTGGAGAGTTAACGACACGTACATCTAACTCGCTAGTAAATGAGTATTTTAACAATCAAATGGCCCAAAGTGCAATATTAGGCAATATTAATGATTAAAAACATGCAAAAAACTATTGATAACGAAAAATGCAATTGACTACAACATTAATAGCAAAAGTGATTTTTTCTCATTTTCAAATGCCCCTTAACTTAGTCATAAATACTAAATTAATTCTAGTATAATCAAGTAATAATAATAAGGTTACTCAATAGACATAGAAATTTTGATACTATCCATAAAATATCACTTAAGCCACATTTGAAATTCTTTTATGATGTTGTCACTTGTTGTGTTTCACACCAGCTATAAGAAAAGTGAATCTCATTTACATTGTAAAATACTATATTAAACTAATTATTTGTAATATTACAACTCTTATAAACCGAAATAAGTATTTTCTATAATTGATGCGAGACAATATTCTAATTATTGGCAATACTTTTATGACTTTTATTGTATGGTAATCATGGATTATTGATTATATATAATAGTGAAACATTTACCGGGTTGGAAGATAAAAGATAATAGGGGACAAAAATCGTGACAAATTTGCATAGGACACAAGGAGTCCACTAAAGAAGGAAGTGTGGACATTATATTTCTCGGGTAAATTTGCAAAATTGCCGTATGCCAAATTTTTATTTGCCAAATAATATGATTTGGTAAAGAAATGGTTAAATAACATATATTTGTATTTTAATATTTTATTTGCTAAATAACTTGATATATTTTTAATTAAAACAAATCAAATAATTTCAATATTATTATATATTTTAATTAAAAATATATAATAAATATGTTAAGATTGAATTAACTCTCATGAGCTTGAATTCAATATATTTACATTATAAAATAAATTAAATTCTTTAATAGAATTTGCAAAAAGCTATTTTGCAATCTTACATGGATTATCCATATATGTTGAAATACTGAAAGTGATTATCAATACACATGTAAAATCATTATGAAAATGTGCTACTTAAGGAAGAAGAAACAATGGCCTAAAGAGTTTGATAGAAAAGTAGTTAATTTTATAAAATTTTAGAAATGCTATATTTTTATGAAATGTTTTTTGTATTAACAGAATTAATTTATTTTACAACATAAATGTATTAAATTAAAATTGTTAGAATCAATTGGATCTTAAGATATAAGTAATCTTTTAATATTTTTATTTATTTAAAATATATAAAGATAAATTATTTAGCTAATAAAATATGTACATAGGTTATTTAGCAAATTTCTAAGATTTGTATTAAACGAATTGAATTTATTTTCGTAAATATATTGAACTTAAACTTGTGCGAGTCAACGCAATCTTAATATATTGTATTTTAAATATATTTAACTAAAATATTTATGCGTGTGCATAATTGGTCTCCATATTTATTTGATGAGGACAATTGGAGTCTTCAAACTATAAATAACAAATTTCAGTCCCTTAAGTTTGGTGTATTTGGTAAATTCAGTTCCTAATGATGTTAATAAACTCCCCAACGTTTGAAAAATGTGCAATTGTAGTCCCCAGTCTTTGGGTAGAAAAATTAAGTCTCCGAACTTCATAAAATTTGGCTATTTAAGTCGTAGTGTAAAAAAAAAATTGCAATCGATACAAATGATAACAAAAAATAAAAGGAAAATTTACATTCTAATGTAAATATGCTATTATTCTAATATACCATCCGTAGAAGTTGGTGCTTAAACTCCTTGTTCATCCATAAGAACTACTGCATTAGAACGTTGTATTCATTGTGAGTTGCATATTTTCGTAGAAACACAGACATTTAAGTTGCATTTATTTATTGTATGTTTTAGGGCTTTAGAATGTACTGTATGTGGTTGTGTATATTAACACACCTATAATCAACACCAAACCTTGACCGAGAAAAAAAATAAATACCAAAAATGGTTCGAAATCTAGATACCAAGATTGAATGAGTGTGAGAAAAAACATCTCAACGTTACAACCCCATAATAAGTCAAAAGTTTGAAGTAAAAAACCAAAATTCTACAATGTAAAATTGGTCAACCGTCATTTGTGGTTGATTAACGTTTTTTAGGAGTGTATGGACTCGTGCGAGGGATATGCACCTTAGCAAACTTCATGATATTCATATGTAACTATGTTGATTGGAGAAGCAAAAAAGTTGATCACACATCACATAATTATTCAATTTAAATCATTGTTGAGAGGGTATTTACAAAATAAGGATATTCATTTGGGTTGTAAAAATCTGGTGCTTCTTGTAATAAACAATATATGTAGTATAATACATATATTCCACATTATGATGCTCCATTATGTGTCGGTAAATAAGACCAATTGATTATTACGCATTGAACAATGTCGTCAACATCTACACCGCTACTCAATGCATAAGCGTCTTTTAGCAACCTGCAACCAAAACAATTTTACAACTAGTTGTAACATCGTAAACAAATGTACCTTATTTTTAAACATCTTGCTCAATGGATGTTTGTCGCATTATGCATAAAGAATCTAACAATATCATAGTGTGTCTGCTAGGCTCACCGAAACCACAAAATATCAACAACGATCAATGTCTGCTGATACATAAATAATACCAAAAAATTCGTTAGCAACAATCCTAAGAAAAAACATATATTAACAAGTACGGTTACCCCATCACAATAGGCATAAGCACGTATTCATTCTTGCATGAAACATCCATCTTAGAAAATTTGTCCAATATAACGAGTCTGTCCCGTTGATGTATACATCGAACACAATTACATCAACAAAACTACAAAATCTAATTCTTCCAAGAATGACAACTTTATTCACAATGGTTCTACACAAATAATCAAAGCTCAACATTATATGTATCCATGTCTAGAATAGAAACCAAAACAGAATATCTATACATAAATAAAACTTACATGATTGTATTTTAACTGAGCGTTGCTTAGGTGAACCCATGAAATTAACGACACGATCCAACACTCGAAGTGGACATGTCGTGGTAACTGTAAGGTGCACCTTTCACTGCCACATTATGTTTATTGCATAATTCCACTTGCCCATATATATGGACATTTAAAAGTCCCACACTAACTTTCATATTGGTTGAAGAAGATATGTCAATTGTCGGTATATTGACTACATGTGATGCTGATTTTTCCTACATTCGAAATACACAACATGAATAAGTTTCCAAATTATAAGGATGAATGACCAAAAAATGGTACGCCTAACTATATGTCTTTTGTATGTTTTATCTACGTTTGATGCGATAGTTTGTTGGGGAGCACTAAACGATATGTCATGTTCGCAAAATCAAACATGTTTCCACCAGTGAAGTTTTAAATAATGTATTCTTAAAACAATATGTAACAAACACAATCGTGCAACGTTTTGGTGGGGCGAATCCGAGAACACTCCGCAACGCTCATAGCCTCACGGTTTGTAGCATGTGTCGAACATCAAACACAAGTACAACATGCATGGTACAATGAAAACAACATAAAATTCAAAATAAACTAACCTTGAAGAGAGGTGTCTTGCTACCTGATGAGAGCATTGGGACGTGGTACCCCGTACTCGCGGAAGCCCAAGACGATTTGGGCTAGCCCATATAACAGGAAACGAACTTACGCGACCCAAGATCCATTACTTAATTACGACCCAGCTCATTTAAGGATAACGAAGCTAAAAGGCCCACCTAGCTAAGGAAGCCCGAAGACCAATGTAATCGGTAAGACCAAAGGTCATGCGACCAGCAGCCTTTAAGTGTTGCGGCTGCGGGGACAGATCCAGAGGCCAGCCACCACGCTTTCTCTCATGGCGATTACAACGTTGTCAGAGGCGGTTAAAAGGCGTTTTCCACGCACAACTCTCCTCTATAAATACAAGATGAAATGGCTAGCTCTGGAGGACCCTTTTTCACACGTGCATCTGTATACTCTATGTATTTTGACTCTCGTTGTTTTCCTTAGTCTTCTTATCAACCTGTATTTCCTTGAAACTTTCATTATTTGATTAATGTATTTGGCTAAGAGTCTTCTTACTCTTAATCAAATGGTTTTTTCCCCTTGCTAAGGTGTAACGACCCTAATTTGTGCCTAGTTGTTTTGTTAAAACATGATAATTAAAACGGAAATATTCGAAAGTAAACTTAAAACATAGTTCGAAACATTAAAGTACGACATCATAATTTAGAGTGTTCTCCGAAGAACCGGACTCTATCACCGGACAACCGACGACCTCCTTCCCCGTCCCTATCATATCTCACCTGCGTCACCTACAAAATCTGTAAAGCGGTCACAATCTATTAAAGGAAACTTCACACACACTACACATTATCTTTCTTACTTCTTAGTTACATCATACACACACACATGAACCAATTCACTTAACCGTTTTCTTATTTCCCTCTTCTTTTACCCTTATCGTTTCCATCATTCATTAACTTTTCTGTTGCCGAGATTAACATGCTCGGTGCATGTCCCGCCCAAGCCAACCGTTAGCTGTTGGATGACTCGACGGGCCATATGCATCCCTTCCCCGGGTGGGTACTTAGGCGCTACCCCTTTTTCCACCCGGATCCGTTCCGCCCTCTTCGTACGTATCTTTTCCTCTTTGGAACTTATCGTTCCCTTCATCAGGCATGCCCTTCCTTTGGCGAATCGTGTACTAGGCACGATGCCGGGTTCGGTCGGACGGTCCATCCTTCCTCACCCCGAGTCTTATTATCATTTATCTCGTTCATTCGTATCATTTCTTCCTTCTTTATTAACCCAATCCCATTCCTTAAGTCTGAACCTTCCCTTACTATATTGTGTTCACTCCGCTTACCGTTTGCTTTAGCGTGTTATAATCTTCCCGTGCTTCCCCTGCATTTCATAACAGGTCTTAATTATTCGAATTCTGACGTTATTATCTTATTGTTGACTATGTGGTTACCGTAGACCTCACGTGTACTTTCCTCCCACGATCCGACTTCGGGACGTAACGAAAACACTCGAACTTAGTATTTTCGCGACAATTCTACTTCTGCCCTGAAATTCGCGATAATAATACCCTGGGATTAAAATTCGCGACAATATTGCACTGGGATGAAATCCGCGATAATTTATGTCTTACTGGAAATCCGCGACAATTTTTACTCTTCGTGAATTTTCGAGACAATTTTGTTCTTCAAAATTTTCGCGACATTTCTTGCCTTCAACTTTTTCGCTATAATTTTGTGCCTTGGAGATTTTCGCGATAATTTTCCTTCTTTGCGGGAATTTTCGGATATTCGGGTCTTAATGATGATTAACTCGTTTTTCGGCCTCCTCACCCCTATTTATAGACATCTTAACTTTTCTAATTCACACTTTGACCCCTCCTTCTTTTGCTTTTGACCCCTCTTTTATCTTTTTCTTTACTTTTCTATTTTTTCGTTCCCTTTTACGTTCTTTCGTTCCCGTATCTCTCATTATCTCTCGTCTAGACTTTACCGCTACATTCCCTACTATTTGTTTCGTCGTACCTTTTTCTCGGCTATTACATAAGGGATTTTCCACGTTAAATTGTTTGTTCATTGCTTTATTTGTATTTCATTATCGTTCCCCTAATTTAAACATATAAAAAAACAGGCTCCGACAATCTCGTACCTGTTGACTATTGATACCCATGTCTTTTAAACCACAACACTAGAATTTGATGTTGAGAAGCTACGCTTGTTATGAACGTGTACTACACAAGCTTGACATCTTATTTTCTTAACCGATGACACTGGTGTTCCTAGTGTGCTACGCTGATTTTTTAGTGGTCTACACGCAATTGAAGTTTGATCAGTGGAGGTAAGGGTGGTTTTTCTTTACATTCTAGCTACTAGTCATGTCCTGGTAAGCCAGATACACTATAATGATATGTTGTGCGATACCGTTTAATGCAATACAAATTTTCCACATAATAGTAACACGACTCTCATCAATCAAGATTAACAGCGCATGCATGCCTGCACATAATTCCTATAAAGCAGCAAAAACAATTCATTAGCAATACAAAAACCGTGCAATGCATTTTTGGGATACCTCGAAGTTGCCACTTGCGGCAACTGCATATCCTATTACTTATATCTACGGAAAATTTTTCGCGACCATGTTCCCAAGTGGTCTTCCAGTCATCCGTAGCAACAGCTTGCCCAATAGTGCCAGCTTCTATGCATATCTTGATTTAAGCATGGACCTGAGGACAAAAATAGCCGTCGAGAAGCGCACGTGAAACTAATCTTCTTTCCAGAGCCTTTGTCTGAAATGAGCATATCTCATCCAACATCCACATGATAGGACGTCGAAGTGATGAAAGCAACGAACTATTTAGAGATTTTGCGTGGTTGTTAAATAGCATATCAGTCGTGCAAGTTGTTATAAAAAAAGTATTAGACCAATGTTCCCATCGAATATGTCGCATGTAGTAATAAGCCTTGGACAACGTCTCTTAACTTTGCTAAACGCTGTTTGAATGTTGCCTCCGTGGCTTCCCTTGGAGCCCCCGTAGAAAATCTCGATTGTGATACATTTTTAAGAATGTGCTTTAAACAATGACATACATAAATCACATACCGTTATATACAAGTACAACATAAAAAAATAGCATACCTCAATCGTCGGAAAAAATTTATCAATAGCATGTGTTAAGCCTTTACCACGATCAGAAATAATAATAAGCATGTCTTTATTAGTGTGATTTACTAAACAATCTCTCTACACCAAATCAAGAAACAATAATCAAGATTCTTTAATTTTTCCTCCGATGGATAGTGATGAGATCCCCGGAACCCGGTACCTCGGACAGGATCAGGATCAAGCTTGATTAGAGGAGCCCAAACAACGTAAGCCGAACTTGGAGGCCCAGATCCATCCCACATGAGTAAATGACCCATCCAGGCCCCGTGGCCCGATCGACCGTTCTTAGCGATCTGTCCTGATATGTGGGGCCCAGCTCCTCCCATGCGCCAAGACCGATCGGTCCACATTTTACATGCCCTGCTTCGGGCCGTCCACATTCCTCCCATGCAACGATAACTCTTGACAGCCTTGTCAGAAGCGTGGTCCGGCGAAGTCGTACGAGCCTCCAGTAGCCAGGGAATAGCCGGCTGGTAGCGCCGAAAGGTCTAGCGCCATGCAGCTCTGTGAAGCCGTTCCCGGCGGCTGTTCCGCCTGATATTAGCCGACCTAGCCACAAAGGACAGACACAAAACGACACCTTACTGTATACAGCACAATGGGAGTATAAAAAGGACACTTCGGGTATGAAAAAGGAGATCTTCCGATTCTTCTTCAAGCTTTAGTAGAGAGGACCTTGGATCGATTTATTTTCGATACCTTCCATCCCCTTTGTTGTCAAAAGAACAAACATGACCTTTGTGATCATTAATTTGCTTACTGAACAGACTAAGGGCATTTTCTTTCGCCCTTAGTCAAGTGGTTTTTTCCTCACCTTTGAGGTTTTAAACTCTAAAATCATTGTGTCCTTTCACCTTTGGTTTATAATCGTTCTCCACATATTAAATAAATTATAACCGAGTTCGTCTTGCAACGAACCGGTCGACTGTTGACACCCCCGGTTTTCGAACCGCAACAGTTTGGCACCGTCCGTGGGGACGAGTTTCTAATCCCCATTTGAGCTCTTTACCTGGGATAGGATAATCAAAGGCATGGCGACTGGAACTTCGAAGAACGATAGTGATACGCTTCCCAGCAGCATTCCAACTCCAACGTTCTCTTTACAGGACCTGGAAGCTGTTGTTAGGAAAGTTGTATTGGAAGTTACGTCGGAGATGAGTGGAACAGAACCACCGGCTATCACAAGCCCTGTTCCAATAAACAGAGGGTACGAAAGCGACCCAGACGCGCTGAGCTCTGATGAAGAGGAGATTATCAGGACGGAGTGATGATGAGGAGGCCGAGATACCAATCTACCCAACCTCCTCCAATTAGAACTCCAACTCCCATTCCTGGGACGGACCAGGAACAGATGCAGAGACGCATTGACGAGCTTACCAGGGAGTTGGAAACCCTGCGAACGCAGAGGGATTGCGGTCCTAATCTGGGGCGCAATCCTGGACAAGTTGATCAGGCCATGGATGCCCCGATCAGGCGGAGCAAGGTTGATGACTGGTGGCATAATCTACATATGGCCCAGGTGTCATCCCAACAATCTGAAGGTGTCTCCGCCGTGCTGGGAGATTTGATGCTCCCGTTTTCCGAAGAGATCTGGGCGGCAGTCCCAGATCGATACTACCGTAACCCCAAATGGTTACCATTATTCCGAGGCGACGGTGATCCGATCGATCACGTCGCGGATTTCGAGCTGAGGATGGGGACCGTTCGGGCCTCTGACTCATTGAAGTGCCGCATCTTCGCAGCAGGGTTGCAGGGCGATGCCTGGACCTGGTTCAAAAACTTGCAGGCCCGATCCATACAGTCGTATGGCGGATTCATCCTGGCTTTCTCGGAACAATTCGCTCCAAATGTAGGGCCACCTCGCAGCAAGCAGGAACTATATGACATGAAGTATATCCCGGCGAAGATGAGTCTCCGTTCTTTTATGGAGAAGTTCAATCAAACTGTTCGGGGTATCAAGTTGGAGCTCCGAGACAAAATTGATATCTTGCAGCAAGTCTTGGGACCTTGCGGCCTTTCGGCCAGCCTTGTGAAGAGCCCACCGTCCACCTTGGGAAAGCTCCTTCAGAAAATCAACAAGTACATCAAGGTAGATGAAGCGCTGGGAGAGGGATATCGAAAGCCTGGCGGGAATTCTGATCCCGCAGGTGACCATAGGGTATCTTACCCTAAGAGACAGCCGCGGGAAGTTGCAGCTGTGACTGAAAAGATCGTCCCTCCGAAGAAGGAGGACAATCGGGTCTATTGTGAGTTGCATCACAACCACGATCACCCGACGTTGAAATGCTCGCTACTACAAGAGACGGTATCGGCAATGAACAAGGGGAAGCCCGATCATGATGATCGCAGGGGCAAGCCGGCTGACTCTCCCCAAGAGGGTCATTAGGGTGACGATCGTCACAGGCCAAGGGGAAAAGACAATCGGGGTCAGCCCCGACACTACAACGACCGGGCGGGAGACCGAAGGTCTCCACAACCCGAACAAGATAGAGGCCAACACGGTCAAGAGAACCTTGGCCAGGGCCGAAGGAGGAGATGGTGGGGCCACGGCGGAAGGGCCCCACGAAATGAAGGAGAAAGGAAGGAGCAGCCAGCTCCCCCACCTGCTGAAGTGGGCGCCCAACCTCCCCCAAATGAGGAGGTGTCCAGAGAAAGAGAGGTCGCAGGAGATATTTATGTTATCTCCGGCAGAATAAGGATTAACGAGTCGGTCAAGGAGCGAAAGAGAGCAGCGCGTGAGGAGTTTCCCGAAAACTCCGAATCTGTGGCGCTGGTCAAGTACGAATCGGCTGGGTGGACCTCGAACTTTGAGGGCGATATCATATTTACCGCAACCGATCAAGAAGGGGTTACCGATCCGTGTGATGATCCCCTCATCATCACTGGAGTTATCGCCGACCGACGGGTCCATAGGATTCTGGTGGACACCGGGGCTTCATGTAATCTTATAAAGCGTGAAGTGGTGGAGATGCTATGAGCCGCGGCGCATGATCTCCCTATCACCAATATAACCCTCTGGTCGTTCGACCAGAGAAGTGCTATCCCGTGCGGGAAAATTATTTCCCCAGTCACAGTAGGAGAACCGGGCAGGGACCGATCGGAGACCCTGGAGTTCATAGTCGTTGAAGTCAATCTGGCTTACAACGCTATCATTGGACGGACCGGCCTAAATAAGTTTGAGGCTGTCCCTTCTACGTACCATATGATGCTCAAGTTCCCCTCTACTTATGGAGTGATTTCTGTTAAGGTGAACCAGAAAGTAGCAAGACAGTGCTACATGAGCTCGTGCCGAACCTTGGCACCAATCAAGAGAGCTCGGGTGGATTTGCTCGAAGAGCCCCCGCACCCGAGGCAAGCTATGGAACCCGTTGGGTTCAAGCTTATCAACTTGGTTGAGGATGACTCAATCAAGACTACTCGCATCGGGGCACATCTGGCCCTGGCCTTCGAAGAAGAACTAGTACGCTTGTTGAGGAGCAATGTGGACATCTTCGCTTGGACCCCGGACGATGTTCCGGGGATTGACCGATCTGAGAGTGAGTATCGAATCAATACTGAGCCCGGAACCAAGCCTATAAGGCAAAAGAGGAGACGCTATTCTCCTGAGAAGATTGAAATCATCCGGGAAGAGGTGAACAGGTTGCTGCGGTCGGGTTTCATCAGGGAGATTCACTACATCGAATGGATTGCAAACCCGGTGGTGGTCTCCAAGGCAGATGGGAAGTGGAGGATATGCGTTGATTTTACCGACGTCAACAAGAGCTGTGAATCGGACCATTTCCCACTGCCACATATTGACCGATTGGTGGATGTTGTGGCTGGCAGCACCATGATGAGTACCATGGACGCTTACTCCGGGTATGATCAGATCTTTCTTGCAAAGGAAGATCAAAAGAAGTCATCATTCATGACAGAAGACGGCGTTTATTGCTACGAGGTTATGCCTTTTGGCTTAAAGAACGCCGGAGCAACATACCAAAGGCTGGTCAACAAGATCTTTAGGGAGTTGATAGACCATATTATGGAAGTGTATGTTGATGATATGATTGTCAAGTCCATGAATGATGAAGATCATATT
>RWGZ01001525.1:670481-829870 GCA_009725065.1 Utricularia reniformis
TACAAAAAAAGAGAGAAAAATAAAAGCTTGTTGTACTTGCTATATACGTCATTTTGAAATTTCTATATGGAGATATTTATTTGTTTTCTTTATTTACAACATATAAAAAAGGAAAAGCCTATTTGCGAATTGCGATTTCATAAAAAAAAGACAGTAACAGAAAAAGGCTCTAGAAAAACCCCCAAATCAAATTGAAGCAAATTGGTACAATTAAAAAAGCCCTAGTAATTCGGCAAGCGAAACAAAATGAAAAAAAAACAGCTACTGATACCAATTTTTTCCATGAAGCTGGCGCTGGAAGCTCTACCGACACGATATCGTCGTCCACCATTTCTCTCAACCTTCAAAAGGAAAGTGAAAACAAATGATATTTTTCAAGGTAAAAAACCTAGAAAAGTGACAAAAGAACCAACTCGTCTAGTTCCTCTAGAACTCAAACATGTACTCTCTCTAACCGCCACGACCGCCTTGTTCGTTCCTGTTTCTTGAAGAGAGAAAGCACAGAGACAAAAACAGAAACGCGAGAGGCAGAGACCAAATATGTTTAGTAAGTCCACTTATATTAGCCGTCGATTTTACAGTTGCCATCAGCATAAAGCCTTTCAATTATGAAATTAACACGTGGTTTGATCTGGAAGGTTGTGAGGATTTTCACTGTAGTACACCTCCATCAACAACATGGTCGTGACATCTCACGCGAGGTACAATACTTGTGAGCGACCGTGGCGTTCGATTTGTGTCGTGCGGAACACGCTCTCATGGTGAGAGTTTGCGTAATCTTTACAGATTTATTAACTCGATTGGAGAAAGATGGGTTAACGTCCGGTTGAACAGAATAATAATAACCCGCCGCCAATTATTTTTCTTATAAAATTGTAGTAGGCCCTAAGCTTACTTGGGCTCCCATTTAAATAGGCTTAATGACAATTATGGGCTTTTAAGGAAGACCTTTAAAAATGCATTTTCACGCAAAAATAGCTAACACTTCTTTATTTGTCTAGTAATTTTGGTGTTATTATTACAATTTGATTCCTAAATTGTATCAATGACAAATGCCATCCACATCTTTGGTATAGTTTGACCAAACCAATTACTATTACAATTTTTTACTTTCTAAGTTGATTTCATTGGATTATATATCTAATTTTTATGTTATATATGTATGTCCAAAAGCTATGTTTTGATATATTTATACATTTAATCATCAATTTGACATTTTAATACATCATATATTAAATTGAAAGAGTTCGTTTATTATATGATTTTGAAGAATATTTTGTTAAAAGAATTGTATTTTCAAGAGTTGAAAATATGAGTTACATTCTTTGGTAAGTGTTATGGTCCCTTTTTAGAAGGTACAAACAATTGTTCGGTTCGTTAAGAAACGAACTCGATTTTAATTTGTTTGTGGTGGGGAAAAGATTAAATAAGGCAAATGAAGAAACATGCAAGACAATATAGAGTGGAAAACCCCAGGAAATGAGGAAAAAACAACTTGACTAAGAGCATGAAAAGCTCTTAGTCGATTCACTAATCAAACAGTACATTACAAGATACAACAGAGGTTTATGAAGTTGACGAGGTATGAGAAAGCGATAAGAATTCATGTAGAGTAACAACATGTTCTTACACATCCAAAAGGTCCTCCTAATTCCGTCGTCAAGCTCCAACAGCATGTGTAATCCACGCCCTGTAACTGCATCTGATAAGTTTGTTGAAGGTTGTTGTCGCACAATGTAAAACGTGGCCTGGACCGAAGCGTGGCCTGCGTGATTTAGGCCGAAGCATGGTAAACGTGTGGAGTCCCGAAGCGTGGGACGCGTGGGCTGTAACCGTTTGGACCTAACCATGGGGCCACTTGTCAAACGTCCTTCTATTTTGCCAAATCCATCTTCGGTCTCATTGCGGAACATCGAGCCAATTTATCTCAAATATGCTAAGCTGGGGATTCTAGGCTGCACGAGTTCACTTTTTATTACTTGGGTTGGCCCAATCGTTATTGAACTTTATCCATTGCAGGGTACCTGGTTCTAGGATTCTCATCACTAGCCTCTCGGAATTGGTTGTCATCGCAGAGGTGACGCAAGGCAGACCACACAATGTTATATACGTTCGAGAGAATATAGGACCGAGTCTGCTCGCAATGAGTGTCCAAGGGACCGATCCATCACTTAGTCAATTTGAGATGTGGATTTGAATTCAAAATATCATAACGTTCATTTTTGTGTCACTTTTATTTAAATATTAACGTCCAGACCTACACCTTTCCGTATTCTATTACCCAATAGGCGTGATGAGTGCGTTCAGACTGCAACCGTCTATGGTAATCCTACATGGCAGCTTACAATTGGTCGAGAAATTACTATTTAAATCGGGGTTTCAGATACTGTTCATCCTCATCGTCATTTCGCCCAAATCAAGCTTTGTGCGTTTTCGTTCTTGCCTACGTTTAAACTCTTTCCTACCGTTGTTCATTAAGATAATAGTCATGGCTCCTCGTAAAATGAGATACCCAACTATGTCCGAGTTGGATATCGAAGAGTTTAGGTCTAGGTTATCGATTCCGGCTCATTACACCATCTGGAAGGGGCGGGAAGATATTCCCTGCTTCCTTCCAGCAGAAATGAACGTTCCGGCAAGGGCTATTCTTGTCAGTTATGCCTCCTTGAAGTGCGGGTTACGTTTTTTGTTACACCCGGACGTAGCGGCCGTACTTAAGGAAATCCATTGCCCAACCTTTGCGTTATTTCCAGGTAGTTATGTGTATATAATGGCGTTTATCTTCTATTGTCACCAACAAAAAATGGCCCCAACCTTAGAACACTTTTTCAATTTGCTCTTAGTCGTATCCCGGAGGGGTAAGGGTCTATTAGGATGTCGTAAGTTATATTGCATAGCAATGCGCACCAAGGAGTACGCTATAGTTGATAAGGAAGAATCTCTTCATGCGTGGGAGTCATGTTATGTGTAGATAACGGTCCCTAAGGAGGACATGTTAAAGGTGTGGCCACTTATAAACCATCCACGCATAGGTAGTTGGACCGAACCAGGTTCAACCCTTCCCGTTCGGATGTCGCAAACACACTTGCGATGTTTCCTCCCCCTGAAGCACGTCTTAAACGGACAGAGTTGCTTTGGGAGGAGAGACTAATAGAAATAGGGGTTGCGGGTAGGACCGAAGCCCCAACCCCGAAGGAGATGTTTTCTTGTTAAGATCCATCTGAGGGATCAAGTATGAAGTTAAATTTTTATTTCGTCACTCCCTACTCCGTATATATTTATCTTACAGATTCAACCGAAACGATGCCGAGCTCGAGACTCAAGCGTTTGGCTGCCGCTTCGGCCCATCCTTCTGGAGGACGACAGGAAGCAACAAATAGTGCAGAGCCATCTGAATCAGCTACAGGGGGTACGCTGATTCCATCGGGGTCATCCATTGGAGGGAACCCCCCTATCAAGGCCACTAGCGCATGCACATTAACCCTGCGTTGCTCATGACAGCCCTCAACGGGAAAAGGACCCGCACTTCGGGTATTTGGAGTGGTGGAAGAGGTGATAACGACTAGGATTCGCTCTTTGAGCCTATCCAGTCTTTACCAGATCGGAAATACTTCCCCTATTAACCCTGACACAATTAATTTGTTGCTGCAGGGAGCCGTTCCCGTGGTGAAAGTTCTCCCTGGCCCCAACCTTAAGGCGAACGTCTCCCTGCCGTCGATCCCCTTGGGTTAAGGGAAGAGAGCGACCGAAGCAGCAGCCCCGAGAGTTTTTAAAATGTTGAAGAAAGGAGGGGATGCTTCGGTCCCTACCAAGGGGATCGCTTTGAAGGATTCTGCCTCACGACCTAAGACCAACTCCGACTGGGGGGTTGCCTTGGGCCTGCTGGAAAGGTTTAAGAAAGGGAAGAAGTTGGCCTCCTGGAGGAGTGCTTCATTGAAGACTTCCGCCTCTACGGAGAACAAAACGTAGATAATGTTCAACCAGACATGTCTAGGGATGAAATACTCGAGGGTTTCCTCGACCTCGCAACTAATGTAAGTTCCCTTGATATTAATGCCCGAAGGTTTATGTTATGACCTTAATATCTTATGCAGATGCTGAGGAAATGCTTCACAATTGAAATCACCGTGGAAAAGAACCAGGGTGACCAGGTTGTGTCCCAAAAAGTCCAAGATCAACTTGACCTTTGAAAAAGGCAAGTTGAAATCAAATATGATGAATTGGTCGTGGTACGAGAGGACCGGGACCGGTTGGACAGTGAACTATTAAGAGCTGGGACGGAAATCTCACTCTTAACAGATCAAATCTCTAAGCTGGATAAGAAAGGAAAAGCAGCTCGGGATCAAGTCTCTGAGCTGGAAGCCAAACTGAGGGCCAAAGATGATGAAATTAATCAAGTCCATGCTCGGGCCCAAGAGAAGAGGAATAAGCTCAACGAGGTTCTTCTTCGGGCCCAGGAGGAAAAAGCAAGCTTGGAGGAGGAGTTAGCTAGAACCCGCACTTCGGTTGAAAGTTCAGTCCGGGAAGCGGTCCTGGGATTCGCTCGGTCCCCTTTGTTATTGCTTTGGCAGATAACATACATGAGATGTATATTGCTAAGTACCTGGATAACATGCATGATCAGGTTACGAAGCCATTCGGGCTTTCCCCTGAGGACGAAAGGTGGAAGATGATCGAACCTCTGGAGAAGGATGTAAATTTTCAAGTAATTCCATCCTTGGAAAAACCTGTTCTAGAGGACGACCCCTTCTTCTACCACTTTGAAGAAATGGAAAGAGCGGTCAACTAGAAGGTGGCCGATCAAGAGGAAGAGCTGAGGCAGCTCGCGACTCGGACAGAACCGCAGGAATAATGAGTGAAGGATAAGGAAGATGGGCAGGATAGTTAGATCTTGATTGTATTTGTATCTCTGCTTCGTTCCTTATTCATAACAAGAGTTTCTTTCCCTCCCCATTCCTTCTTTTTAAAGTCAGAATAAAATTGTTATAACTGACATTTTAAAATAATCAAATGTGTTTGGTATAAATGAGTGTGTTCAACCACTAAGTGTAGGATCGGGGCTAGTTATATTGTGCTAACTCGTCGGTCCCCAATCTTACACTTGGTTCACTCTGATTGGTTTTAACTCGATTGGTCGTTTCACATTGTATGTGGATCACTCTTATTCCGTCCTTGGGGTCACAGTTGAATTGGAAAGGAGCGGCATTGGTTCATTATGAGTTCTGTAACAAGCTTTAGCCAAACCTTGGTTCTACTAAAGTCCAATAGGTTGTATTGGCCGAGTTTTGGTTCTGCATATGTCACACGTTAGGTCCGAACTTGTATTTTGATAGGCTGACTCTCATTTATTCTTTTGTAGCGAATTTCATAAGTACAAGGGCCGTTTCCCAAGAATGAAAGCCATTGAAGGGGATGTCTTAGTTCGTAGTGAGTTTTGGGAGAATCGCAACTCATCCTTGGGATTGTGCAAGCACATGAGCATCTAATTCATCAGAGCAATCATTGCAACTTGGGAGCCTTGCGTATAATTAGCTTCGGTCACCAGTACAGACTCGTCCTAAATCATCCAACACTAGGACTGTATTATACTTATTTGCTTCTGCTTACGTTTGGAGGAATGTATATTTACTGAGTCAGAGCTATTAATCAAAGATTTACAAGAAATTCCTTCATAGATTCATGACGTTCCAAGTTCGGGGGATCTTATCACCATCCAATGTTTCTAGTTTATACGCACAAGATTCCAGTTTCTTCAATATCAGATACGGTGATTCCCAATTTCTGTCTAGCTTTCTGACGTTCCTCTACACCTTTATGTTTCTGAGGACGAGGTCGTCTTCAGAGAATTCCATTGGGAGGACTCGTTTGTTATGGGTCCGTTCCATAGTTCGTTGATAGGAACACATCCGCTTGTAAATCACATCTCTCTTTTCCTCAATCATCTCGAGATCCAACAGTCTCCTTTCGCCGTTCATATGCTCATTGTATTGAGATATTCGGGGCGATCGGATGGCAACCTCCACCGGGCTAACTGCTTCGGACCCATATACTAATGAGAAAGGTTATTCCTGGGTCGTTGAGCGAGGTGTAGTTCGGTACGCCCATAGGACATTATAGATATGTTTGGGTCATTTCCCTCCAAAATCTTCTAACTTGGTCTTCAATCCTTTCATGATAACCTTGTTAGATACATTCGTAAGTCCATTAGTTTGGGGATGGGCCATTGATGAGAAATGCTGGGCGATGCTCAACTTGATACAGAAATCTCGTACGCTTTTCCCACGGAACTAGGTCCCATTGTCTGATATGAACGCTCGGGACACCCCGAAGTGGCTCACAATATTGCTCCATAAGAAGTGTTTTACGACCTTCTCGGAGATAACGACCACTGCTTCTTCTTCAATCCACTTCGAGTAATATTCAACTGCTACAATACATAATATCCTTTGTCCTACTGACCGAGGAAAAGGTCCAAGGATATCAATTCCTCATTTGTCAAACGGACAAGGCAAGGGGTCACCGATAAGGGAGTCTCATGCAACTGTGGGATCGGAGCATGATATTGACATATGGCATAGCGTTTGGTAAACTTATTGGCATCTTCAAGCAATGTAGTCCAAAAGAATCCGACTCTGATGACGCGATGATATAAAGATAGAGCCCCTGAATGAATATCGATATCCTTTCATGAACATAAATCATGACAGCTTCAACCTCAATAGGGGATAGGCAACATAACAGCAGACCCTCAAAACTCTTTTTAAACAATCATCCGTCAATTAGAACATATCTCTTAGCCCAAACTTCTATTTTTCTGGCTTCTAACTTGTCTTCAGGAAGATAATCGTTGTTAGATACTTAATAAAGGGGTCCATCCAATTGGGCTTCCCAGGAAGTTCAGTGGCGCTAATATTCAAGCCTTGGAGCTCGTGGCATAAAGTCCAAATTTCTTCAAATGACTGTTCGATCACTGATATCTCGACCGAAGGTCGGTCCTGGATATGG
Source organism: Utricularia reniformis (assembly GCA_009725065.1). NCBI lineage: Eukaryota > Viridiplantae > Streptophyta > Magnoliopsida > Lamiales > Lentibulariaceae > Utricularia > Utricularia reniformis. The sequence continues at coordinate 677,487 of RWGZ01001525.1, forward strand.
ATTGAAATAGTGCTCGGTCCCATGTCAGGTATGCCAACGGCCAATCGGGCAAGTGCGTAAGCAACCTAATTCTGCTCTCGTGGCACATGGTCAAGAGAAAATTAACTGAACTTTTTGGATAACTACAGGACTTTGGCGCAATATAATTTCATCATCGGATCATGAGTTTCAAATCTCCGTACGATCTGTTCCACCACTATCTTTGAGTTTGAAAATATTCGCAGTTTGCTAATTCCCATCTTTCGGGCCAGGGTCATTCCCGATAATACAGCTTCATATTCCACCACATTATTTGTTTCAGCAAAGGAAAATTTGACTGCCGAGTGAATAAGATCACCTTTTAGCGTTGTGAGGGTAATGTCCGCCCCTCTTCCTCCGATGGTCGATCCATCTACACGGACAGTCCAACGATCATTCTCCTGGTTCAGAAATATGGCTGATCGGGTTATTTCAACCACAAAATTAGCGAGAACCTGAGCCTTGATCGCCATTCGGGGAAATATTTCCAGATACATAGCGCTGAGTTTAATAGCTCATTTCGGTAATCTCGCATTTAGATCCGGTTGCTTAAGAACCACTTTCAGAGGCTGGTCAGTGTAGACATAAACCGTCCGACCTTAATAATAATGCTTCATCTTAGACACAACCTTCTTCAAAGCCAACATGAACTTTTACAAAGTAGTATATCTAGTTTCAGCGGAGACCAAAGAGTGGCTCACATAATAGACAGGTCTGTGAATATCATCTCGGATGGTTACCAGAGCTGCACTGACAGCAACTTCTGATACCGCTAGATATAAGCCCAAATGTTCATCACAAGTTGGGTTCACCATCACTAGGGGAGTGCTTAAATAAGTCTTCAGATCTAAGAAGGCCTGATCGCACTCTTCGGTCCAGTTTAGGTGACTTGCTTTTCTTAGTACTTTGAAAAAAGGTTGAGTCTGATCTGTGGATCTAGAAATAAATTTGCTTAGCGCAGCGAGTCGACCAGTAAGCCTCTGAAATTCTCTATTGTTTCTTGGAGGTTGCCTATCAATAATAGCCTTCACTTTCTCAGGGTTAACCTATATGGCTTTATCTGAAACGCAATATCCTAAAAATTTTCCACTTCGGATCCCGAAGCAGCATTTGTTTGGATTCAGTTTGAGCTTATATTTGCGGCATACTTCGAAACAACGATACAAATAAGAAATATGGTCTTCATCATTCATATACTTGACAATCATATCATCAACATACACTTCCATCATGTGACCTATCAAATTTCTAAAGATTTTGTGGACCAATCTTTGGTATGTCGCTCCAGCGTTTTTCAGGCCGAATGACATAACCACATAGCAATAAACGTCATCTTCGGTCATGAATGATATCTTTTTCTGATCTTCCTCTCAAGGAAGATTTGATGGTACCCGGAGTAAGCATCCATGGTACTCATCATGGTGCTGCCAGACACAGCATCTATCAATCGGTCAATATGTGGCAGCGGGAACGGATCCGACTCGCAGCTCTTGTTGACGTCGGTGAAGTCAAAACACATTCGTCATTTCCTATCTGCCTTGGAAACCACTACTGGGTTGGCAACCCATTCAGTATAGTGGATCTCTGTGATAAACCCCGACCGTAGTAGTTTGTTCACTTCAGCCCTGATAATCTCGATTTTTTCGGAAGAATAACGTCTCATTTTCTACCTAACAGGCTTTGTACCAGGCTCAGTGTTGATCCGATGCTCACTATCGGATCGGTCAATCCCCGGAACATCATCCGGGGTCCAGGCGAATATATCTACGTGGCTTCTCAGCAAGTGGGTAAGCTCTTCTTCAAAAGCAGGGGCTTGATGTGCCCCGATGCGAGTAGTTTTGGTTGAGTCATCCTCAACCAGATTAATAAGTTTGAACCCAACAGGTTCCATGGCTTGCCTCGGGTGCGGCGGCTCTTCAAGCAAATCCACCCGGGCCCTCTTAACATGTGCCAAAGTTCGGCACGAGTTCATGTAGCATTGCCTTGCTACCTTCTGATCCCCCTTTACAGAAATGACTCCGTGAGCGGAGGGGAATTTGAGCATCATATGATAAGTAGAAGGGGCTACCTCGAACTTACAGAGGCCGGTCGGTCCGATAATGGCGTTGTAAGCCAAGTCGCCTTCAACGACGACGAATTCCAAGATCTCCGATCAGTCACTGGATGGGTCTCTTAGGGTGACTGGGAATAAAATTTTCCCGCATGTGATAGCACTCCTCTGGTCGAATGCCCAGAGAGATATATTAGCGATCGGAAGATCGTGAGCGGCAACTCCCAACATCTCAGCAACTTTGAGCTTCATCAGATTGCATGAAGCCCGGTGTCCACATAGATCCTGTGGACTCGACGATTACCAATGAATCTAGTGATGGTGAGGGGATCATCGCATGGATCGATAATCCCCTCCCAGTCGGCCATAGTGCAAGTAATATCTCCCCCGAAGGAAGGAGACTGCTCAGCTGGATCATACTTAACCAGCGCCACAGATTGGAAGCTTTCAAAGGAGCCTCCGCGTTCTGTTCTCTTTCGATCCCGGACCGATTCATTAATCCTCAATCATCCGGAGATAATATAAATATCTCTCGCTATGTCTCTGGGTGCCGCCTCGTTTTGAGGAGATTGGGCATCCGTTTCAGTTGGTGGAGGAGCGGGCTGCTGCTGTCTTCTACCCTCATTTTGCGGGGCTCTGCCACCACGGCCCCGCCATCTTCTTCTCCGGCCCTGGCCACGGTTCTCTCGACCATGTTGGCCTCTATCTTGCTCTCGCGGAGGAGACCTTTGGTCCCCCATCCGATCATTTTAATTTTGGGGTTGTCCCGGATGATCTCTTCCCCGCGGCCTGTGACGCTCGTCACCCTGATGGCCCCTTCGGGGCGATTCAGCTCATTTGCCCTTCTGATCATTTCGATAGGGCCTTTCTTTATTCATTGCCGCTACTTTCTCGTTCAACAGCGGACACTTCAAGGTCGGGTGATCGCGGTTGTGATGTAGCTCGCAATACACCCGATTGTACTCCTACTTCGGGGGGACGTATTTCTCAATTACAGCCGCTACTTCTCCCGGCTGCTCCTTAGGGTAGGAAACCCTATGATCACCTGCGGGTTCAGAATTCCCGCTAGGCTTCCGATAGCCCAATCCCAGCGCTTCATCCACCTTGATTTTCTGAAGAAGATTTCCTAAGGTGGATGACAGACTTTTCACCAAACTAGCCGAAAGGCCGCACGGTCCCAAGACTTGTTGTAGAATATCAATCTTGTCTCGGAGCTCCAACTTGATACCCCGAGCGGTCCTATTGAGTTTTTCCATGAAGAACCGAAGACTCATTGTAGCCGAGATATATTTCAGGTGATATAGTTCATGTCTACTTCAGGACGGTCCTACATTTGGAGCGAACTGCTCAAAAAAAGCTAAAATAAACCCGCCATACGACTGTATGGATCGGGACGGCAAATTCTTGAACCAAGTTCGGGCATCGCCTTGTAATCCTGGCGCGAAGATGCGACACTTCAATCAATCTGAGGCTCGAACCGTTCCCATGCGTAACTCAAAGTCGGCGACGTGATCGATCGGATCTCCGTCGCCGTGAAACTTCGGCAACCCCTCGGGGTTGCGATAATGTCGATTTGGGACTGCCGCCCAGATCTCTTCGGAAATATGGAGCATCAAATCTCATAGTGCGGTGAATACGCCTTCAGATTGCTGGGTTGACTTCTGGACCGCATGTAGATTGTGCCATCAGTCGTCATCCTTATTTCACTGAATTGGGGCCTCCATGGCCCTGTTGAATAGACTAGGGTTGCGCCCCGGATCGGGCCCGGAATCCCTCAGCGCGCACATGCTTTCCAATTGCCGGGTGAGCTCATCAATACGTCTTTGCATTTGCACCTCATCATTCCCAGGATTGGGAGTCGGAGCTCTAGCTGGGGGAGGAGGGGTAGACTGATATCTCAGCCTCCTCATTGTTACGCCGCGCCTGATAATTTCCTCATCATCAGTGCTATGCTCGTCAGGGTCGCTCTCGTACCCTCTACTTCTCGGAACAGAGCTTAAAACAGCCGGTGGTTCTGTTCCACTTCTCTCCGATGTAATCTCCAGTACCACCTTCCTGACAACAGCTTCCAGATCCTGTAGAGAGAATGTTGGGGCTGGGAGACTGTTGGGAAGCACGTCACTGTCGTTCGTCGAAGTTTCAGTTGACATGTCTTTGATTATCCTATCCCTAGTAGAAACCTCAAGTGGGATTAGATAATCGTCCCCACGGACGGCGCCAAACTGTTATGGTCCCTTTTTAGGGGGTACCAACAGTCGTCCAGTTCGTTAAAAAACGAACTCGATTTTAATTTGTTTGAGGCGAGGAAACGATTAAATAAGGAAAATGAAGATACATACAAGACAATTTAGAGTAGAAAACCCCGGGAAATGGGAGAAACCAATTGACTAAAAGCAGGAAAAGCTCTTAGTCGATTCACTAATCAAACAGTACATTACAAGATACAGCAGAGGTTTATGAAGATGACGATGTATGAGAAAACAATCAGAATTCCGGTAGAGTAACAACATGTTCTTACGCGTCCAAAAGGTCCTCCTAATTCCGTCGTCAAACTCCGTATTTATAGTGCTGAAGGCATGTGTAATCCACGCCCTGTAACTGTCTCTGACAAGTTTGTTGAAGGTTGTTGTCGCACGATGTAAAACGTGGCCGGGACCGAAGCGTGGCCTGCGTGATTTAGTCCGAAGCATGGTAAACGTGTGGAGGCCCGAACCGTGGGACAAGTGAGCTGAAATCGTTTGGACCGAACCATGGGGCCACTTGTCAAACGCCCTTCTATTTTGCAAGTCCATCTTCGGTCCCATTGCGGAACATCGGCAAATTTATCTCAAATATGCTAAGTTGGGGATTTTGGGCCGCACGATTTCGCTTTTTATTACTTGGGTCGGCCCAATCGTTATTGGACCTTACCCATTGCAGGGTACCTGGTCCTAGGATTCTCATCAGTAGCATATATTCTAATATGTTTGCAAGTATTATATATTTGATATAAGATCGATACTATGATAATTGTCACATTGTTTATTTATGGATGTAGTGAAACTCATACTACATGATATGAGATATTGAATCAATGTGTGTATTCATGAGATGAATTACCAAACGTGACATTGGATGATATATGCATGGTATTCACCGAGTCAACATATTATCGTCTAAATCATAATTGTACATAATATCCTTTGATTTGAGGAGACACGGTTATCTTGTATGTCGTTAGTTAGAATTTGCTATTGTTTATACTTGTGCTTAATAGTGTGAGTTACGACATATGATGGTTCTAATTAATTATATATGGAGATAGATGTTCTACCAAGAAATGATTCATTGTCCTAGGTGAATAGGAAATTGACTCATTATTGTCTTGATTATTCTCAAAAGAATATACGAGAGTGAATGAGTGGTGCTTGCTCATTTTTCATATCTTGCTCAAATATTCAAATACTTCTTTGAGAATTAATTAAGGACAATTATAAAATTGAAACAAAAGAGTTTGACTTCCATAGCTCTGGTTCTAATTGGAATCAAATAAGTTATGATTATGATTCATTATTTTGATTTAATCATTCACTTCTAATTGGGTAGACATGATATGTAATGTTAAACATCACTCTTGTCTTATAAGAGCTAATATGATTAATGATGATTGATCTATTGGTTACGGAAAGAGTTTTCGATAACATTAAATGTTAATGTTATATCTTATTGTCAATTAGAAATGAACATAGCTAGTTACACTAAATAAAATCGGAGAATCAAATTGTAAGTAAATAAATAAATTCGGAAAGATCATAGCATGTCTAAAATTGTATTTATTATCAAATCACACTCTTACAAATTTAATTTTACATTTGATGTAAAATTAATTTCTATTCAATTCTAAATTGAATAATCTTCTTAATTAAATTTGTGAAACCCAATATTTTATTTTGACCCAATTTGGGTCTTGTATATTTTTAATCAATGATCGGAGGATATAATAAAATAATAAGAAATAGAAAAAATGATAAGGTTTTGGAGAGGGTGGAGGCTACGGGAAGGATAAGGAGAAAGGGGATTTTCTTTCAACTCTTCGAATCTAACCAAATTCACTTCAATCTTAGTAAGAAACTTACTTATCTCATTTCTAAGTGTGCTTGTGACTACTTTAGAAGATTACGTAAAAGAGTTTACGTATTTATTTATTTGCTTACAATCTAATTTTCCGATTCTGAGTATTTAGTTCATCATCTAAAGGGTTTCATATTTTGATTTTTTCAAATACCCAGAATCGAGTTGATTCAATTGTTGAATGATAAACTATTTAGGAACTTATTTGTAATGAGCAATTGTTTACTAATCTTTATTGTAAAGTTTGTGTGATTGAATATCTCAATTTATGTGTTGACATAATTGAGATGATTTAATTTGAAAGTTCCGGTTTGGGTGGACGAACTAGAGTTGTCGTATTTTTGGCAATTGAAAATATATTTTTCAAATCATTTTGATTAGAGACTTGATGTTTCACAAAATGTTTGTAAATTTTCAATTTATTATTTTAAATATTATGGCATGATTCTAACTCTAATTTGTATTATGTTTATGTGATAAATATAATACAAACATTAGTATTGTTGATTATGAATAAGAAAAAAAATAAAAATAAACAAAAATTCTTGTGCGCCATTGTGATTTCCTAACAATTTAAACATAATAGATAACTATTAATTGACGAATGTAAATGTACGTAGGTAATCCATATTTTCTTTTATGTTCTTTATAATTATAATTAGTGTTAATTATTTACTATGTGTATGATCACATAAGTGAGAAGCTGGAACTTCAATAGACAAATAAAATTGTACTAATGCTTATGGGAATTGCTAGGGGTTAAACATCGCAACTAGGTTATATATATTATTATTTGTATGAACTTCCATATAGTTGTTTAGATACAAAAAGTTTGTCGTGCTTGTTTTCGGCTATTCATCTTGAAGACATTACCTAACCTATATAATAGACTATCGATTTTACATTCAATGTATAACCTTAGTGTTATTTCATGTAAAATCCGCAACAATAAAATCATCTCTTTTATGAGTAATGGGCTAATGAAAGTTTCCAAAAAAGTAATGGGTAAACAAATAATAAAAACATCATATTTTGTAGGTGGAAAACTTTTATATAAAATAATAGATAAAAAACCACTCGGTTATAACCTTGAAATCCAATATAAAAATCAAATTTGTAGATTTCAAACGAGAGAACGAGATATATAAATTACAAAAAGAGTAGATTATCTTCCGCCGAGCATACTCGTCAATTTGGATCCCGGGAAGGGATAGGCAACGACACCATCATTAGGTTATCAAAACTCTGTTTCTTTCATAATTTAACATTGTTTATATAAATGTGTAATTCAATTCAATTACAAGTCTTATGTCAATCAATAAGTAATTAAATACCTCGATAAGTAATTAAATACATGTGTCTACCAAATAAATAATTCTGCCAAAATACCTCGATAAGTCACATGTCAAGTCATCTAAATATCTCAATTTGCTTCTTTTAGAAACTTGAGATCAACTTTATATGAATATGTGTCATCAGATAATAAATTTCTCATGTCGATATTACGCAAATTTACAATGGGTTTGTTTGGTTAAACTTTTTAAAATTGTAATGTAGTGAGTGATGTGAGATGTGGTGAGATATGATAATCATGACTTACAAATATATTTGGTAAAATTATGGTATCATAATCGTGATTTATGTCAAAATACTAATATACTCCTATACATAAAAAAGAATAAGTATAATTATATTATAATTATTAAAACTAAAGGTAAATTAGTCATTTCTTAAATCACGATGAGACAACAATTGATTTTAGCATCTGTGAGGAAATCATGTTTTTTAGTGACAAACACACCGCAGATTTGTTTTGTTATATTTGCGTTAAAAAAATCACGATTTGAACATCATTCTACCTCACTATACTTCTCATTGTGGAACTAAAGAAACTCAATGTTTTTCTTCATCCCTCTATGTCACCATTCTATATTAAAACTCCTTTTATTATTTTGTAACTTTTAAAATTAAATCCAATCCATAAATAAAAATCATTTATTAATATTGTATAACAAGACAACCTAAACTTCATTTGAGGTCAACTAGACCATTTGCCATCATAGCAATGTTTTCATAGAGTTGGTACGTCAAGTACTGAATAGTATCGATATTTTTTTCGATACCGTTGGATACCAAGTTAAATTTATAAAAATGAATAACTATTATTTTTAAATTTTTTAATATAAAAAATAAAATTTGATATCAATTATATCGATAAAGAATTCAGGACCGGTATAAAAACATTGAATCATAAAGAAAACAACCATATCCTAAATTACAAACAAACATATGCATTCATAAACAAGACTCCCCTTTGACTCGGCCATTCCATATGAACCTAAACTCATTAAAAAATCATAAGACTAGATTAATCCTCGCCATTTCCATATTCTCCATTATCCTGCGCTCTTGCTGCCATTAACTCATCAAACTTCGATGTTTTCCCAAGTACTACTTCCATCTTAACAGAGAAAAATTGACCCATAATTACATATAGCGTAAGGCTTCTAAAATGCCACAAACAATTCTAGCTCCCAATCATCATGACTAATTACACAAAAAATTCTCCAATTTAAGTTTTGACATACCTTGGCTTTTTGGACGGGCCTGCCTCTTAAATCATCCTTAATCTCAACAGTAGATGTCAAAATCTCTGAATGTTTAATGGGAAGTGTTAAATTTATTCGCATTATGTTCCCAAAATCATTTAACTACAATGCTATCAAATACTAAACGGTAACAGTTAAAAAAAGACATACTCTTTTCAAAGGCTAATCCATTGTTCTTCAGAATCTCAGCAATAGAGACAACTGTAGAAATTGCTGCAATAATATGTAGAGATAGAAATCAGGAACTGAAACATCCTATAAATTCTATTTGTAAGTATATAGCACACCACACAAACCTAACCTTAAGAACAAATTTAGGGAACATCTCAAAAATGTAATTCGCAAACTACTAAAACTAAATTAATGAGCCAAAACCCACAAATGTTAAACTAAAGAGCTACCGTTATGTAATCCAAGGATATTGAAAAAATGTGATCAAGTCTGAAAAAAATCTCAACCATTTACCAAAACGTATCTCCAAAATTTTTAAAAAGAAGAATTGAACAAGAAAAACAACGATATATGAAGGATATTACCCATGCCAAGCGCAGAAAGTTCCACCTCACTGTGCTGTTGCATGTACCTCTGGAGAAATACACAAAAACTCAATTTAGGAAACAGCCGCCGCAAATCATGATAATGATTAAAAGCAAACAGAAAAGGAAATCAAAAGAGGAAAACTAAATACCTTAGACAGATTTACATAAAAGAAGAGAGGCTTCTTAGTATTGGAAACTTGAATCCGATTCTTCTTTTGCGCCTCCACCATAGCCAACTTGTTCACTCCGTCCGTAATCTGCTCCATTTAGCAAAATCAACTATCCTAACTGCTGCCGCAAGAGAAAAAGAATTTGTTGAAAGATTCGCTCACGCAATCCGCAGCAGTTTGGACGAACCTCGTTGGCCCGGAGTAGGGTTTATGGGTTCTAGGCTTCTTTCGCTAATCAAATATTCTAATAGGGGCCCAAAATTCAAATAGAATAAAGTTGAAAAATAAAATTACAAAATCATTTGGGGTTTTGTCCGATATTTCTCACTGTACCTTAGTTTTCTCTTCCATCAATATTTATTTAATATTTAATTAAATCATTTTTTATCACTTTATTCTTATTGAATACTCATATCTTTATTATACAAATTTTTCTATTTTAATGAATTAGATCAAAACAAATATTCATAAATTTTAAAACTTTACCTACAAAAATTTAAATACAACAATTACGAGAAACAAAACGTATCACATTAAATTATTCACATTTAATAAAATTAAGCATACAAAATATTATAAAATTCAATCAAATTAAATTAAATTTCGTAAAATATAAATACAAAATACTTATTGAAATAATTTAAATCTCATATGTAATAATTATATTCCACAAATTTTAAAAAAATTAAACTATTAAAAATAGTTATATATATAATACAATATAATAATTTAATATACAATATTGTTATGGTCCCCTTTTAAGGGTATCAACAGTCGTCCGGTTCGTCAGCAAACGAACTTGATTTTGATTTGTTTTTTATGGGAAAACGATTAAAAAACTGGAAATAACAATGAGGCAAAGCGATTTATAACGGAAACCCCAGGAATTGGGGAGAAAACTACTTGACTAAAAGCGAATTAAGCTCTTAGCATGTTCACTAATCAAACAATCCATTACAGAATACAGTAGAGGTTTAAAGAAAATGACAGGGAATAAGAAAGCAGTAAAAACTTCAGCAGGGTAACGGCCTGTTCTTATGCGTCCAAATGGTCTTGCTATTTCCGTCGTTGTGCTATGTATTTATAGAGTTAATGGCGTGTGTATTTCACGCTCTGTAACTGCCTCTGACAGGTTTGTTAGAGGTTGATGTCGCGCGATGTAAAACGAGGCCGGGACCAATGTGTGGTCTATGTGATCGGGCCCGAGGCGTGGTAAACGTGTGAAGGCCCGAAGCATGGAAAGCGTGGGTTTGTAACCGTTTGGACCGAACCACGGAGCCAATTGTCAGAAAACGTTTTATTTCGCCAAGTTTATCTTCGGTCCTCTCGCAGAACATCGGGTCATTTTATCTTAAGTATACTAATGGGCTGCACAAGTTCGCTTCCACCATATGGATCGACCTAATCGTTACTGGGCCTCATCCATTGCATTGTGACCGGTCCTAGAGTTCTCATCACTAACCCCTCAGGCTTGATTGCCGCCGTAGAGGTGATATAAGGCCGATCACACAATGTTTATACATTTGGGAGAATATGGGACCATACCTGCTGGTGGTGAGCGTCCAGGGGACCGATCTTTCACTTAAGTTTATAAGTGTAGGAATGAATTTGTATTTAAAATTCAATAGAGTATATTTGTGTTATACTTTTATTCTTGCTATTTTTTAAATATTAATATTCAGACTTGCGCCTCTTCACATTCGATAATCCAACAGGCGTGATGAGTGTGTTTGTACTGCCATCGTCTGTGGCAATATTACGTGGCAGCTCACCATTGGTCGGGAAATTAATATTTAAATCAGGGTTTTGGGTACTGTTTCTCCTCATCGTCATTTCGCGAAGGAAGAAATTGCCCAAATCGAGCTCTCTGCGCCCTTAATCTGTTTCACGTTCAACCCATTTCATTCCGATTTTCGTTAAGGTATACACTATGGCTCCTCATAAAATGAGATACCCAGCCATATCTGACTTGGATATTGAGGAGTTTAGGTCTAGGTTTTCGATTCCGGCACATAATTCTATCTGGAAGGGTCGGGAAGATATTCTCTGTTTCCTTCCGGCGGAAATGAATGTGCCAGCTTCTGCTATTCCGGTTAGTTACGCTACTTTAAAGTGCGGGCTACGTTTTCCGCTGCATCCTTTTGTAGCAGCCGTTCTTAAAGAAATTCACTGCCGACTTTTGCGTTATTTCCGGGTAGTTATGTGTATATAGTGGCGTTTATATTTTATTTCCACAAACAGAACAGAGCCCCGACCTTAGAACATTTTTTCAACCTGTTCTTGGTGGGGTCCCGAAGGGGTAAGGGTCTATTAGGATGCCGCAAACTAAACTATATAGCGATACACACTAAAGAGTGTGCCATAGTTGATAAAGAAGAGTCTCTCCATGTGTGGGAGTCTTGTTATGTGTGGATAACAATCCCAAATGAGGACATGTTAAAGGTGTGGCCATGCATAACTCTCCCACGCATAGGCCAGTTGGACCGAACCAGGTTCAACCCCTCTCGTCCGGACACCGCAAACACACTTGCGATGTTCCCCCCTCCAGAAGCACGCCTTAAGCGAACAGAGCTACTTCGGGAGAAAAGATTGATAGAAATAGGTGTCGCGGGTAGGACCGGAGCCCCATCCCTGAAGGGGATGTTATCTAGTTCAGATCCATCAGAAGGATCGGGTATGAAATAATGTTTTCATTCCATCCTTTCCTGATCCTTATGTATTTATTTTGCAGACTCGACTGAGAAGATGCCTAGCTCACAATTCAAGCGTATGGCTGCTGCTTCAGTCCGTCTTTCTGAAGGACAACGCGAAGCAACGGGGAGTGCTGAGGAGAGTGAATCAGCAACGAGGGTATGCTGGTTCCATCGGGGTACGGGAACCCCCCGATTCAAACTACCAGCGCGGGCACACTAACCCTGCGTTGCACAGGGCAGCCCTCAACGGGAGAAGGGCCTGCGTTTCGGGTATTTGGAGTGGTAAAGGAGGTGATAATGGCTCGGATTCGTTCTTTGTGCTTATCTAGCCTCTACCAAATCGGAAATAACTCTTTTATTAGTGCTAATACAGTTACTTTATTGCTGCATGGAGCCGTTCCCGTGGAGAAAGTTCTCCCCGATGCCAATCTTAAGGCGAACGTCTCCCTGCCGCCGATCCCCTTGGGAAAAGGAAAGAGGGCGACCAAAGTAGAAGCCCCGAAGGATCTAAAAAGGCTGAAGAGAGGGGGAAGTGCTTCGGTCCCCACTAAGGGGATCGTTTTGAAGGAACCTGCTTCGGGTCCTAAGACCAACTCCGACTTGGGTGTTGTCGTAGGCCTGCTAGACAGGTTCAGTAAGGGGAGGAAATTGACCTCCTGGAGAAGTGTTTTCCTAAAGGATTTCCGCCTTTATGGAGAGCAAAACCCAGAAAATATCCAACCGGACATGTGTGGGAAAGAGATCATTGAGGGCTTCCTCGACCTCGCAACTAAGTAATCTTCTTTTACATTAAGGCTCAAAGCTTTACTTTTTTGACATTATTTTCCTATGCAAATGCTGAGGAAGGCCTCCACAACTGCCATCACCGTGGAGAAGAACCAGGGTGGCAATGTTGTGTCCCAACAAGTCCAAGATCAACTTGACCTTGCGAAAAGGCAAGTTGAGATCAAACATGGTGAGTTGGTCACGGTACGAGATGACCGGGACCGACTGGATAGTGAACTGCAAAGAGCTGGGACGGAAGTCTCACTCTTAGCCGACAAAGTCTCTGAGCTGGAAAAGATAGAGAAAACAGCTCAGGGCCGAATTTCTGACCTGGAGGCCAAGCTACGGGCCAAAGAAGAAGAAGTCAACCAAGTTCAGGGTCGGGCCCAGGAGAAGAGGAATAAGCTCAACGAGCTTCTCCTTCAGGCCCAAGAAGAGAAGGCGAACTTGGAAGATGAATTGACAAGGACCCGCACTTCGGCTGAAGTACGAACTTGGAAGCAGTCCTAGGCTTTGCTCAGTCCCCTTTGTTATTCGCTTTGGCGGATAACATACATGGGATGTACACTGCTAAATACCTGGATAACATGCGAGAGCAGGTTATAAAGCAATTCGGGCTTTCCACTTCGGACGAGCGATGGAAGGCGATCGAGCCACTTGAGAAAGATGGCAACTTTCAGGTGATTCCATCTTTGGAAGAACCTGTTTTAGAATATGACACTTTCTTCTATCTCTTTGAGGAGATGGAGAAAGAGGTCAACCAGAAGGTGGCCGATCAGGAAGAAGAATTGAAGCAGCTCGCGGCCCGGACCGAACCGCAGAAGCGGGAGGTTGAAGATTAGGAAGATGGGCAGGGTAGTTAAATCTAAGTTGTATTTTGTACCTGCTTTGTTCCTTAATTTCAATATAAGACTTTTTCCTCTCAATTCTTATCTTTTCAATCGTCAGAATACAATATTGTAACTGACTTTTTAAGTTACTTAATATGTTTCATATTAACGAGAGTGTTTTAACCACCAAGTATAAGATCGGGGATGCTTATAGGGTGTTAACCCATTGGTCCCAGATATTTTGTTTGGCTCACTCAGGTCAATTATGATTGGATCGGTCGCTTTACATTATATGCGGGTCACTTTTATTCCGTCCTTGGAATCACAACTTAATTAGAAAGACGCGGTCCAAGTTCAATATGAGTTCATATAAGCTTCGGCCAAACCTTGGTTCTACTGAAGTCCCGTAGGTTATATTGGCCAAGCTTTTGTTCATCATATGTCCCATAATAGGACCGAACTTGTGTTTCGATTTGTTGACTTCCTCATTCCTCTTTTCATGGTAGATTTCGTAAGTTCAATGGTCATTTCCCAAGAATGAATGCCGTTGGAGGGAATGCCTGAGTTCGTAATGAGTTCTGGGAGAATCTCAACTCATCCATGGGACTAGGCAAGTGCAGGAGCATCTGACTCGTCAGACCGATCACTACAACTTGGGAGCCTTGCGGATAAGAAGCTTCTGTCACTAGTCCAGATTCGTCCTAAGTTATCCAACTTCAAAATCGATCCATCACTCAATTAGAAATAATTTGTTTTGTACTTACTTGTTTTCAGTTTACGTTCAAAGGAATGTATATTTATTGAGTTAAACACGTTAATAGAAGGATCACAAGAAGTACCGTCAAAATTCATGACATTCCAAGTTCGGGGGACCTCTATACCATCCAATGTTTCAAGTTTATACGCACCTGATTCCAATTTCTTTGATATTCGATAAGGTCCTTCCCAATTTATGTCCAGCTTCCCAACGTTCCTCTGCACCTTTATGCTTCTGAGGACGATGTCGCCTTCAAAGAATTCCAATGGGAGGACTCGCTTGTTATGGGTCCATTCCATAGTTCGCTAATAAGCACGCATTTGCGCATAAATCGCATCTCTCTTTTCTTCGATCATCTCGAGATCCAATAATCTCCTTTCACCATTTATATGCTCATCATACTGAGATATCAGAGGTGATCGGATGGCAACCTCCACCGAACTAACAGCTTCGGACCCATACACCAATGAAAAAGGTGATTCATGGGTTGTTGAACGAGGTGTATTTCGGTATGCCCATAAGACCTCATAGATGTGTTCAGACCACTTCCCTCGAAAATCCTCTAACTTGGTCTTCAACCCTTTTCAGGATAACCTTGTTAGATACCTCCGTAAGTCCATTAGTTTGGGGATGGGCCACTGACGAGAAATGTTGGGCGATGCCCAACTTGATGCATAAATCCCGTATGCTTTTTCCACGGAACTGAGTCCCATTATCTGATATGAGCGCTCGGGGAACCCCGAAGTAGCTCACGATATTTCACCATAAGAAGTGTTTGACAACCTTCTCTGAAATGATGGCTACTTCTTCTGCTTCAATCCACTTTGAGTAATATTCCACCTCCACAATACAAAACTTTCTTTGCCCTATCAACCGAGGAAAAGGTCCAAGGATATCAATCCTCCATCTGTCAAACGGACAAGGCAATAGGGAGACCGATAAGGGAGCCCCGGGCAGCTATGGGATAGGAGCATGGTACTGACATATGGCAAAACGTTTAGTGTATTTCTTGGCATCTGCAAGCAACGTCGGCCAAAAATATCCAGCTCTGATGATGCGGTGGTATAAATATCGAGCCCCTGAATGAATGCCGCATATCCCTTCATGAACATAAATCATGACGGCTTCAGCCTCAATAGGGGATAAGCATCGCGGAAGCGGGCCCTCGAAACTCTTTTTAAACAAGCGTCCATCAACCATGATAAATCTCTTAGCCCGGACTTCTATTTTTCTGGCTTCAGATTTGTCTCCAGGAAGATAGCTATTTTAAAGATATTTAATAAAGGGATTCATCCAATTAGGTTCCCCAGGAGATTCAGTAGTGTTAATATTCAAGCTTTGGAGTTCATGGCATAGATCCCCGATCTCTTCAATAGACTGTTCGGTCACTGATATCTCGATCGAAGGTCGGTCCTGGATATGGACCGAAATAGTGCTCGGCTCTATGTCAGGTATGCCCACGGCCAATCTGGCGAGTGCGTCGGCAACCTTATTCTGTTCTCGTGGCACGTGGTCAAGAGAAAACTCACTGAACTTTTTGGATAATTCCAAGACTTGGGCACAATATAATTTCATCATCGGATCATGAGTTTCAAATCTCTCTGTGAACTGTTCTACTACTAACTTTGAGTCTGAGAACATTCGTACTCTGCTAACTCCCATCTTTAGAGCCAAGGTCATTCCCGATAATACAGCCTAGTATTCTACCACATTATTTGTTCCAACAAAGGAAAATTTAACTGCGGAATGAATAAGGTCACCTTGTACCGTTGTTAGCGTAATGTCTTGCTCCTCTTCCTCCGAAGGTCGACCCATCTACGTGGACCGTCCATCGATCATCCTCTTGGTTTAGATATATGGCCGATCGGGTCATTTCAACCACAAAATTGGCTAGAACCTGAGCCTTGATCGCCTTTGGGGGAAGAATTTCAGATACATAGCGCTGAGTTTGATAGTCCATTTTGCTAATCTCTCATTCAAATCCTTTTGTTTAAGGACCACCTTCAAAGGTTGATCCGTATAGATATAAACTGTTCGGCCTTCAAAATAATGTTTCATCTTGGATACAGCTTTTTTCAAAGCCAGCATGAATTTTTCCAGGGTGGAATATCTGGTTTCGGCAGATACCATAGAATGGCTTACATAATAAACGGGTCTATGAATGTCATCTCGGATGTTCACCAGAGCTGCGCTGACGGCAACTTCTGATACAGCAAGATACAACCCCAAAGGCTCATCACAAGTTGGACTTACCATCACCGGGGGAGTGCTTAAATAAGTCTTCAGCTCGGAAAAGGCCTGATCGCATTCTTTGGTCTAATCTAGATGGCTTGCTTTTCTTAGCACTCTGAAAAAATGTAGAGCCCGGTCTGTGGATTTTGAAATAAACATGCTTATTGCAGCGAGTCGGCAAGTAAGCCTATGAAATTCACTTTTGTTTATTGGAGGTTGCATATCAATGATAGCCTGCACTTTCTCAGGGTTAACCTCTATTCCTTTTTCTGAAACGTAATATCCTAGAAATTTTCCACTTCGGATCCCGAAGCAGCATTTGTTTGGATTTCGTTTGTGCTTTTATTTTCCGCATACTTCGAAACAACGAGACAAATAAGAAAGGTGGTCTTCATCATTCATAGATTTAACAATCATATCATCAACATAAACTTCCATCATATGGCCGATCAGTTCTCTAAAGCTTTTGTTGACCAACCTTTAATATGTTGCTCCAGCATTCTTGAGACCGAACGGCATAACCACATAGCAATAAACGCCATCTTCGGTCATGAATGATGACTTCTTCTGATCTTCCTCAGCTAGAAAGATCTGATGGTACCCAGAGTAAGCATCCATGGTACTCATCATGGTGCTGCCAAACACAGCATCTACCAGTCGGTCAATATGCGGCAATGGGTAAGGATTTGACTCACATCTTTTGTTAACATCGGTGAAATCGATGCACATCCGCCATTTCCCATTTGGTTTGGAGACTACTACTGGCTTTGCAACACATTCAGTATAGTGGATCTCTATGATAAATCCTAACCGCAACAACTTGTTCACCTCAGCCCCGATGATCTCGATATTTTCAGGAGAATAGCATCTCCTCTTCTGCCTAACAGGCTTTGTTCCAGGCTTGGTATTGATCCGATGCTCACTATCGGATCGGTCAATCCCTGGAACATCGTCCGGGGTCCAGGCAAATATATCCACATGTCTTCTCAGCAAGTGGATCAGTTCTTTTTCAAAAGCAGGGGCTAAGTGTGCCCCGATGTGAGTTGTTTTGGTTGAGTCGTGCTCAACCAGATTAATCAGCTTGAACCCCACGGGTTCTATTGCTTGCCTCGGGTGCGGCGGCTCTTCCAGCAAATCTACCCGGGCCCTTTTATAGGTGCCAAGGTTCGGCACGAGCTCATGTAGCATTGTCTAGCTACTTTCTGATCCCCCTTGACAGAAATAACTCCGTGGATGGAGAGGAATTTGAGCATCATATGATAAGTAGATGGGACTGCCTCTAACTTACTGAGGTCGGTACGTCCGATAATGGCATTGTAAGCCAAGTCGACTTCAACGACAATGAATTCCAGATCCTCCGATCGGTCCTTGGATGGTTCTCTAAGGGTGACTGGGAATAGAACCTTCCCGCATGGAATAACACTTCTCTGGTCGAACGACCATAGAGTTATATTAGCGATCGGGAGGTCAAGAGCAGCAGCTCCCAACATTTCAGCAACTTCGTGCTTCATCAAATTGCACGAAGCCCCGGTGTCCACTAATATCCTGTGGACATGGCGATTCCCGATGATTCCAGTAATGGTATGGGGATCATCGCATTTATCGATAATCCCTTCCCGATCGGCCATAGTGAAAGTGATATCCTCCCCGAAGGGAGGGGACCGTTCAGCAGGATCATATTTAACTAGCGCCACAGATTCAGAGCTCTCAGCGGAGTCTCTGAGCGCAGTTCTTTTTCGGTTCCGGACCGATTCATTTATCTTCGGACCACCGGAGATAACATAAATATCTCCGGCTACCTCTCGGGGTGTCGCCTCATTTTGAGGAGGTTGGACACCTGTTTCAACAGGTGGAGGAGCGACCTGCTCCTGTCTTCCACCCTCGTTTTGCGGGGCTCTGTCGCCACGGCCTCGACATCTTCTTCTTCGGCCCTGACCACGGTTCTCTCGACCGTGTTGGCCTCTGTCTTGCTCTGGAGGAGGAGACATTCGGTCCTCAGTCTGATCATTATAATTTCGGGGTTGTCCCCGATTATCCCTTCCCCGCGACCTGTGACGATCGTCACCCTGGTGGCCCTTTCGGGGGGATTCCGCTCGCTTGCCCTTCTGACCATTCCGGTCGGGCTTCTCTTTATTCATTACCTCTACTATCTCTTTCAATAGCGGGCACTTCAAGGTTGGGTGATCGCGATTATGATGTAATTCGCAATACACCCGATTGTCCTCATGCTTCGGAGGGACATCTTTCTCGCCTACAGCCGCTACTTCTCGCGACTATTTCTTAGAGTAGGAAACCCTATGATCACCTGCGGGCCCAGAATTACCGCTAGGTTTCCGATAGCCTAGCCACAGCGGTTCATCTACCTTAATATGCTTGTTGATTTTCTGAAGAAGTTTACCCATGGTGGATGGTAGGCTCTTTACCAAACTGGCCGACAGGCCGCACGGTCCAAGACCTGCTGTAGAGTATCAATCTTTTCCCGGAGCTCAAGCTTGATGCCCCGGGCTGTCCTATTGAATTTCTCCATGAAGGACCGAAGACTCATTTTTGCCGGGATATATTTCAACTGATATAGTTCTTGCCTGCTTCGGGGGCGGTCCTACATTTGGAGCGAATTGCTCTGAGAAAGCCAAAATAAATCCGCCATACAACTGTATGGATCGGGCCGGCAAATTTTTGAACCACGTTTGGGCGTCGCCTTGTAATCATGCGGCGAAGATGCGGCACTTCAGCGAATCTGAGGCCCGAACCGTTCCCATGCGTAATTCAAAATCGGCAACGTGATCGATCGGATCACCATCACCGTGAAATGTCGGTAACCCCTCAGGGTTGCGATAATGCCGATCTGGAACTGCTGCCCAGATCTCTTCGGAGAAGGGGAGCATCAAATCTCCCAAGGCGGCTGACACACCTTCAGATTGTTGGGATGATGACTGCACCGCATGTAGATTATGCCACCAGTCGTCATCCTTATTTCGCCTGATTGGGGCCTCCATAGCCCTATTGAATAAACTAGGGTTGCGTTCCAGATTAGGTTCGCAATCCTTCAGCGCACGCATGCTCTCCAACTAATTGGTGAGCTCATCAATTCGTCCCTGCATCTGCTTCTGGTCATTTCTAGGAGCGTCAGTTAGAGCCCTGGCCGGTGGAGGAGGAGTGGATCGATATCTCGGCCTCTTCGTTGTTACACCGCGCCTGATGATTTCTTTATCATCAGTGTTGCGCTCGTCAGGGTCACTCTCGTACCCTCTGTTTCTAGGAACAGGGCTTGAACAACCGGTGGTTCTGTTCCACTTCTCTCCAACGTAATTTGCAGTACCACCTTCCTCACGACAGTTTCCAAATCCTGTAAAGTGAATGTTTGTGCTGGGAGACTGTCGGGAAGCACGTCACTGTCATTCGTCGAAGTTCCAGTCGCTATGCCTTTGATTATCCTATCCCTTGTAGAAAACTCAAATAGGATTAGAGAATCGTCCCCACGGACGGCGGCAAACTGTTATGGTCCCCTTTTAGGGGGTACCAACAGTCATCCGATTCGTCAGCAAACGAACTCAGTTTTGATTTGTTTTTTATGGGAAAACGATTAAGAAACTGGAAATAACAATGAGGCAAAGCGATTTATAGTGGAAATCCCATGAATTGAGGAGAAAACCACTTGACTAAGAGCGAATTAAACTCTTAGCATGTTCACTATTCAAACAATTCATTACAGAATACAGCAGAGGTTTAAAGAAAATGACAGGGAATGAGAAAGCAGTAAGAACTTCAGTAGGGTAACAACATGTTCTTATGCGTCCAAAGGGTCCTGCTATTTCCGTCGTTGTGCTATGTATTTATAGAGTTTATGGCGTGTGTAATTCGCGCTCTGTAACTGCCTCTGATAGGTTTGTTAGAGGTTGTTGTCGCGCGATGTAAAACGTGGCCGGGACCAAGGCGTGGTATGCGTGATCGGGCCTAGGCGTGGTAAACGTGTGAAGGCCCGAAGCGTGGAAAGCATGGGTTTGTAACCGTTTGGACCGAACCACTGAGCCAGTTGTCAGAAAACGTTTTATTTTGCCAAGGTTATCTTCGATCCTCTCGCAGAACAACGGGCCATTTTATCTTAAGTATACTAATGGGTTGCACAAGTTCGCTTCCACCATATGGATCGGCCCAATCGTTACTGGGCCTCATTCATTGCAGGGTGTCCGGTCCTAGAGTTCTCATCAATTTTAAATTTTAAAAAAATAATAGATGAGAATCTCTCTTATTGAACATTTATTTAAATTATACACATTTTGTTGTTGATGGATTTTTGGACGCCACGTCACATTGTCCGTCCAAAAATGGAAATGTTCTTAAGGCCATCCTCAACCATGTCCGCCCGTAAATTTCATTATCTCATCCACATCAGCTTTCTCTCTGTACGCATAATCATTCTTTAATTTTATAAATAATTTTCCTCTTATCCCTACAATAATGTCCGGACACTTGTAATTTTTTAATTTTATTTTTTTATACATCAAATATATAAAAATTATAATATTATCAATAAAATTATTATTTAAAATTATTATAATTTTTTATTATTATAATTCTTTTAAATTTAATTTTTAAAAATAAAATTTTTAAAAGAAATTTTGCCACGTTGGCCGCCCAGTCTCGGTGGCCAACTTGGAGGATGGCCTAATACCTTATTTAGGCGCCCAATGTGGAAACTCAACTTTCCCATTTTTTATTTTTTTAATAGTTATATCGGTAAGCATAAGAAGGATATTTGATTGTTCAACTCAAATATATTATATATAATTATTTATTATATAAATTATAATATAAAATGACTAACCAGAAAACCTTGAAAGCCAATATCTTCATCCACATTCATATATCAATTTTTTAATTAATAATTTTGTTTCGTAGCATATATTATATTGAGATATATAGGTATTTTTATATTGATAATATTAGAGTAACTCGATCGGTATATCAATAATCTTGGTAGTACAAATTTGAATCAATATAATACAAAAATTTCAATTTTAAAACATTGGTAAAATGTATTATATTTTAAATATTATGAATATAGAAAATATTATAAGAATACACAATTATCAATTTAACTTATACATGTCGATTTCTACAATAAGCATGTCATTACAAATAATTAGCATCTACATAAAAATAATGATATAAAAATAAAAGTTAAAAATTATAAGACTATCTCCAACGGAGCCCGGAAACTTGATTCTTTCTCTACATATCAGTTTTCTCTCTATACAAATCATCTTTTTCTTTCCTTAATAGTAATATAAATATTTAAAATAATAAGATTCATTTCATCCCTACAACAATGTCCAAACATTTACAATTTTTATTTTCATTTTTTTAATCATTTACATTATTTTAGAGATGCATAAAAAATAATTATTGATCTAATATTTGAGAAGAGAGAGTTGTGGAAATTTAAAAATATATATAAAATAATAATTATTAACCTAATCTTTTGTAAAGAGAGTTAGAAACTCACTTCTCAAATCGAGCTATATCCCAATATAGATATAATGACATGTCTTTTTTAAATAAAATTAATTATTTTTTGTTGAGGATGTGGGTGCCCCATAAAATCGGGCACCCACTGTTAGAGATAACCTAAGTGTATGTACATTGTTATATGTATGAGATAAAGTTATTTATAAAGATATTAATATTAATATTAATATTAAATATAAAGATGATGATTAGTACAGAAATAAAACAACTGATGTTGAGAGAAATAATAATTTTCTAGATGAATATTGTTGGAGATGGTCTTAGTGCATCTAGTACCTTAGATCTATTAGGAATGGATGTCGGGTGATATTCGAATGACTCGATGAGAAGTATTACCGACCGGGGGAAACGTAATATCAAGCGGTGATATTGATCGCTTTGATCGGTCTCGTTGAGCGATCAATGATACCGATCGGACGATTGTGATGTTTCTATTTGATAGATGTTGGATTAGACTTGTATCAGGATTCAAGATTATCGAAGAGGAAATATATTTCCTTCATTGACCCATGAAATATATGAATGAATATATAAATATATATTTTGTTGGTTACATATATATAAAAAGATATGTAGATATATTATGTTGGTTACATGCATCGAAAAATATATGAAAATATATATTGTTAGCTAGATATATGCAAAATACGGTCAAATATATAAAAATAGAATATTACCTAAATTATATCATAGTCTCAACTCTATAAATAGTATGACTCATTAACATAATTGGAAAGGGTGAATGTAAGACCCCTCGGGGGTGCAGAGGCACCTTAGGCGAATCCCAATATCGGCTATAGACAGGGAACAATAAGAGATTAAGTATAGTGACTCGTCTTCCATTGTACGAGGCATTTTCCCTAGCAAAGTGGCAAGCGGAACGTTAGAACTGGAAAGTTAAGTGTGCTCACCCTAGAGCAATTCAGGGATGTGTGACCCACTAGGAAGTGTAGGGGTTAGGGAAAAAGTAAAGCCGTGAAGACTAGGTGAGTGTCATTAGGGTCAGCCTAGTCCAATGCGGACAATATCATGCAAGCGGAAAGGTAGGTCATTACATTTGGTATCGGAGCAGGACCCGGGTTATAGTCAATGTGTGGGGCAAACCTTAGCGAGGACGATGAGTCCATAAGAAGGGGTGAATGTAAGACCTCTTGGGGGTGCAGAGACACCTTAGGCGAATCCCAACATCGACTATAGACGAGGAACGATCAGAGATTAAGAAATAGTATGACTCATTAACACAATTGTATCATTCAATAAATATATGATGTAGCATATTGTTCCTTATTCTTATTGTGATTGTAAGTTTACGATCGAGGTTTATCAGTCACATTGGTTTCCCGATTTTAGGGTTTGGGTTTCCACGCTAAATCTGTGTCTTCTACTTTTCTTCATTTACGTTTTGTTTCATCACATTAATTCAATCCAGCCCCAAATATAGAGAATTCATTTCTTCTTCGGAGGTAAATTTCCCAACAAGACCAAGGAAATTTATTTTGTTTTGTGGATTGGTTGTCCTAGTAAAGAGGGTATCAACTATAATCCATTATTTCCTCTCATTTTATATTTTATTCCCTCTTGACCTAATTCTTGAATCGCTTCTTGACTCACTTATGCTTCTCTCTTTAATATTAAGGTTGGGTTTTGCTGTTTTTTCTGATCTTTAATGTTTATGTTTGAAATTTGCAAGTTCTAGAGCGAGCAAATATGAATAATGTTGAGCTATGATGATGTTGTTGTCCTAAAATCACTGAATTCTCTTTAACATTGAGGTTGTGTTTCAGTGTTTTTATGTGATCTTTACCACTTATGTTTGAGATTTGCATGGACATTAATAATTTACTATATAGAGCGAGCATATATGAATAATATTGACTCGTTGTGATATTGTTGACCAAAACTCGCTTGTGGTTATTTCTAACATTAATGTTATGTTTGATATTTTTTCTAATTCTTACAAGCTTATATTTGAGATATGTTAATAATTTACTCTCTAAAATGAATATGGTTAATGATGTTGACTTGTATTGATATTGTTGCCCTAAACTCGTTTGTGCTTCTCTCTAACATTAATGTTGTGTTTTGCTGCATTTTATGATATTTACTATTCATGTTTGAGCAATCATACATGAATAATGTTAACTTGTACACCATTTCCTTTCTCATTATTATTTTCATAGAAGAATTTCTTTGTGCGGGTATATCATTCAATATTGACACAAGTAGGTTCAGTGAGAAACAATTGCGCGTGTACAATGAAACATTCACTCAAGTCATTTTCAATTGAACTAACCCACAACAAATCATTCTACAGTAAACTAGAGGATGATGATTAGAAAACAAGCTAGAAATGTAACTTGCGGGCATCCGTCAAGGAATGGCAAAATAAAATGATCAGGATATCAAACTTGTATTTCGAGATGCTATGGATAATATTTCTAGTTTAACATTGTCATGACTTTAAATATGATTACTCATGACTTTAGTTTCTTTATAAAATCCACCAATTTTCCAAGAAACCCTTACATCAACCACCCATTTATCTTCCCATCAATTTTTCACCTACCATTAAAATTTGTGCTCTATATAATAGTTTATATTCTACCATTATTTAAGGTTAAATTGAGTCTTTGAAAGTTCACGCAAACAAAAGAGATAGATCTTTAAAAATCATGTCGGGCTACATAGCTTCGGAGTTCTTTCCCAAAAGTCGCACTAGATTACTCGGGCATTAAATATCTACTGGAGCATGAGACATCAGAGGAATCTTCACACAAAACACCAAGTTCTAGATCCAAAAAGCGTCGAATAATTGAGTGAGGTCGTGAAATCGTACATTCTAATTTAGTGGATGAATACTTATTGGTTAATCTGATGTACACTCCTGAACAGCTTTAACGTCATTTCAAGAAGTCTCGTCATTGTTCGACCGTATAGTTAGATATGTTCGAGAGATGAATCCTTATTTTCTTAAAAGATTTGATGTCACTGGTCGTGCATCACTATCAACTCTACCAAAATGTATGGCAACAATTGTAACAACCCGCCTCCCACTTGTATGACATAGTCTAATTTGGATTATACTAGCTTTAATGACTCCCATATAATCTTTATAGCTTTAATTTTTCCTTAGTCATAAACTTTCCAGTGGGTTACACATCATGCCTCTAGTCTAAGATAAGCACGTTTAAATTTTCCAGTTCTAATGGGATCCTTGTCACCTCACTAGGGAAAAAAAGCTTGTGCAATGGTGGACAAATTATTATACTTAACATATGATTGTTCTCATTTATAGCCGATGTTGGGATTCAGATAAGATGTCTCGCTCTCCTGAGGTTTCTTACATTCACCCTCTTATTAGACTCAACATCCTCACTAAGGTTTGCCCATACACTGACTCAACATCGTGCAAATGTATCGGGTCACCTCCAACTTGCACGATATTGTCTGTTTTGCACTATGGTAGTCCTAAGGACTCATACATAGTCATTCCCTAGACATAACATTTCTAGCGGGTCACCCATTATGTTTTTACTATACGGTGAACACACTTAACTTTCTGATTCAACTGAAATCCTTGTCACTTTACTATGGAAAAAATCTCGTGCAATGGTGGAAGGATCATTATACTTAATTGTTGTGGTTGCTATGACAGGGGTACCAACTGTCACTAATCCAAAATTATCGGGAATATGCTTTGAGATTTGTATTGCATGTGGAAAATTTAATAGATAGAAAATAGATCGAGAACATGACGATTTAACGTGGAAAAATCCCTAAGAATAGGGAAAAAAACCATAGAACTAATAGTAAGAATACCCTTAGCCCATTTATTATCAAAAGGAAATGCGTAGAGTCTGCGCAGCTGAGAAAATAACAAAGGTAAATGACAATAACATGAACAAACGAGCATTGCAGCTAATAAGGTGCTTGCATGCTCGGAAAAGGTCTTCCTCAACTTGTGAATTCACCTCTGAAACCGCAACACAAAATTGCTCTAACAGAATAACTACTATCCGTTATTCGTCAAATTTCTGCCCGCTCGTAACCACTGACATGACCGAATCGGTTGGTTGATCAGTCCTTAAACCCGATTACTCCCAGGGGACCGTTCCTTGCATTCCTCCTTTGACTTCTTGAGCCCATGCGGCCCATCGGGCATTGTTAAACCTTCCTGAAATAGATCACCGCTAAGTTATGGACCTAGCATGCGTATGTTCGTTTCCTATCACGTGGATCAGCCCAACGTGTCAGTGTATAGGGCCCCTAGGTTCTCATCATTAACATATTATCATTCCCCGTTTATAGTCGATGTTGGATTTGCCTAAGGTGTCTTGCACTCCCGATGGGTCTTACAAGCAATACAAATGTTGGCATACAGATCTTGTACCGATACATATGACGAATATTGATAACTTACATAGAGTCGTTGCTCCGAAAGTTAAGTTCCAAGTGAATGGTAATAAGTAAAATATGGTTTATTACTTGTTAAATGAGATATATCTAGATTGACATGTGTTTGAAAATGGAAGCACATTTCTTTTGTGCCCGTCCAAGGGAGTGTGCGTAAGGATATAGAGCAGACTTTTGGTGCGTTGCAAGCTATATTTTTTATTCTCACTTTGACATGTCGTTTTTTAGATGAACAAACTTTGGTTGATATCATATATGTTTGCATTATCTTGCATAATATCATTGTTGAAAATTGATGTCATATTATTACTCCAGATTCAATTATATATGAGGGAGCCGATGATACCGAAGAATTACCTCACCATCCTACACTTGACAACCTATTTTTTCAAGCATATCTCACATGCTATGTAAGTTCGAGAAAGATCTGAATTCATTGTCGTCTTAAAACTAATTCGATCAAACATATAGGGATGCATTTCATGGGATATAATTAATTTTATTACGTATGAATAATTTTATATCTCGTAGTTGTTGTATTGTAGAATAAAAGTTTTTTAATGTTTATAATTTATTTCCAATAATTAATCAAACTACAAATAATAATATAAATTATAATATAAGTGTGAAAGACAAACTAGTGGTTGTAGATACCATAGAGCTTGTGAAGTGAAGCATTAACTCATTTCAAATATTAAATAACATTAAAAATAAAATGTGAGTCAAATAGATTCAATACGGATCTCGAACATATCAAGAAAAATATTTGAAATTTTAGAACATAGGTATCACGAAACCTCCTCATAAAGAATGTTCTATTGACCGAAAAGCATGTCTTTGGCATAAAGAATCAAAACTATTGGTATTCTCTTCATTATCATGTTCCTTTTTACTTCTTTTTAGTGTTAATAATTTAATATTACGAAAAAAAATTATTATTTCCATATTTAATTGACATGGCATTTGTTTTGTTGTAATTTAGAGTTTATATCATTGTAATTTTGCATTTGTAGTCTTCAATGAAAATATATATATAGTTCTACATCTAAACACGTGGCCAATAGCCAATTATGACTAACAAATGGACCAACCACAACGACAAAAACACAAACCCACATTTATTCCACGTAAAAATGTAATAAATCTTAATCTCAAACACTAGGCGTCGGGTTGCTTGGATGATTCCCTGTCTGAATCGGATTAGTCGACCCCTCGGACATATTGTTCTGAATTTCCGAGATATCGGTAGGGGCGGCATTGGTGTTACTGTCACTGGTTATATTATTAAGCCCAAGAGTACTCTTTACAGCAGTAGCAGCACCTTGAGCCAGATCAGCCGTGCCTTGAGCCACATTTGATACTCCCTGTGCCGCGCCACGAGCAATGCTCATTGCTCCCTGAGCCGCACCAATTCCCACATCTGCTGCACCCTGAGCCATGTTCTTCACCTGAGTTCCCGTCTTTACGAGCATGAAAATTTATCAGTGAGTTTGAATGAGAAAAAATGAAGAACAATTTAGGATATGTTCTGCATGCATTTCGGAAATTAGAATGGAGTTTGAAATTGTATTTTCATAATGTGATTATAGATCAATAATACATTTAGTGTAAAATTAGATTTATCCAAGTTAAATTAATCGTCATTAAGATCTACATGACGAAAGAAATTATACAAGATTATTGTTGCACGTTAAAGATACATTAAAATTGACAACTTACAAATATGTCGAATGATGTTGTAATTAACTTCTCTTTTTCTATCCTCTTGTAACGTGAGATTATTGAAAGTGAAATAAAATATAATTTTTTGGAAGATATATTCGTAACTTAAATAACGAAAATATATTCTTATTTATATATCCAATTTCTCATTCTGGTGTTAATGAACAACTTGAAAATTCATTATGTTTACAATAAGAATGTAAATATTGTAGTATTTTGTAAAAACTAAAATAATGTATTATCATCAAAATACATTTTGACAATGTATATAGATCATAGTCTTAGTTACCTCTTGAATGAAGCCAGCGTTTTGGGGTTGATTGTGAACATCATCTGATTGTCTCCTTGCCTGGAATCCAATAATTCAGTTTATTTATTCAAATTTAAATACAAATATAATGATAAAAATTGAGCAAAAACCTGAGCTTGACCAGAAGAAGCATTAAGGTTTTGGGATTCCATTGTCTGTAACTTGTTTCTGAGAATGGATTCAGATTAATAGATTATTTATAGATGCAGTTTTGTCCAATAATTATGCATCTTATTACACTTGGAACCCATTTCTATATTTATGGCTGGTAACTACTGCGCATACTCAAAATAAAACTTGGTCCACATTGATCCAACTTTACTAAATTAATATGACATTGTGTAGCAATTGTTAGATTATAATTCTAATTAAATGAAACTTACGGAAAATTGTTAATTGAGAATTGAGATGATAGATTCATATTTTTTGGAATATTCCTCCTATATAAAAATTTATTATACTTGTTATATTTTTAAGAAAATAAATTGCATAGACATGAACTCAAAATTTACGTGATACTGGCCAAATCAACCAACCCACCAAATTTGAACCAAGTCACAAACCAATGTTATTTTATTTATAAAATTAATATTAATGTTATTAATACAAAAGTTCGGTCATTCGAATTTATTTATTATTTTATTAATATAATACAAAACTTTGAATAAAGATATTTTGAATATAATATTTATAATAAATATTAGTTTTTAATAATCAATTCTAATTAAAAATTTACACTTTGATTATTTATACTTCAATTATTAAAAAAATTATAGAACAAATTCTTAATGTATTCAAAATGAAAACTTGTGAAGTTTTGTGTATCAAATAGATTCTTGATACGTGAAGGAATTCGGTAACGGGTAGTTTCAGAATTTTAATTCATACTTGTTACTTTTGATTTGTTCTTTGAGTGTGCAAGGAACTAAATAATCGAATTGTAACTCGCTAAATTTTCGGTGAAATTCAGAAAGTTTTGAGAACAAAACTTTCAAATTTGAACAACCGGTGTTGTTAAAGTTTTGGGAGAAAAATATTGAGCAATTCTATCCCTTAACTTTACGTTTATTGCGATTACATGCATTATTTGTTTATGATTAGCGTAACATTGAAATTTCTGTGTGTATGAACATTTCAATTTGCTAATTAGTGAAAATAACGTATGGTCGGATAGTGGATTGCCGATACGAACGATTCTAAGCCAAGAATCGTGATCGGATACCACTTAAAAAGTTTTGATGTTCTTATTTTATGCTTTAAATAAAACTAGACTTAGGATAACATACACAAATCGTTTTTCAGTTAAGAACAAACAATTCAACAAAATCAACATAAACTCATTAATTTGTGTGTTTAAATAGTGTGATTGAAATATGTATAATTCATTATTCGATTTCAAACAATATTGAAAATTTAATCGAAATAAAAACTGATCACAACACATAATGTAGAGGTTGGTAGATTTTACAACTAAAAAGCAATTTTGCTTGGCCGGCCTGCAAAAAAAACGATCCTACCAGGTCATGTCTAAATTTGTATTTAATTTGTAAGATTTCAAATTTTGAGATAATTTATGTTTAATTAAAAATCAATTCATTTTGGCGCCTTATGTTGGTGTTCCCAAGATGAAACATATAATTTTAAATTTCCATACCCCATCGAAATATATTTTTCAGGAAATTGCATATTTAATATTTCGATTATTGTTTCCTTTTTGTAAATTTATCAAAATTTGGATTTGTGAAATAATGTTTTTATTTAAATTGATTTACATGTAACTTATTTACATTCAATATTATGTATGCATTTACAACATTGCACAATGTGTTAACTAAAATCAAACACTATGTATTTATGTTTCTGGTTATTAGCATATAATTAGGACACATGATATATACTTAAAATTTGAATGACGAGAATAATGTACATAGTGTAAATTTATAACATTAAATAGGCACACAAAGTGACAAAAAAATCGTATTTTCGTATGATTTTGAGCATAATTACAAGTATATTATACTCTTAAACGACACACTAGCTTCTCTATGGCTTGATTTGACAAAAACTTGTAATTAACCAGATTAGCCAATGGACAACAAAAATGATTCACATGAACTCCAACAATTTCATCTACTTAGAAATATTAGCAATGATTAGTGTTTAAGCACTAATATAATCGTGAAATTTTTTATTAATTACAATGCAATTATTGGTGAGATCAATTTTAATTATAAAAGTCTCACATGGCCGAGGTTGCTACATTTTTCTCATGTTGTGTATGTCCATTTGTTGAGAATATTATTATTGTGAAAATATAAATGTTTTAATTTATAAGTATTTGATTTTATCTAATATTTTTAATGTCATTCTCTTATTTTAATATCTAGATTACATGAATATTCTCCAAGTACATTGAATCATTAATTTCTGCATATAGTTACATTGTCAACTTGATGTAACAAATGTGTTATCACATCTTTAAAACAATTTATATGAAACGATCTCTAGGTATGGAAAATCCAAAGCTTCCAAACATGTGTTGTTGCTGCAACGTGCACTTTATGGGCTCAAAGAAGTCCAAGGAGTATGGTTTGATCGGTTTAGCTCATACTTATTAACTAATTGTTTCTTTTGTAGTTTAATTAATCATCACATAGTTCACGAGATTCACTATTTGCTTTTCTATATTAATATATTTCTCACATGTACATCAATTTCCCTTTTTCATGATCTCATAATAACCATAAAAAAGGCCCCCTTTATGAACCTCTTTATTCAAAATTATGCCAATTATAAAGCCCCTTCTGTGTAACTTGATTTCCATCTCATGGATTCATTTTCTCGTTAGTTCATTAGAAACATTCGTTTCTTAAAAAAACAATAAAAAATATAGTAGAAGAGTGTATTGAGTATATTTAGTGACACTGTTGCATTGCCCATAGGATCGGAGATCCCTAACTTCCATAGGTCCTTGGTTCGACTTCAACATGATTGTGTGAAAAATAGATCGACTTATCACTCGAACACTACCGAGCATATTAAAGCAAGTTTTAACCGAGCTAATGTCAATTCGACTTGATGGGAGTTTTGAGAATATTGTCTCACATCGGTTGTAGAAATAAAAATTTTGTAATTTATAAATGAGTGATATCATAAGTAATTTGTTTGACTCATAGCATTGAAAATATGATTCAATTATCTTATGAACTTACTTACATAGACATTTCACCCATCCATTTATTCTTGAATCTCTACATGGTATCGGAGCTTTAGGGTGAGTTTTGGACTGTTCCATACAAGTTTAAACAAAAAACTATGCTATAAAAGCACAACGAATTTAAGCGACAAAAATAGATTGACCTATTATTCGAGTGCTATCGAGTCTATTGAAACAAGTGTGAACCGAACCAAGACCAATTTGACATTGGTGGAGTGTTGAGAATAATGTCTCACATCGGTTGTGAAAATATAAATGTTTTGTTTTATAAGAGGAGTGATATCATGAGTAATCAATTTAATCTAGTATTTTCAAGATGATTCACATATACTCTCTCGACCCATTAAACCCTTGATTTCTAAACCTTTACTTGAAATTTTGACTAAATTGTTGAATTGTTGTTAAATAGTTGTCAAATACATATTGAATTCCAATAAATAGAGTGAATTTATCTTTAGTTTGCAAAAAATATATTTGTTTTATTCTATTGCCTGATTCATTCAAATAATTAACTAATGTTGTAGTTGTCTAGCAAAACGATCCATTTAATTGATTCAATAGATCATGAGAATGTCAGTATTATCTAGTTCATAATATAATGAATCTCATTACAAATATTAGAATTAACCAAATGTTAATGGATGTCAGACAATGGCTATGTTTGAAATATCGGTTATCGTATTATAGTTTTATTTAATACAAACCAAAGATCAATATAAAGTACATTTATTTGAATTCAAAAACTGAAGTCTCATGGTACTAGGGTTTCTACACCAAAACGAACTTTATAATATTTCATTTTCACCCTTATTAAATTATTATTTAATCTAAAATTAATCAAAAGTAATGACAAAAAAATCATTGTATGAAATTATGATAAATGTAGTGATATTCATAATGTTTTAAAATCATCATTATTTATATGACGATTATCTTACAATACAGTACAATATGATCATAGTTTCTCAAATATTATTTCAAATATGCCAAATATTATTAATAGTATATTTTTAATTATCCAACAATTATGAATAAGATAATTTTTTTTTAACTCTTACCCATTTTGTCGCATTTATATTATGATCTGATGTTTATAAATGGAATTATAGTTCTGTTCAAAAAAATAAATAGTAATTATTCGGATTGATTGTTTATTATATAAATTTTAAAATGATTCAACAGCAGATAAAATAGTATATCTTATTATTTATTATTTGATTTGGCTCACTTGACGATTTTCTTTAAGATTCCTTCGTATTTGCATTTTGATTCCACATAGGGTATATAAAGAAGTTTTGTTAGTTGGCTGAAAAACCCCTTTTTCTTGCTTCATCTCCATACCTTATCGTCATCTTCATTGGGTCTCTCTTCTCTTGTTCTATTTCTTCACGGAAAACTGACAAGGGAAGCGAGACAGACATGCAAGGGGTTATACAGTCAAGAGGGCTTCTTTCTTTACCGTCCAACCCCAAAACCAAAGCTTTCATTGCTAAACCCTCATGTGAATTGAGATGCAAATTCAATCCTTTGAATTCTGTGTTGAAATCACAAACTCTGAATCGAATTTCTGTATCACGTAATTGTTTTTCGAAATTTAAAGGCTTTGTTACAAAACTTGATTTATCGGGAAGAAGGAGTGGAAATTATTCAGTTTTTCGAGCAGAGGCTGCTGCTTCGGCGTCATTAGATGGTCAGCCTTTGTTTGTAGAAAAGGAGTCACCCAAATTTTTGGGTATTGAGCAAGCGACCCTGAAGAAAATTATACCACTTGGGTTGATGTTTTTTTGCATTCTTTTTAATTATACAATTCTTAGAGACACTAAAGATGTTTTAGTGGTGACAGCTGAAGGTTCAAGCGCTGAAATCATACCTTTTTTGAAAACGTGGGTGAATTTGCCTATGGCTATAGGGTTTATGCTTCTGTACACAAAAATGGCCAATGTATTGTCAAAACAGGCTCTGTTTTACTCTGTAATTCTTCCTTTCATCGCCTTTTTTGGTGCTTTTGGCTTTGTTTTGTATCCCCTTAGCCATTATTTCCACCCCACAGCCCTTGCAGATAAGCTTTTAGCCACTCTTGGTTCAAGGTTTACTGGACCTCTTGCTATTATGAGAATATGGAGTTTTTGTTTGTTTTATGTTATGGCTGAGCTTTGGGGAAGTGTAGTTGTCTCTGTTCTGTTCTGGGGATTTGCTAATCAGGTACTCATCTTTATCTAGTAAATCCCACTTAGAAATTTAAAGGCATTATTGTTGCATTTATCTTGCTTATGTATAGTGAAACTTCATTATATTCTCAGATTACTACAGTTGAAGAAGCCAAGAGGTTTTATCCTCTTTTTGGCTTAGGAGCAAATGTTGCACTTATCTTCTCTGGTCGTACCGTTAAATACTTCTCCCAGTTGAGGCAAAATCTCGGACCTGGAGTCGATGGTTGGGCTATTTCCTTAAAGGGTATGATGAGCATTGTTGTTCTTATGGGGCTAGCTATTTGTGGTCTTTATTGGTGGGTGAATCATAATGTTCCTCTTCAAACACGAACTCAAAATAAAAAGGTATTTCAATTGTGAACTTTGATGTTTTGCTTATCTACATTTTGATTCAATATTTCTACAGGTTAAGCCGAAAATGGGAACAATTGAGAGCTTGAAGTTCTTAGTTTCTTCAAAATACATTAGAGATCTTGCTACTTTGGTCGTCGCTTATGGTATCAGTATCAACCTTGTCGAAGTTACATGGAAATCGAAACTCAAAGCGCAGGTAAATCGAATATTATTGTCCTTCACATGAATCAACTCAACCATATAATACTTTTGTGCTCTTACTTGTGATTCAACAGTTTCCAACGCCTAATGAGTATTCCTCGTTTATGGGAGACTTTTCGACTGCAACCGGAATAGCAACATTCACAATGATGCTTCTAAGTCAATGGATCTTCGGTAAATACGGTTGGGGTGTTGCAGCAACGATCACACCAACTGTCTTGTTACTCACTGGAGTTGGCTTCTTCTCTCTAATCTTATTTGGTGCTCCTTTAGCACCTGCTCTTGCAAATTTCGGCATAACTCCGCTTCTAGCTGCGGTATATGTCGGAGCAATGCAGAATATTTTCAGTAAGAGCTCTAAGTACAGCTTATTCGATCCATGCAAAGAAATGGCTTACATTCCATTGGATGAGGACACAAAGGTAGCTAGTTATTTGCAACCTATATGAATCTGAAATATTTTCTGTGCTCAACTTTAGTTGATAAGTAATCTTAAATAGTTGAGAATTATATTCATTTACAGATATGAAATCTTGCAATCGTAAATACATTCAATCATATCTTACCTTTGGAAGAGTAATAGTTTTTGCATATCTTTCCTTCGAATTATTACAAAGCATAAATGGATCTTTTACTATCAGATATTCTGTTTTTAAACTTTCATGAAGATGGTGTCGGAGTAAGATCATTGTTTTTGCTTTATTATGTTTAGATGTTTTATTGTCTTGCTTGATTTTGTCTCTTAAACCATTTGCATCTAGAACCCAAGACAAGTAATTCTTTTGTGGTCTGATTATTCTTCGGTTTTCAGGTTAAAGGAAAAGCTGCAATCGACGTAGTATGTAATCCTCTTGGAAAATCTGGTGGCGCTCTAATTCAACAGTTCATGATCTTGTCTTTCGGTTCGCTAGCGAATTCGACTCCTTACCTCGGTGGCATTCTTATGGTGATTGTGGTTGCTTGGCTAGCAGCCGCTAGATCTTTAGATGGACAATTCACAGCTCTGAGACGAGAAGAAGAGCTCGAGAGAGAGGAGATGGAACGTGCGAATATGAAGATTCCGGTCCTTTCTTCAGAGGAAAATGTGCCTCTAAATCCGACCAGAGGCGACTCACCAAGTACAAAAGCATCATCAACTTGAAGAAATAAGGGAACTTGGTGGCTGGTTTAGTGGTAGAAACTAGAAAGTTAAGGTATTGGTACTGGCCACTGAGAATGCCTACAAGTCGATACTAATAATTGAAATTGGATTTCTGATATAGTTTAATACTATAACTTTTCATTTCAAAAATAAAAATATATATTTTTCAAATTATACAAACATTATAAAATAAGACCATTTATATTTGTAATGATTAATAAAGATGATATCACTGTGAATGTGTAGGGATGGGATCCGAATTGATCCTGTTTTTCTATCATGGATGCATATCAACAAATGATTATATGCAACTAATATGCAATAATTGATTGATCTTTTTTATTTCGGATTCTCATTCTTTATTTGCATATCAATTTGTCATACCCTAAATTAAAATTTTGAATTTTAGTTTAAAGTAAAAATTAGCACTTATAACCAAAAATATGTTTTGGCTTCATAAAATGAGCGTACAAATTATAAAATAACACACTTATATTTCTAATTTTTAAATTTCAATAAATTGAAACTTTTAAACATTCATTATAATATATATTGAATAGTTTTTTCAACAAACAGCATCAATTATGCAAAATTACACACAATTTTTTAGATATATTTGTTATTCATTTATTTCTAATCTAGAGATCTTTACGTAATAACTATTTTACTTTTAAGTGGATGAATGACGATATGAAAGAAGTGAATATTCAAATAAAAGATACAAAAGAAATAAATTATTAGACAAATAATAAAAGAGGGCAATTTACACAAATATATTCATTATACATTCTCACTTTCATAAATACATTCTTCTTAAAATCACTTACAATAATATATTTATTTCCCTTTTACTGTAATTAAAAAAAATACTCATTTATTAATAAACTCAAAACTAAAGGATATTTTAATAATAAAAAAAATATGGATTATATTACAATACTATTTATTTATAAAAGTTAAAAATACACACATCTAAAATAGATTTTCGGTTTTTTGTAAAGTGCGAATATCTTCAAAAAATATACAAATAAATATGAACCATAAAATTTATAATAACTAACATATAGATAAAATTTTAAGAAGAAAATCAAACAAATATCATAATCGTTAATCCATATATCTATGAAAACTCTAATTTCATACCAATCGGTTTCATTAATTATGTATCCATTAATTATTTGTTTGGTTTACTTCTTAAAATTTCATCTATATGTTAGTTATTAGAAATTTTATGGTTCATATTTATTTGCATATTTTTTGAAAATATTCGCATTTTATAAAAAATTCGAAATCTATTTTAGATGTGTGTATTTTTAACTTTTATAAATAAATAGTATTGTAATATAGCCCATCTATTTTTATTTATTGCTAAAATATCTTTTAGTTTTGAGTTTATTAACAAATGCATATTTTTTTAATTACAAATACAGATAAAAAAAGAAATAAATGTATTATTGTAAATGATTTAAAAAAATGTATTTATAAAAGTGAAAATATATAATGAAGATATTTGTGTAAATTGCCATAATAAAAGATCTATCATTTAAGAGCTCTAAAATTTGAAAAATAACATAATAATATAATATATTAATAAATATCGGATCAAAATTTTTGAAAATCATATCTAATCCAAAATTATATTTCATCTTATCTTATTAAATATTTGCAATTCAGTTATGTAGATAAACGGTTTGAATACAATTCGATTAATTGAAATATTCTGATAACTAAATTTTTTTGGACACCCCAATCCGTGTACATTAAAAGCAGTATTTACAAAAACTACATAAATACAAGAAAGCCAATCCATCATATAAAATATAAGACAAAGGCATCATCAAAATCGAAAGAGTTTGGGGTTGTCTTTCTCCGACCAATCACAGCACTCAATGGTCATGAATTAATATATTTAATGGAATTTCATAAAAATAATTCATAATTTTTATTAATTCATTATTTTAAAAATTTAATTGGTCGTTATTCAATTTAATAAATTTAATTAAAATAAAACAATAATTTAAATTTAAATGTTAATAATTTAACTTTCTGGACCATTACTATTTAGGTGGAAATGAAATAGACCACATCTTAAGACATGGAGAGGCGGATGAATATGGCGGAAGAATCGCCGGAAAACGCCACACCCCTCCTCAGACGGCGGGTTAACGATTGTCGCCACCGTCTCTGTAACTCTATCCGCCTCAAGACCTCTATCTTCTCGGAGCTGAGTGGTGCAGTAGGAGACCTCGGTACCTACATCCCCATAGTATTGGCCCTCACTCTCGTCTCTCATCTCGATCTCTCCACTACTCTCATCTTTACCGGTATCTACAACATCGTCACCGGCGCCGTATTCGGTACGCCGATGCCTGTTCAACCTATGAAATCCATCGCGGCTGTCGCAGTCACAGAGACACCTCATCTGACGGTAGCTCAGATCGCCGCAGCCGGCATATCAACTGCTGGAGTTCTTCTCCTTCTCGGTGCCACCGGCCTTATGTCCTTTCTGTATAGATTCCTTCCCCTCCCCGTCGTCCGCGGCGTCCAGCTCTCGCAGGTGAGTGATGCTTTTATATAAAGGAAAAGGGAATTCTTACTCACGATTAAAAATTTCCATTTAAGGGTCTTCAATTCGCATTCTCCGCCGTCAAATACATCCGTTACAATCAAGATTTTACTAAAACAACTGCTTCAAAGGCTACCGTTCAACGCCCATGGCTGGGACTCGACGGTCTTATTCTCGCCCTTTTCTGCTTCGTCTTCCTCGTCTTGACCACGGGTGCCGGAGACGGTGGAAGATGCTCCCCCGCTGAAACAGTACCAATAAGCCGGCAAGGTGTACAGAGACGGCGAAGATTTCTGTTTGCATTTCCGTCAGCTCTCATCGTCTTCTTGATTGGTTTAGTTCTCTGTTTTGTTCGTGACCCATCAATTTTCGAGGCTATCAAATTCGGTCCCTCCAAGTTCCACGTTCTTAAAATCACTTGGGATGATTTTAAAGTAGGGTTCTTAAGGGGAGCAATTCCCCAAATTCCTCTATCTGTTTTGAATTCAGTTATTGCAGTCTGTAAACTCTCAGACGATCTATTTCCCGCCACGCAACTCTCCGTCGCTGAAGTTTCAGTCAGCGTTGGGATAATGAATCTCGTGGGCTGCTGGTTTGGTGCTATGCCAGTCTGCCACGGAGCCGGCGGACTAGCTGGGCAGTACCGATTCGGTGCCCGAAGTGGTTTGTCTGTGTTTATTCTCGGATTAGCGAAACTAATTCTTGGCTTAGCTATCGGGAACTCATTCGCGAATATTCTCGCTAGTTTCCCGGTTGGAATTCTCGGAGTTCTTCTACTTTTCGCCGGAATCGAGCTCGCCATGGCAGCAAGAGACATGAACACCAAAGAAGACTCGTTTGTTATGCTAATTTCCGCAGCCGTTTCAATGACGGGATCAAGCGCTGCTTTAGGATTCGTATCTGGTATTTCCCTCTATTTACTTCTCAAAATCCGAGATCTAGCTTCCCTCGGCCGTGGAAATCATCAGCCGGTGCTGATCGACGGCGGCGATGGAACCACTCAAATTCCATAAGACAAACAAAGAAAATTGCACATTTGCAATCAAATTCTCAGTTTATGTAAACTGTACCATTTGAAGATGAATAAATTTCCAAATAACATTCTCTCGTATTATTGAATCATGGAGCCAAACCTTCACTTATCAACTCTTGAAGCCCTCTCTTAAGCCTTTCTCCGGCGAGGCGACATTTCTCCTCAGGCAAACCACCATAGGAGATCCTCACGTGACCCGGACAACCACTCGGGCTTCCGGGCAACAAAGCAACACCATGTTTCCTAGCCAACCAACGAACAACTCCAAAGTCATCTTTATGTTCCTCTGGTAGTTTTGCCCACAGATATATTGATCCTTCTCCTCCCTTCACAGATTCATGCCCCAAAGGAGATAATGCATCAAGAATAACCTCTCGATTCTTTACGAGGGTCGAAACCTGATCCCGAACCCAACCTGGTCCGATTTCAAGGCAATGGATCGCGAGTCGCTGCGAGATGATTGAAGCACATATGGGAATGTTGTCTTGAACCTTGAGAAGCTCTTCTGGTAAGCCCTTTACTTCAGAGGAGTAAGCTATCTACATGATGAATCATGCCTCAAAAATCATCTCGAATCGTCGAGAAATCGGTAAATTACATATTCGAAATGCTTACATATCCAACTCGCCATCCCATCATGCCATATGCTTTCGAAAATGAGAATATGTTCACAACGTGATTACCTTCGACGCACGCATGTTCGTTACCATCGTACATAAAGTATCTGTAAGCAAATAAAGAAGCTTGCTCATATAATGGTGACTTATTTTCAAATAAATTGAAGCAGTTTTACTAACTC
Organism: Utricularia reniformis; assembly: GCA_009725065.1. Lineage (NCBI taxonomy): Eukaryota > Viridiplantae > Streptophyta > Magnoliopsida > Lamiales > Lentibulariaceae > Utricularia > Utricularia reniformis. The sequence continues at coordinate 717,755 of RWGZ01001525.1, forward strand.
GTAGGTATTGTCAACGACGAACCAACACCCTGCGTTTCTACAAATATCTGACATTCTCTGCATATACAAAATTGCCACAAAATACACCTTGTTAAGTTAAAACTAGTGTTAAATTGCATTTCAAGCAAAGGGAACCTGAAGAAGAGGCTGAGGGATGTAAGTGCCCGAAGGATTTCCGGGATTCACGATGCTAACAAGCTTCGGAGTCGGTTTTGTGTTGAGCAAAGTTTTCTCCAACCAGTCTGCATTAGAGCAGAAAAGTATAGATGATGTTTAGAGAAATAGTGTGTTTCGTTCGGGTTCGGGTTCGGTTGGATTACGACCTGCGTCTGGATAAAGGGTGTTCGGATCTCCCGGACCAATCAAAATGTTGGTGACTCCAGTCATCTGAAATGTCATGTATGAATTGAAGTAGTATGGAGCAAACATTATAACAGAATCCCCTGCATCACATAGTGCAAGAACAATATTCACAAACGCCTGCAAAAAATTCGTATCGATTAAATCCATAATAAAAGCACATCTAAGAATCACACGTATATCAACAAAACTCCAATTCAGAGAAATATCGAAAGAAATCACGAGTTTCTACCTGATTTGCTCCGGCAGTTACCATGACCGAGGAGTTATATAACTTGTTCTCTTGACGTAACTGCGATTTTATGAAGTAAAAAATTAGCTTCACGATCAGTATTCAGTACAAACACCATTTGCTAAAGCAAAATGTTAAAAAAACATGGTAACAAGACAAAGCACAAGAACATTCATATGCTCACATTAAGTCAACTAAATGCAGTATGAATGGAGAACTCGACACCACAAGATAAAGCACAAGAGCATTCATATGCTCACATTAAGTTATTTGAATGCATCGATATCGAACCTTGATTAATAAAGACTCTCGAAGCTCAATAAGGCCTTCATCAGCACCATAGTTACTAATGGAGGGCTCCAACACTAGCTCCTGTACTCTCTTAAGTGCCTCCTTTGGTGGTTGCCAGTAGACAACGCCCTGAAGTGGTTAAAAAACAGAGTGTTGACAAATTTGCAGGGAATCGAATACTCAATGAACTTAAGCGAAGAACATCCTCAGCTCAGTTATCACTTTTCAAGAACAAATTTCTAATATCAAAAGGCTTACTTGAATGATTACAGAAATCATTAACAGTAAAACACGATTGAATCATAAATTAGGGGAATAAAAAAGAAGATACCCAGAAACTTAAAAGAACCGTAACCTCGATCTCCCATATTATCCATAACCTTATCACAATCCCAGAAAAAAAAGAAGATAACAAACCTGACACAGAGAGATACAATCCTTCAATCCTTGAAGAAAATGGCGCATCTGAAATTACATAAAGAATTAAGACAAAGAAACAAAAACCCAGTTTAGCGAGAGAATAAAGATGAACAAACCTCAACCATGACGGGCATCTCAGTAAACAAAACCCTTTTAGCAATCATCGCCAAAGAACCCATCTTTGAATTCCCAGATAAAAACAAAGGAAGATATATACGCTTGTTGTTGTATTACTAGTAGCTGGCTTGGGTCATCTTCTCACACCCACCACCGGTCAATATTGTTTTACTTTACATGTATGTTTCGGCGTGTCTAAAGCAGACCGCCCAAATGATTATTCTTGGTCGGGTTGGGTTATCTTATGCACCAGACCAAGTACCAATAAATAAAAGTAGTTGTCGGGTTGGGTTTATCTTCTAAAAATTGCAACTTTTATTTTCTTCTTATTTTTATTTCTCAACTCTCTTTTTTTCAAAAAATGAAATTTAATGAAAAACACTCAACTTTAATAACATTCTCTTTATTAGGATAATTACACACTTTCGTTAATAAAATGAATAAATAATATTTCAATAAAGATTTAATGATTGGTGAAAATTACGGTAAAACGAATTAACCCTATTTCAAAATATTGCTCTATAGCTAACCAAAGATAAAGATAAAAATAAAAAGTGCCCATTAAAAAAAGAGATGTAATCATAGTCAAGGAATGGGAAAATTATCATATTTCGAATTTGAACTCTAAAATAAAAGCGAAATTTCATTGATACCATTTAAACACACGAATTAATTATTTCTTTTGATTATTCAGAATAAAAGTATTTCTCACAATTATTATTTGATAATCCAAATATAAAGCATCTAAAAAAATATTTTTAAAAATTAATATTTATTACAAAACGTAGAAATAATCATTTAATTCGACTCAATATTCAAATATCATATTCAATGTTTTGAAATATGAAAAATTATAATTATAATTTTTGATTTTAGAATAATAAAATAAGTAATAATATCGATTGACAAAAATATTACCAAATTTCATAAATTTTGATAAATTGTATTTATGTTGATTAGGTAAATTAACACCGAAATGGTAAAGACGGAAATTTAACATTTGTAGTGGTCCCCCCAAAGAGGGTGGAGTAAAGCTCGAATGAAAGGAGCTTTCAATCCTATGGCTTTCCGTTAACTAAGGGATAATTTTTTGGCTTTCAATTTTTTAATTTTTAATTTACTCATAATTGTATATTTCATTTAATTCACTCTTCGTACCTCCAATTACACTTTATGATTGTTATGGTCAAAAGATCGGAGATACCAACGGTCGTTCGGTTCGTAATAAAACAAACTCGGTTTGAATTTGTTTACAATGTGAGAAACGATTAAATATGAAAGGAAAACTCGGCACATCGATTTTAGAGTGGCAAAACCCCTTGGAGAAGAATAAAAAACCACCTGACTAAGAGCAAAATATACTCTTAGCCGATTTATTGATAGAACAGTTCATATTACAAACAGTTGACTTATGAAAATAACAAGGAAAATAATCACTAGTTAGATACACGGCCATGTTCGAACTAGTTATCGAAGAACTTAGGTCTAGGTTTTTGATTCCCGCTCATTATCTCATCTCGAAGGGAAAAGATGATGTTCCTTGTTTCTTTCCAGCGGAAATGAATGTCCCGGCGAGTGCTATTCCGGTCAGTTAAGCTTCCCTGAAGTGTGAGTTACGTTTTCCGCTACATCCATTTGTAGCGGCCGTTCTTTGGAAGATTCATTGTCCCACTTATGCCTTGTTCCCGGGTAGCTATGTATATATAGTGGCATTTATCTTTTATTGCCACGAACAAGGGGTAGCCCTGACTCTAGAACATTCTTTCAATTTGTTCTTGGTTGGATCCCGAAACAGTAAGGGATTATTAGAATGTCGTAGGCTGTATAATGTAGTGTGTCGCACCAAAGGGTGCGCCCTAGTTGATAAAGAGGAATCCCTTCATGAATGGGAATCCTGTTATGTGTGGATAACGGTCCCGAAGGAGGATTTGTTTAAGGTGTGGCCCGTTATAACCCACCCACACATAGGTAAGTTGGACCGAACTAGGTTCAACTCTTCCTGTTAGGACATCCTAGATACACTAACGATGTTTCCTTCCCCCGAAGCACGTCTTAGGCGAATAGACATGCTTCTGGAGAAGAGATTGATAGAGATAGAGGTTGCGGGTAGGACCGGAGCCCCGCCCCCGAGAGGGGTATTTTCTTGGGTTTACCTTATATGCAGATGTTGAGGAAGAGCTTCACGACCGCGAGCACTGTTCACAAGAATTAAGGTGACCATACAGTCTCCCAAGCAGTCCAAGATAACCTTGACCTAGCTAAGAGGCAAATTGAAATAAAACATGGGGAGTTGGTGGGGATTCGGGAAGAGCTGGATCGGCTGAACAATGAGCTGCTAGGAGCGGGGATGCAAGTTTCCCTCCTATCAGATCAAGTCTATGAGCTGGATAAGAAGTACAAGGCAGCTCAGGAGGAGGCTGATTCCGCCAAGTCCCGGGTCGCGGAATTAGAGGCTAGGTTGCTGGAGAAAGATGAGGAAATGTGTCAAGCCAAGCTCAGGCCTAAGAGAAGAGAAATAAACTGAACGAGCTTCTCATTCGGGACCAAGAAGAAAAGGTGAGCTTGGAAGAAGATCTCGCTCAGGCCTGCCCCACGGCAGAAAGTTCGGTCCGGGAAGCGGTTCTGGGGTTCGCTCGATCCCCGCTGTTATTTGCTCTGGCGGATAACATCCACGGGGCATATATCGCTAAGTACCTGGGCAACATGCGGTACCAGGTTACTGAGCAGGAAGAGGAGCTGAAGCAGCTTGTAGTTCGGACCGGACCGAAGGAGAAAGAGAATGAGGATAAGGAAGATTGGCAGATTGAATAGGAATGTTTATGTACTTGTACCCCCGTTTTGTTCCTTATTCTCAATAAGATAACTAGTTCTTCCTTTTTCATTTCCTTTGTTTAGAGTTAGAATAGGATTAAGATAAAGGTGTTCGGGTCCTTATAAATGATTAAACTTGTTTGGTGTAAGCTCATTCATTCTTAATTTTTTGCTAAGTATAAGATCAGGGTTGTTCGATGAGCGCATACTCTTTGGTCCCAGGCTCTGCCTTAGATTTAGATTTGACTGGGATCGATTGTATTGGATTTACGATGCATATGAGGACCGCTCTTATTCCGTCATTGAGATCATGGTCATATTGGAAAGGCGTGGCCCCGGTTTATTATGAGTTCCATGACAAGCTTCGGCAGAGCCCCGGTTCCATTTAAATCCCGTGGACAGCGTTGGCCAAGCTTTGGTTCTACATATGTCCAAAGCCGGGCCTGAATTTGTATTTCGATGAACTAACCCCAGCCCTTATTCATTCTTTTTATAGCAGTTTTCAGATGTATAAGGGATGTTTCCGAAGAATGAAGGCCGTCGAAGCGGATATTTAGTTCGTAGTGAGTTCTTGGAGTTTCGCAACTCATCCTCGGGACTAGGCAAGCGCAAGAACATCTGAATTGTCAGAGCGGTCACTGCCACTTGGGAACCGTACCGACGGATGGATACGATCACTAGTCCAAACTCATCCTAAAAGATCCGACCTCAAGATCGGTCGATCATCTAATTAAAAACAGTTTATGTTATACCTATTTGTATCATGTTTATGTTTTGATGAATATATTTTTGGATTAGAATAATCACTAATAATCAAAGATTTATAAGAAATACCGCATAATATTCATGATATTCCAAGTTCGGGGATCTTGTCACCATCCAATGTTTCCAATTTGAAAGCATCAGCTTCCAATTTCTTCAGAACTCGATAGGGTCCTTTCCAATTTCTGTCCAGCTTTCCGACGTTCATCTGAACCCTTATATTTCTAAGGACGAGATCGCCTTCAGAGAACTCCCTTGGTAGGTCCCGTTTGTTATGGGCTCGTTCCATAGTTAGCTGATAAGAACACAACCACGCGTAAATCGCATTTCTCTTTTCTTCAACCATCTCGAGATCTAATAATCTCCTTTCCCCATTCATATGCTCATTATATTGAGCTATTCGATGTGATCGGATGGCCACCTCTACCGGGCTGACTGCTTCGGACCCATATACCAGTGAGAACGGTGATTCCAGGGTTGTCGAGCGAGATGTAGTTCGGTAAGCACATATAACCTCGTAGATATGTTCGGGCCATTTTCCCCTAAAATCTTCCAACTTGGTTTTCAATCTCTTCAGGATAACCTTGTTAGATACTTTTGTGAGTCCATTAGTCTGGGGGTGAGCCGCTGATGATAAATGTTGGGTGATACCCAACTTACTACATAAATCCGGAACGGCCTTTCCGCGAAACTAGGTCCCGTTGTCTGATACCAACGCTCGGGGTACCCCGAAACGACTTACAATATTTCTCAATAAGAAGTGTTTTACGACTTTCTCAGAAATAATGGCCACTGCTTCTGCTTCGATCAACTTAGTGTAATACTTCACTGTCACAATGCAAAACTTTCGTTGCCCTACTGATCGAGGGATAGGTCCGAGGATATCAATTCTCATCTGTCAAACGGACAAGGTAATGGGGTCACCGATAGAGGATCCCCAGGCAGTTGTGGGACCGGAGCATGATATTGGCATACATCACAACGTTTCGTATACTTCTTGCCATCTTCAAGTAGTGTCGGCCAAAAATATCCGTCTCTGATAACACGGTAATATAAAGATTGTGCCCCTGAGTGAATACCGCATATCCATTCATGAACATAAATTATGACAACCTCAGCCTCAATAGGGGATAAGCATCGTAACAGCGGTCCCTCGAAACTCTTTTTAAATAATCACCCGTCGTTTAAGACATATCTTTTAGTCCAGAATTCTATTTTTGCTAGCCTCCGACTTGTCTTCGGGAAGATAACTATCTGTCATATATTTGATAAAGAGGTCCATCCAAGTGGGTTCCCCAGGAGATTCAGTAGTATCGACATTCAGATCCTGGGGTTCATGACATAAAACCCCAATTTCTTCAATTGATTGTTCTGTCACCGATATCTCGACCGAAGGTCGGTCTTGGATATGGACTGATATAGTGTCTAGTCCTATATCAGGTACGCATGCAACCAATCTGGCGAGTGCATCGGCAACCTTATTTTGCTCTCGTGGCACATGATCAAGAGAAAATTCGCTAAACTTTTTAGATAATTCCAAGACTTTTGCAGGATATAGTTTCATCATGGGTTCATGTGTTTCAAATCTTCGTGCGAATTGTTCCACCACTAACTTGGAATATGAAAACATTCGCACTTTTTCAACTCCCATCTTCCGGGCTATGGTCATTCCCTATAATACGGCTTTGTATTCCACTACATCTTCCGAGAACTTAACAGCGGAATGAATAAGATCACCTTGTAGCGTTGCGAGGGAAATGCCCACCCCTTGTCCTCTGAAGGTTGATCCATCTACATGAATTGTCCACCGATCATCCTCCTGGTTTAAGAATATAGCTGATCGGGTCATTTGGACCACGAAGTCAGCGAGAACCAGAGCCTTGATCGTCCTTCGGGGCAAGAATTCCATATACATGGAGCAGATCTTAATCGCCCATTTTGCTAACCTCTCATTCAGATCCGCCTGATTTAGAACCACTTTCAGAGGCTGATCAGTATAGACATAAACCGTACGACTTTCAAAATAATGCTTTAACTTAGATATAGCTTTCTTTAACGCTAGCATGAACTTTTCCAATGTAGTCTATCTAGTTTCAGCTGATACCAGGGAGAGACTTACGTAATAAACAGGTTTGTGAATGTCATTCCGAATAGTAACTAGAGCTGCGTTGACTACGGCTTCTGATAGAGCTAGATATAATCCCAAAGGTTCATCACAGGTCGGACTCACCATTACAGGAGGAGTACTCAAGTAAGTTTTCAAATCCGAGAAGGCCCGATCACATTCTTCGGTCCAGTCTAGATGACTCGCTTTTCTCAATACTCTAAAAAAAGGCAAAGCCCGATCCATTGATCTAGAGATAAATCTGCTTAACGCAGCAAGACGGCCAGTAAGCCTCTGTAATTATCTCTTGTTTCTAGGAGGTTGCATTTCAATGATAGTCTGAACTTTCTCATGATTAACATCTATGCCTTTCTCATAAAGATAATATCCCAGGAACTTGCCACTTCGGATCCCGAAGCAGCACTTGTTTGGATTTAGTTTGAGCTTATATTTGCGAAACAAATAAGAAATATGGTATTCATCATTCATAGACTTCACAATAATATCATCAACATACACTTCCATCATATGGATTATTAGATTTCTAAAGATTTTGTTGACCAACCTCTGGTATGTTGCTACAACGTTCTTTAAGCCGAATGACATAACCACATAACAATAAACGCCATCTTCGGTCATGAATAATGATTTCTTTTGATCTTCTTTAGTAAGGAAGATCTGATGGTACCCGGAGTAGGCATCCATGGTACTCATCATTGTGCTACCGGCCACAGCATCTACCAAACGATCGATATGTGGCAGAGGGAATGGATCCAACTCACAGCTCTTGTTGACGTCGGTAAAGTCAATGCACATCCGTCATTTCTCATATGCCTTGGAGACTACCACCGGGTTCGCAACCCATTCAGTATAGTGAATCTCTCGGATAAACCTGGACTGCAGCAATTTGTTCACATCAGCCCGGATAATTTCAATTTTTTCAGGAGAATAGCATCTTCTTTTCTGCCTAACTTGCTTAGCTCCATGCTCAGTGTTAATCCGATGTTCACTCTCGGATCGGTCAATCCCCGGGACATCGTCCGGGGTCCAAGCGAATATGTCTACATGGCTTATTAGCAAGCAGTTCAGTTCGTCTTCAAAAGCAGGGGCCAGATGTGCCCTGATGCGTGTAGTCTTGGCCGAATGCTCTTCAACCAAATTAATCAATTTGAACCCAACGGGTTCCATAGCTTGTCTCGGTGTGGTGGCTCTTCAAGCAAATCCACCCGGGCCCACTTTGTAGGTGACAATGTTCGGCACGAGCTCATGTAGCACTGTCTTGCTACTTTTTGGTCCCCCTTTATAGAAAAAATACTTCCGTGAGCGGAGGGGAACTTGAGGATCATATGGTGAGTAGAAGGGACCGCATCGAACTTACTGAGATCGGTCTGTCTAATGATGGCGTTATAAGCCAAATCCACCTCTACAACAACGAATTCCAGTATTTCAGTTCTATCCTTGACCTGATCTCTCAAAGTGACCGGGAACAAAATTTTCCCACACGGGATGACATTCCTATGGTCGAATACCCAAAGGGTTATATCAGCGATAGTGAGATCATGAGCAACGGCTCGCAGCATCTCGACTACATCGCGTTTCATCAAGTTGCACGAAGCCTCGGTATCCACTAAAACCCTGTGAACCCAATGATTAGCAATAATCCCGGTTATGATGAGAGGATCATCACACGGGTCAAGAATTCCTTCACGATCGGCAGTGGTGAAGGTAATAACAGAGTCTTCATAAGAGGAAGATCGTTCAGCCACATCGTATTTCACTAGCGCCACATATTCGGAGCTCTCCGCAGAGTCTCCGCGCGCTGCTCTCTTTCAGTCCCGGACCGATTCATTAATGCGTATCCCACCGGAGATAACATAAATATCATCGGTTACAGCTCGCTCTGGTGGAGCAGCCTTATTTTGCGGAGGTTGTGCTTCCACATGAGCGGGGAGAGGAGGATTCTCTTGTCTCTCTCCTTCGTTCTGCGGGGCTCTGCTGCCACGGCCCACCATCTTCTTCTTCGGCCCTGGCCACGGTTCTCTCGATCGTGCTGACCTCTTTCTTGTTCTTGCGTTGGAGACTTTCGGTCCTCCGCCCTATCATTATAATTTTGGGGATGTCCCCGATTATCCCTTCCTTGCGGCTTGTGACGATCGTCACCCTGATAGCCTCTTCGGGGAGATTCAGCTAGCTTGCCCTTGTGATCACTATGATCGAGCTTTTTCTTATTCATTTCCGCTATTGTCTCCTGCAGTAGCGAGCACTTCAACGTCGGGTGATTGCGGTTATGACGCAACTCGCAATACACTCATTTATCTTCCCACTTCGGGGAACGTTCTTCTCTATTACATCCCCTACTTCTCAGGGCTGTTTCTTAGGGTACGAAACCCTATGATCACCTGTGGGCTCAGAATTCCTCACAGGCTTCCTGATGTTCGGTCCTAGAGCCTCATCCACCTTAATATGTTTATTGCTTTTTTGGAGAAGCTTTCCCAAGGTGGATGTATGACTTTTCACAAGACTGGCTAATAAGCCGCATGGTCCCAAAACTTGTTGCAAGATGTCGATCTTATCTGTGAGCTCCAATTTGATACCCCTGGCTGTTCGATTGAACTTCTCAATGAATGACCGGAGACTCATTTTTGCCATGATATACTTCAGCTGATATAGTTGATGCTTGCTTCGGGGCGGTCCTACATTCGGCGCGAATTGCTCAAAGAAAGCCAATATAAAGCCTCCATACGACTGTGTGGATCGGGCTGGCAAATTTTTAAACCAGGTTCGGGCGTCGCCTTGTAAACCTGCTGCGAAGATACGACACTTGAGTGAATCCGAGGGCCGAACCGTCCCCATGCGTAACTCGAAATCCGCAACGTGATCAATAGGATCATTGTCGTCTCTGAACGTCGGAAACTCCTCTATGTTGCGATAATATCGATCTGGGACTGCCGCCCAGATTTCTTTGGAGAAAGGGATCATCCAATCTCCCAAGGCGGTAGAGACACCGCCAGATTGATGGGATGACATCTGGGCAGCATTCAGATTATGGAATCAGTCGTCATCCTTACTCCGTTTGATAGGGTCCTCCATGGCCCTATAGAATAAACCGGGATTTCTCACAGGTCGGGCTCAAAATCCCTCCGCTCACGTAGAGCTTCCAACTTCTTTGTGAGCTCATTAATACGTTGTTGCATATGTTCCTGGTGAGTCCCAGGAATGGGAGTCGGAACTCTGGTTGGGGAAGGCTGAGTAGAGTGATACCTCGACATCCTCATAGTCACTCTGCGCATTATGATCTCCTCTTTATCGGAGATGCGCTCTTTAGGGTCACTCTCGTACCATCTGTTTGCGGGAACAGGGTTTGTTACAGCCGGTGGTTCTGTTCCACTTTTCTACGAAGTAATCTCCAGTACCACCTTCCGGACAACGGTCTCCAGATCCTGCAAAGAGAAGGTTGGGGCTGGAAGACTGTTGGGAAGCACGTCACTGTCGTTCGTCGAAGTTCTGGTCGCCATGCCTTTGATTATCCTATCCTAGGGAGAAACCTCAAATGGAGACTAGAAAATCGTACCCACACACAGCGCCAAACTGTTGTGGTCAAAAGAACGGAGGTACCAACAGTTGTCTGGTTCGTAATAAAATGAACTCGGTTTGAATTTGTTTACAATGGGGGAAACGATTAAATATGAAAGGAAAACTCGGCGCAACGATTTAAGAGTGGAAAACCATTGGAGAAGGGAAAAAAACCACATGACTAAGAGAAGGAAACACTCTTAGCTGATTCATTGATATAACATTTCATATTACAAACAGTTGGCTTATGAAAATGACAATGAAAATAAGAAAGCGCAAAGAAGTTAACAGGCAGAGTAACGGCATGTTCTTGCTCGTCCAAAAGATCCTCTTGACATTATCTTTTAGCTTTGTATTTATAGAGGGGAAACGCGTGTGGATCATGCCCTGTAACCGCCTCTGACAAGGTCGTTTTCCCATGCTGGAAAACGTGGTTGGGCCCGAAGCGCTAACTGCGTGAATAGGCCCGAAGTGTAGAACGCATGTAGATTCCCGTAGCGTGGGATGCGTGGGCTATAACCGTTTTGGACCGATCTAAGGAGTCGGTCCTCAGATATTCTCGATTACGCTAAAATCCAACTTCGGTTCTGAAATACTAATGGGCCTTCGGGCTGGTTATTTCAAATAAGCCAGACTAAGGATCATGGGCCGTGCGAGTTCGTCTCTGGTCATCTGGGTTGGCCCAATAAGGTTGGGTCTTGCCCATTACGGGGTACTCGATCCTGGAGCCATCATCAATGATAATTTTTTCCCTAAATTTCGAATAATACGCTTGACATCTCTTAATTAGCCAATTTGTATCAATTTTGGTACATAATGACCAAAATGTTCCTAAGAAATTTTCAAAATTGCGGTCGGTCTACCCGTATCCACTCCCTCAATTGTCAATTTTGAGAAAATGGCGTGTTTGGTCCCCAAAGTTTCGATAATTTGTCAAAATTGGTCCCCTAAGTTTTAAATGACAAATTTAGTCCCCAAAGTTTGATTAATTTGGCAAATTGAATCACTAAAGTTTAACAATTTAGCAAATTAAATCATCAAAGTTTTAAAATTAAAGCAATACCACCTCTAAACTTTAAAGTTGGCAATACCGGTCCCCAAAATTTACATACAGTAACAAATATGGTCCATGAACTTTCAGAATTTGGGTAAATTCGGTCACCACTTAATTCTAACGCGCATTAGTTTTACTGTTAAGGGCAGACTCGAACCCGATCCGACCCGACACGAAAAAATAAATTTAAAAATAAAAATTTTATTTTATTAAAAAAATCAATTTATTTTTTAAAAAATATATTAATTTCTTTAAAAAAACTACTTAATTGCTTGCGTACTTCTTTAGCCAAATGGGTCTTCGGGTCCTGTCATTTTCATTGCGCTAAACCCTTACTAAATGTTGGATATTGGATCTTCTAGGTTCGTCTTCCGTCACGTGGGCCGGCCCAGAATTGTTTGGGCCTCCTTCCATTTGGGATACCGGGTTCCGTAATTCTCATCAAGTATAGCATGATCGATACATGTAGGGTTGACATTGCAATTGAATGTTGGGTTTACGTTAGGAATGGCCGGAGGCTGGTATGAATAATTGAATATGTGGGAGACCAGAGTTACACTCAAAGGTAGAAAGTGGTAACAAAGTTGAGTTAGAGAAGATTGTTAGTGAATTTGAAATATTTTGATAACTATATACCAAAATTGACATATTAACTAATTGAGAAATGTCTAGTGTATTATTTTAAATTGAGGGATAAAAATTGTCGTTAAATGTAATTTGAGGGACGACAAGTGAATTAATCCCATGTTGAAACATTTGAGAATTATTTATTATAAATATCATATTTGAGAGAAATCTAATAATCTTGTTGTTCATATTCATGAGTTTTAATTTTTATTTATTAATTTACCATATCATTGCGTGTGATATTTGACACATCAAGATTATCATATAGTTATTCACATTTTTGAGCTTTTAAATATCCACATACTACCTATCCAACATTTTATAACATATTTTTATATATTCTTCCATATAACCAACAATATATATTATTCTGTATATGTATCTAACAAGATATGTTTTCATATATTCTTTTATATATGTAACTAGTAAATATATTTTCATATCTTCTTGATAGATTTTTATCATGTTTATGTAGCGTAACATCAAGACCCAATTCTATGTTTTATACAATCACAATGCTTAATTTTCTCCTTTAGGGATCTTTCTTCAATATTTATTTCTAAATTTTTATGTATTTTGTCTTCTTATGTTCAATTATCACTTTATCATCCCCAACCTTATTACATCTCTTTTATTTTATCATAATTAGTTTTATAAGTCAAACATTTTTCAATTTTTTTGCAATTGTTTGTGCAACAAAATGGGATCGAGTTGTGACATTGCCAGGTCTCTCACCTACACAAGAAAATGGCATAATATTCACTCATATTTTATCCCAAGCATCTTACTAGAACTACTTTCTTTTATTACACAACAGTCCAAAAATAATGTTAGAGTGCGCTACTTTAGTGACGTCAACATACATATATGAGAAAATCATTAATTTATGGGTTTCTTTGGGATAGTTGTGAAATCTCAAAAGTGGTGTACGCAATATCCTAAAACGTCATTTTTCAAAACATAAAATAAATCACGTTGTGCCCAATTTTATTTTTTTGCGTTTTCGTCGCCGTTCCTCATAGTAGATGTCATACCATTGTGATTTTATAAAAGACTAAAGTACACTTATTAATCTTAAATATTATTTAAGGTTTTCATTTAATCACATTTATCGCATATTGTTATATCAATCGGTATACCGATCGGTACCATATGATATCACGTTTTGGGGTCGGATCCTAATAAAATAAAATATTATCATTTAAATTTTTAAGTAAAAAAATAAATTATTATTATTTTAAAATTTTATCGTCGTGCGTTTTGCTAAAATTGTCATGTTTTACAAATTTGGGTGAAATGTATTTTTGGTCCCCATGCTTTGGACGTTTTTGTAATTTTGATCTCAGACTTCATACATTTTGGCAAAACTAATTCACGAAGTTTTATGTTGTCAAAACTGGTATACAAACTATATTTTTTTGGAAAAATAAGTCACAAAACTTTTGAGTGTGGGGTATAATTGGTCCCCAATGTTTTAAATTTTAGCAATTAAAGTCTACGCAAATTTTGTTCTCAAAGTTTTGGGAATTTGACAAATTTAGTTTCTAACGGCATTAATGGACCCCAAAGTTTATAAAACGTGATAACTTTAGTTCTCATATTTTTGAATACCGATATGTATGAATATGATTTTCACGATGTATTTCAGTATTTATAAATAAAAAAATTATTAGTCTCATATCCAATTTGTAATTTTCGGCCGAAGATATTACAACAATATCAATTTGTATTCTGAATGTCAAAATTTAAAGTTTAGTAATGTTTGATGATATTTATTTGTTGAAGTTTCAAGATAATTGTTTTTCGAAATTTATTTTGATAATTTCCGACAATTATATGGATGACTCATTGACTTTTTGGGAAAACATCGAATTATATCTTATTTGTAATTTTCAACCGAACATATAACCGCAACACCAATTTGCATTCTGAATGTCAACTGTTGAATTTTTTTAATGATTGATGAGATTTATTTGTTTTGGTTTCGAAGTAATTGTTTCTCGAAATTTATTTTGATGATTTCCGACAATTATATAGATGACTCATTGACTTTTTCGGGAAGACATCGAGTTATATTCGATTTATAATTTTCAACCGAACATATAACCACAACACCAATTTGCATTCTGAATGTCAAGTGTTGAATTTTATTAATGATTGATGAGATTTATTTGTTTTGGTTTCGAGGTAATTGTTTCTTGAAATTTATTTTGACGATTTCCGACAATTAGATAGATGACTCATTAACTTTTTCGGGAAAACAACGAGTTATATATGATTTGTAATTTTTAACTGAACATATACGGTATATTAGTATGGAATTCTTTCCGGTCCAATATGACTTGTAAGGTCGGTATTGGATACGGAAATTTTTTGAAAAACTTTAAATAATTTTGAAAAAATTTCGGTAAAAATTTTTTTTTGAAAAAATAAATTTTTTTAAATAATTTTAGGTCGGATACGGAAAAACCTCTATTGGGCGGTACCGATCACAATACCGAAAAAAAACTATTTAAAGTTTTTTTAAAAAAATAATTTTTTTTAAAATTTGTTCGGTTCGAACCCGAAAACCTGGGATCGGACCCTAATGGTAAACCTAACTGCGTTAGTGACCGATTTTACCCAATTTCTGAAACTTCGGGACTAGATTTGCTAGTATGTGTAAACTTTAAGGATTTGTATTGTCAACATAAAAGTTTGAAGATTGGTTTTGTCAAACTGTAAAACTTTGGAGACCAAATTATCCAAACTTTGAGGACTATATTCTATTTGACGTTCAAAACTTTGAAGACGAAAAATGTCAAATTATCCAAATTTTTGGGATCAAATGCGCCATTTTTTCAAATAATAGTTTGTGAATCGATTTTGTAATATCAAACTTCCAAGAGTGATTTTACCAAAATACATAAAGTTTGAGGACTAAAATTACCATAACCCCAAATAGAGTTAAAATGTATTTCACCCTAAAACTTCTCTTTGGATCATTCATTCTCTTACTAATCCAAAATAAACACGTTACTTTTTTTATTTCATTCAGATATAAACCAATTTAATAAGGAATCTTCTATGTAAATGTTGAAAAATCATTATATTTAAGGCCTTTTCCCCAATATAATGTCATTTAAAAGGATTTTAATATTTTAATGTCATTTGCGTTCTCGGAATGTTTTTCGCATTAATTTTTTTTTCTATAAATATCTCATCATAATTTTGTACAATATTTGCATCATCTGGTCTACAATAAAAATGAACTTTGATGCATGTATATTGACACAACAAAAAATGAAAAATGTTTTGTTTCAATATACTACAACATGAATTAACCTTACCATTGTCATTTCTTATGAATGATTTCATTTCATACTCAATAAAGTTCCGCGAAAGATTCCGGTGACGTTCAGCCAAAACAACATTGTCGCAAGTGTGACCGTACTAGTACACCGATATCCGCAAACATGGTCACAAGTCGAACAAATGGCTCGTAGATGAAATGGACATGTACTACTTAAACATCGGATGACCCATTTATTCAAATTATTCTCTATAACTTATATTGCCACTGTATTCCAATATTTCAATAGTTAAAACTGCTTAAGTTGTGAATACTATTGTAATCAGGTACTTTCCGGGTAGCTCAAAATAGGTTCTCGATTACCATCGAACGGTGTCGATGACGCCGGAAGATTAAGATCAAAATCAAACCAAGAATTATTATACGGATCCATACAAAATAAAACAATACCGTAGAAATTTCAAATTCTTCGTAAACTTCATTGCAAATTTATCTCGGAACTATTGAAGTAATAAATTATCTCGGAAATGTTGAAGTATTTATAGGATAATATTTGTATTCGTAAAACGCTTGAACGTTTGTAAAACTCTTTAGCGTTCTGAGAAAGCTAATGTGTTCTACACAAAACGCTAAAGTGTTCAGAGAAAGCTCAAACGTTCTCAAGACGCTAATGACACTAAAATATTAAACATCATTTTAAAGGACATTAGATGGGCGAAAAAGCATTATATTTAATATACTAAACTTTTTAAATACAGAATAATTAGCAAACACAACCTTATTTTATGATGAACAACTTTGTCAAGGCTTTAGGTCAGGCATCATACAGCGTATGTAAAATTGTACATAGAAATCGTGGGAAAAGATAAGCAGAGCTCTCCTTTGCAGAAGAATAGCTTTAGCTCTCAAAACTGCAGAAAATTCAATCATGATTGATTTTTAAATGATGCGCAAAAGGGGCTTTTGAATCAATAAAACTCACCTCAGGATAGCAATTTTGGCGTGTAATTGTTTGATCATCCGTGTTTACTATCATTTCACATGATACTTTTGCCTTGCATAATTTAACAACACAAAAACATCATCACAAAACTTCACAGCAAATAAATATCAAGAAAGGGAAGTAGAAGATTACCTTCAGCGGCAAATGAAGGGAGAAAAGGGCGAGTTTTCCCTCAATCTCTGAAACAGTGTTGAATTCAATTGATCCCATTGCTAAATCCTTGAGCAACGAAATAGCATCTGTCAACATCTCCACGCCGTTGAGTTTAAGCCTTGCGTTAACAAACGATGATCCTCGTGCTCTAATCCGTCCACCGTGGGAATTCACGAATCCTAGCCTTCTCCCTCTGTATCCAACCGCCACGAGAAGGGAGTCGTAGTCAATTGAGTAGAAATCTCTATTTTTTACCTTAACCGTCATGTCTAGGGTTATGTCCAACGAGATTTCTGGATTCGTCCGAAATTGAAAGCGATCGAGTCTTAGCTGCGTGATGGAAATCTCAGGATCGGAAGGCCAGAATACATAGGCGATGGAAATAACGACGAGAAAGAGAACCACGCTCGATAAACAGCAAATGCGTCGCCTATTTGACAGTCGAGGGAGACGAAAGCCAGACGGACGGTACGGAGGTAAGACAATAACGTATTGTGGCGACGAAGGTTCACCATACCACGGCTGAGAGAGCAGGGGCTGGCCGTAGGCCGCGGTACCGGCTTCTTGCTCCGCCTTCATCGTGTAGAGGCAAGGTAAGTTAACGTCCGTCGATTTGAAGTTAAATAAAGGCAATTTAATTAATAAATGTAGTTTTTTACCTTTCAATATTCATCCAATTCCTATATGTTTGGTAGCAAAACTGGTGCGATGATCTGCTCATAGTTGTTAGGTTAGTGTAGTCATATTGGATGATAAATTTTGTAAATATATATTGTATTAGTAGTACATTATTAGTTTTCACATTAAATATCATTTTTTGTTTTTTCTTTAATATTTTGTTCTCGTCTTTAAATCACTCAATAGAAAATAGACCATTTGTAAACTCTACATTAACGGCATCTCTGTCCATGTCCGTCAGACAATCTATCTTCTTTCTCCACATCATATTTATATCTCTCTACTTCATCATTCTATTTCTTACTAGTTAATATCAAAATTTTTAAAATCAAAATTAGTTTGTATTTTACTATAGTAATCAATACTTATTATAATTGTTGAATATTTCTATAAATTTTAAAAATTCATTTATTTCTAATTATAAAATAAATAATTTTAGCCCTTGGAGAGAGAGGTGACGTACAAATGATATCCGATCTTTTGAAAACGGACGGATGGACACCCTATTAGATCGGACGTCCACCATTAGAGATGTCCTGAATGATTAGGACAAAAGGATGAAGGGAGGTTGGTACTCATGGTGTAATATTCTGCTTCATTGTTGTATGATGTTATTCACTTTTTGGAATACTCTTGTAGTGAAGTTTTTTAATCAATATTTTAAAAAATTTGAAATATTTTTATGAGAAAATGATGCACCTAATAAATTTTGATTTTTTTCCAATGTTGGTCTTAAAAAATTTATAAATGTGAGTATTTGATCCTTAAAATTTGGAATTAGTCACAAAGTTCATCTAACACCTATGTTGATTCGTGCGGGTGCATGTATTTCAACGCACTCCCCACCTATGTTAAACGGATGTCTGAAAATTGGCCGCGAATTGGAGTCAGACACGAGTCGATCCCGGATCCCGCTTCGACACGCGTCCTACCACAACCCAAATTTATCCGCAACCTTAGCCCTCTCCAGAGACCACATCCCAAGTTTATCAGCAACCTCTGCCCTCTTCGCAACTGCTTGTATGTGGCAGGACATGGAAGCTCAATATCCTTAGCCCTAATCGCAACCTTGCCCAAGTTTAGACAAAAGAAGCGACGGTTCAATACCTTAGATTTCCTTAAAGGGGTGGCTTAGCAACTGAAAAATAAAACTTGATGTACCAGCAACAAAACTGCAAAAGAGAAAAGAAGCTTTGTTGATGTGTTTATCTTTAACAAATTGTTTAATTTGGTACTTTTTTATTAATTTATATTATTTGATTGTGAATATATATTGTATTTTAAATTAGAATGAGTGCTTTTATTCATTATAAAAATTTGATTTATAAAATTTGTTAAATTTTATCATCTAAAAAATTTGAATAGCTGTTAACTTGAAAATAATTTGAATGTTTATTTTAAATAGAAATTTCTTGAATAAATATGATTGAAAATTAGATTAAAAACTTAATTTCACCACTTCCCAATTTTTTCATATTGAAAAATGCTATCCGTAGTTTATACTTTAAATTAATAAAATTCCGAATCCTCTAATTGGACTCTTTTCAAATTTCGAGTTCGAGTCCCCCAGTCCTTGTGAAGCCGCGGCAGTATCAATTTAACATAGCTCCCCACACACTGGGTGCAGGGTGCACGAATATTCGAAGGGTTCTTAATTATAAAACTTGCACTACAGTTGAAAACTTTTCTCAATTCCGTTTTCTCCATCTTTGATTTCAATATTTCATTTAATATAAATTATTTTGATTGTATTCCATACTCATAATATAAATTTCTCAATGTTTCTTTTTATACAAAACATCTTTTACGTTATCCTAATTTCTATGGTTCTTAATCAAATTTGAAAAATATTTGTTTATCAAAATTCATATGAAAATAGATTGTTTTTTAATATTCGAGCTCATCCAATACAAGAATTCATAAACTTGTGGACATGAAATCAAATTATAAATTCGCTCATTAGTGGATATAAGTGCACTAAAGATATGTATAGTATTATATATTCCAAATGAAACAGATAAAATATGTTTTTATATAATGAAAAATATTCAAATTGAATAGGGAGAGTACTTCAAACTTATCTAAGTATCAAATACATTTATCTTTGACAACTTAAGTTTGAAGAAAAAATAGAGTAATACTAATGAAAATTTATATTAACGCATATTGTTGTAAATTTGACAATTTATTAATTTGTAAATGTTTGATTTTATATTTTAATATATTTTTTCATTAAATTATATTAACGCACTTCAACGCACTCCTAATTAAAAATGTATGTGCCCCGCATACTCGCACCTTGTATCCCGCACTCACACCCATGCAACCTAGATTAACACAAATTGAATTCTCATAGTTTGCATGTAGAGTCCTCATCCAATTTTAAGGTCATTAAACTTCATGTTAGGGTTGAGAAATCGGAAAATTGTGCATGTTTTATCATTTATCATTTGTTGGATCAAATTGATGCTAAATCTAAAATATTACAGACCCAAAATAAAGTCCATGTAATGCCCTAATTTTAACTCATTGTAATTGAAGAACTCTTCAAGTCTTCATTCAATTTGATGCTACAATTTATATCTCATATAAGTCATATAAAGGTGTGTTATGGACACATATTGAATATCTATTTTTTTAGAATGAGAAATAAAATGAGTTTGAAAAAGAGAATGCAAAATGAGTAAAATATTATGTTTAGTTATTTATTTGATAAAGAGAATTTAAAATGAAATAGTGTTATGTAGTATAAGAATATTTATGTTTATTAAAAATAATAATGATGTTTATGACAATTTTATCCTAAGAACTATAAATTATGTTTAAAATTCACAATATTACACAATAATATTCTTAATTTATATAACATAAAACTAATAACAACCATATTACAATCAAATTAAATTGAAACACAATTGAAACATGACATTTGATTTAAGCAATATTATTTCTTGATATTCTTGATCTTTCCCGATGAACGTGTCATAAATCGTTACAAATAATATCTCTTAGTGTCTACATGGTAACATCTGGAGTTTCTCGCTCTTCATATTCATTAACTACATCTTCTCCAATATCATTTTCGTTATTGTATTCATCTAGGTAAGACCTATCGTCTGAAGTATCAATGTGGCGAAGGAAGTTGTGTATTGCCATCATTGCGGAAACAAGAGCTATTTGATGGTGAAATTTTAGGTTTGGAAGTACGTTATTTACCATATGAAATTGTTTTTTCCACACCCCGAATTTTCTTTTAATGACAAATCGTAGAGACGAATGTCTATGGTTGAATAATTCTTTTGAACCGTTATAGTCGGGCGCTCGCTCAAAGTCAGAAAGATGATATCTTTCACGACGATATGGAGTCATATAACCCGTAGTATTGGAAAATCCAACATCAACTAGGTAGTATTTCCCTAAGTAAATTAAGACATGAAATGTAATATGTAAGGAAATATAATTACAATGAAAACATAGAATCATTGAATCTTTAATTTTATGCATATAAAACACAAACTTGAAGGAGGTTTTGGAATTTGGTAAACTTCATCCCTAAGACAATGTGACAATATTTTACTGTCATGAGCAATCCCTTCAAATAAAGCCATAAAAATATAAAATGCATATTGAAATCACATGTAGCAAGAATGTTTTGTGTCGGTACACCTTTTCGACCAATGAAACGAACTCGATCATGTTCAGGTAAAGAAGCCCGAATATGTGTTCCGCCTATAGCTCCAATGCAATTTTTGAAGTATGGATAATATCTTGAGTTTGATATTATATGCGGATGTACATGCATTTAGAACATTATCAAATGATGTGCTTATTGTGTTTGCTCATCTTTAAAAAAATCTTGCAACTGTTTGTTTCTCATTCTTGTTCCAACCATCTTAAGAAAAATAACGACTTCCTCTTCAACAGAGACATATTTCTGTCTCACCAATCCATATTCGTTGACCAAAATACCACAAAGTTGAAAAAATATTTCAGTTTTCATACGCAAGTCTCTATATGCTCTACTCTCATGACCATTCAACATACACAGTAATAATGACCACCCACTTGAATTCCGATCATAGATTGGCTCTTTTACCAGGTAACGTTCATGGTAAGTCGCAACTATTGAAGTAAAGTTTGTTGTATGTCTAAGATACTCGGCTAGTTCCTCCGTTTCGAACTCGTTCTCTTCACTTGAGACGTGGCTAGTATGCGTGGATGGTGAGCCATAGATATTCGTTAATGATGATGAAGATCTCGTTGCGGATCATAACATATGATTTGTCTGAGGTGTGGAAGTGATTTACTCTTCAAGGTGTTAGTGTCAAATATACATGGGATGTACTTTTTCGTATTTCGATTATTGCTTCTTTGGTTTGTGATGTGTTTTTCTTTGCAACTTCCAATAAAATATTTGAACGGTTGAGATTAAGAGTTGGGAGTTTAAGAAGGATCAAACGTCCATCACTAGTTGTATCTCAACCATCAATCTCCATCATTCAAATGTCTTCTTGGGATTTGTAAAGAAAACGCATCACAAATTCAATTCAATTCAATAATTCAACATGATAATTGTATTGCTCCATACTAAATTATAAAATATCATAATTAAGATATAAATTCATAATCATCCTCATACAAACAATAAAAACAATAACAAAAACTAGTAGCGATGAGTTACGATACACCACAAAACCAAACATCAATACCACGATTGTGTCAATCCATCCAATGTTTAAGGGACAAACTAGCAATGTGGTATTCTAATAGCAACATGATACATGCATAAACACTACATATCAACAAACACATTATTTATAAATTTCATAATTATGCATTTCATATTAAATTGTATACCTTATGGTTTGTGAGGAAAGTGGCATCGGAGCCAAATATTGATATTGAACGATGTGAAGTAAGAGAATATGAGAGTTGATCTTGCTCATCCCTATAATAGAACTCGATCCATTTCAAACGTCCCTCATTAGTTTTCATCTTTACAAATATCTCTCTATTCATTTGTTTTATGAATAATTTGGTCGCATAGCAATACAAATGATCTCATTCCTTTAATTCTGAAATGTGCTCTAAGACTTTCATGCATCTTTCTACACTAAATAAATCATTCTTTGCAACTGGAATAGACAGACCTTCAGTGTGATCTGTCATTCTCCTAATGGACTGTGTAATCAAGTCACGATTACTATTACATCCCGATTTACGCTGCTTGCTAGCATATGTTACAGTAGCCCTGAGGCGAACACCCCCTACGCTTTGGAATGGTTGAGTGTTGTTGACTGGATCTTGCGAGGAACTATGAATTTGCATTCTCATATATATCATTGTAATCATCATCAACATAGTTTACCTCGTCTAAACCCGATGGCAAGATGCCAGAGCTAGGTGTGTAAGAGTATAATCCAATGGAGACAATGTCATCAAATAACTTTAATTGCAACTCCACACACAAAGGATCTTTATCTTTATATTTTACGGCATCTGGATTCTCCTAAAAATTGTTATCAAAAAATAAATAGAAAATGTGCTATAGTTGATAAAATTGAATGATTTTATGAAAAGAATTGTTTACCTCGATTTTGTGTTCCCACCATTCCGGGTCAACCCTTATAGTATTCTTGGAATCATCCAAACCAACTCCAATACATGTTTCAAGCTTTTTTCACAAAGACCAATTTTTTTTCATGACACTCCATTTGTTCTTGATTTAAGTCATGTTGTAATCATAATTAGTTTCCTTATTATTGGTTGTCAAGAATATTTTCTCAACCTCTTTTGTTGAACAAAGTACATGGTCTATTAACTTAGGTCAATTTACTTAGGCAAATATTCAAAAATAACTCAGCACGTGAGTCTTTCCACTTCGCTTTTGGGCCTACATGTTTCTTCATTTTCTTTCATTTTGTACTAGGGCATTCCATGTGTATTAATAAAATGAGCACAAAATATTACATTTGCACAATAACCTTAATAATACGTAATCGAGTGATTAACAACATCACATTATAAGCAATAAATTGATATGCAAATCTACATAATTTAATCTAAAAAATTAATTTCAATGATGCAATCTTATTATCCATCTTGCACAACTAAAAAAATTCTCTCCAAAAGAAATCAAAACCAAATCGATAGAAATACATAATTGTAAATTACAATTGAATCTAAAAAACATTCACATGCAAAATTTAACATCACTCGGCAAAAACTAATCCAAAAAAGGGCTTCCACAAATGTAAACTCAAACAAATGTTTGCTATGGACCGAAACCCGCAAAAATCGAAGACTATAAAATGTTGGAGAAATAAGATTAATTTTAGAAGTTTCTTCTCTATCGTGAGATTACATTACACTGTAAGAAAATAAGTACCTTAAGCTGAAAATCGTATTTAATCTTTTTTCTTTGAAAAACAAAGCTACTGTTATACTAGAAAAATATTTTTTTTCAAATGATCATTTGTGCCAGCAGTGTTACCAGTTAACTTTCAAAGGCAAATCCTCAGACTTTATACAAGCTTCAGCGATCCATCCTGTCGAAGTTCTAACCTCATTCAGTTCAATTTTCTTCATTTAAAACAATCAAAACAAATCTACTTACATCAGAAATGGTAATCTATTGGAGAAATTCACAGGTGGTAAAACCCATTTTGTTAAAAAGGTAGTAGGATAACTCTCATCCTTGCGTTCACCAACTAGATTTACACATTCAGAAATCATATAGAATAGAACATGACACAAATATTACCCCAAAAATCATATAGAATAGAACACGACACAAATCGATGAGCTATTTTTGAAATCAGAAAACCCACAAGTCTCTATATGTTCTACTCTCATGACCATTCAAAAGATTAAAAATCGTTTGATATGAATACCTTGTTGGAGAACTTCCTTCCTACGGCTCTTGTAGAAGATTTAGAAGAAAAATGTTAGAAGTGAAGTTGTGCTGCTAGTTAAGAAAGGGAGAGTTAATAAACCTAAAAAACCTACAAATTAAGGACATAAATGTAATTTATAAGTTTTAGAATGAGAAAGAGAAATAAGAAGTAAGAAATATATTGTTTTTTTTTATTTCTATACAACACACACAAAATTGTTTCTTTTTCAAATAAGAGAGAAAAAAATGTTATGTTATGTAAAAATAAGATTTTTACTTTTATGGAAGTAAAAACTTAAGAAGAAATTTAGAACCAAGGTAACCACTCTTGAATACCCTTCATATTTTTGACAACTTATAGTAACAAAAATGAATTGTGCACTTCAAACTCTAGAACAAAGAGATGATGACCATATTATCATTGAAAATGCTTTATTTGCCAAATCAAATGAGAAATTCAATGCCGACAGCAAACCAAAGGAAGCTATGACAAGAAAAAAAGAAATATTAACATTGTCATCTACAAGAAAACCATATGGAGAAGTATTGCTACTTTAGATCTGATACGAAATGAAAGATGTGTGAACAACAACAACATAAGGATAGAATATCTCCAACTTTAAATCGACAAATATATTAAATTACTATATCATTATTTGTTTTTCTACAAATTTGCAAATCAATCAAATTCATTACATGTAATGAATGACTTATAAACTCATATGCTCATCACACATGGTTTCAATAAGACCAACCTTCGGAAGAAGTTGATGAGAATTGTGTAATGCTCACACATGCTCTATGAGCTTCTTAAACATAATCGTTTTCGGTGAAACAATTTCTTCTCCTCGCAAAAGCTGTGTCATAGAACCCACAAAACAATTTCACCAGCTTGTTTATGTCGATCCACTTCTTCCAAATTGATTATGTCTCATTAATTTTTCCTCGACCACCATTGGTATTGTAATAATCGGTAATTCGTGTCCAAAATCCTAGTAAGGTATGCGCATTACCTAAAATTTCATCTTGATATACATTAAGCACCAAAACAACTAAGAGCTCTCCATGTGATGTCCAATGTTATCCCCCTCGTTCAGAATTTTCGATTGTTGTTCCTGCATTAAGGTTACCAAGTTCATCTTGGTTAGCAAATCCTTGAGAGAATGGAGGAGTGGAATACATATGATTGTAGAATGAAAGGATGACCACATATGAGTGTATGAATGAGAGTTTATAGAAGTTTGAGTAATGAATGAAATCAACTTCTATGTTTATGTAGAATGTGATAGAGAAATCTATATTATTGAACTCGTTCAATTGTTTGGAAATTGAACTACATTCGACTATCTTCATGGTGTATAGTTTCATTGAAATGTGCATAAATTTGTTGATGTATGTTTTGCGAATATATCATCAATCACCTTCATCATCCTGTACGTGAAAACAAAGTTTCTCGTTAAAGTTTCCACCACAAACCCGAGATCCTTTTCGTTGATTCTCGTCTACTGGTCATCTGTCATCTCGGCCGATTTATCCTTCTTCATAGCCACTCTAAGATCATGCCGCCGTAAAGTTCCTTCAATCTGCATCTTCCAATACCAATAGTCGTCGCCATCAAACATATTCGAGATCGCTCGGTATTTTCTCATCACCACAATTTATCACCACCACCAATTGTTGTTGGAAAAATTTCCTCCATAGAAGAAATGAATTCCCTTTATCCGGGCTGAATCAAATTATGTGACAACGTAATTCGTCATAGCGAAACAAGTAATCAGTTAGATAACCTTCTTGATGTATGCGCATAAGTCGGAAAGAACATGTTGTGGGTAAGTGGAATCAAAACACTTCAATAATGCTCTAATAAAGGATCACATTATGGAGATGGAGTTGTGACATTTATAAGCTTTTCCCGTAAATGTGATAGTAGCATAATCTAACCACAAGAAATGGTGATGGTCCAAAAAGCTATATTATCGCGTGTTACTATTCACCGCCAGAGTTCACTATTCACTACCAGAGTTACTATTCATCGACGGAGTTACTATTCATGTCCGGAGTTTCTATTCATCACAGATTTCACGCCCCCAAACCGGTGCCAATGCAGAGAACAAATGCTGAATGGCGTTAAAACACAACTCAGGATTAAAATTCTAAACTGAATCCATAGAAAATGAGGGCTATTAGACACTTAATACGTGGATATTTAAAAACGATAAAAACTGGAACGGAGACAATGTCATCTTAAAGTATTTACTAGGATATGTCAATGCAACGTAGGATTTAAAAATAAATATTTAGTAAAATATAAACGAAAACATCAATATGTATTATTGAAGATCAATAGTATGTTATATATACTATAAATATATAAAATAATCATATGATAATTGATTAAATTAAATATGTAGTAAAAAAATAAAGCAATTTACGTAAAATTATAAAATAAAAATAATTAAAAAATATAATATATATTATAATAATAGACAAGAGTATTATAACTGGAACATAGGAACACGTGTACAAAATATAAAAAAACATGAAGTTTTAAAAATATGAAATATCCGTATACCGTTTAGTCAAAAAGAAATATTTGGCCCAAAATGTCTTACCTTGTTTTCCGTCGTAGTGTGAAGAAGGTTGCAACCTACCATGGTGAGGAATAGAGAATCTTGTTCAACAATAATAGAGATTATTTAAATTCCAAAGATTGAAACATTTTAAAAGAATGTAAAAGGCGTCCACACAAAGAATATAGTAACAAAGAATCAATTCAATAACCAGAAGAAACAAGAACGTTATGATCCTTCAAGCGTTTCTGAAACTGTGCAAGACGATTTTGTAGCTCAAATATACCAGCAGCTTTTTGTGATAGGATTGAGTTCAACCTTGTAATGTAGTCATCGATCTTATTACCGGGATGATTGACATCCACGGGCAAATTCATCTCCTGTAATAACAACTTCCATTAAACTTCACTTCAAGTTACAAACAGAAGAGAATATATACACACATTTCGAACTATTTCCATTGTATCCTCCACCTGCTTCCAGTGAGCATTTACAAGATCTTCCTCATCCTATTAGGAAAATGAAATGAACCCGAAATTACAAAAAATAATTTCAACGAACATGAATAATACAGTTACGGGATTAACCTTCAGCAATGTATTCAGTTCATCGACTGAGTTTGAGTTTGAGTTTTTCATCACTGGCTCCTTTGGATTCGCTAGACCTGCGGTTTTCGTTGCAATGTATGACGAGTTAACATACTTTGTTAGTCTCTCTTGCTCGTAATTCTCTTTGTATTCATCGCAGTTCATTTGCTCAGGACAAGAATCAAGTGATTCGGCCTCAAAATTTGAAGATATTGGTTGCAGTATGGTTTCCTTTGGATTTAAGGCTGAAAAGAGTGCATCTTTCTTTGAGTTGTTTCCTTTTGAGAGGCTCTTAACTCTTCCATAGAAAGAAACAAGGTGCTAAATCAAGAGATGAAACATGTGAAAAAATGAAAGTTTCTGTACCTGTCTGCGTATCTCAAGGTATTCAAAGTATGCTCACACGATCCCGTGTTCGGTGAGATGCAAGAAATCATCACGGTTCTCGAATTTCCTACAAATGAATCTCGGAGAACTTCGGTTAGTTTACTTCCTCTAAATGGAATATGACCTTGATCATTATCAAGAGCTCTGATGCACTCTTTCAAAGCAAGAAGACTTCTATTGATCTCAGCTCCTTCCATTCTGCAAATTCAGAAAACGGGCTAAAAAACAACGAAAACATATAGAAAACAAGCATATGAACCTTGTTTGTTTATCGTTATCGGTCGTATCAGCACCACGTTCGCTCCCGGCAAGGTCAATGAAGGAAAGTTTTCCAACAGCCTTTGGAGGTTTAGATTCATAACCATTAAGTGATCTCTTAATCGTGAGCTGAAGAATCGCATGCGATCTCGATGACTCCTCATTTGCACCCGTGGTTCCTGTACTTCTTGCCGCATTGCCTTTCTCGATGAGTTCCTTGATTGTCTCCACATCGACTACTCGGTATTCTTGCAAACCAACAATACAAACTTGCTGCTTTCCATCCTCTCTCATACAAAGCTTCCTGAACCAATACATAATATGAATTATGAACAAATGTACAGATGCATTGATTTGGGAAGCTTCAAAATGAGCTTCGTATTGACTTACTTTCTTTCGGTTAGAAGATCAAAGAGTTTTCCTCCATATATCTCAAAGAAGCTGACATACAACTGAAAGCCCTGGTTTCTATAGGTGTGCTGCATCAGCCTCAAAATATCTCTTACTGCTTTAAGTGGCAATGGTTTCATAGTATAAGTTTTCCCACTTCCTGATAAAAAATGTCGAAAGTTCGATAAAACGAGATGACATAAACAAATAGAACACCAGAAAGTGAAAGAATTATACACCTGTTTGTCCATAAGCAAAACAAGTCGCTTTTAAACGCTGAAATATCATCGAAACAATAGGCTCTACGGTTTCACGATAAACCTGATTGAACGAGATGTAGCACAAAAATAAGCCCACATGCACAAAGGGTTCTCCCCAACAACTGAAATATTAAGCTAAATCCATTATTTGAAGTTACCTCATCATTTGAGACTTCTTCATTCAGCACAGAATCAAAAACGAATTCATGCTTCTCCATGTATTCAGTCAGGTTTACCTGCAGCACATTCGTATGATATCGAAATTCAAGATATCATACAAAAACATGTAAACTTGTGTAAAGAAAACCATGTTATTTTTAAAATGTTTCATTGATATGGATTACTCACTTTTTATAGCTCAATAAACTTGTATTGATGGTTTACATTGAAGAAGATATAAAGCCATAAACCAAATTCATAATGAACATGAGCAATAAAAGCTCCCCTCAACAACCTTAAGTTTAGTCTCGTGAACAACAAGAGAGTTTGAGTTTGTTTCTATGATATCTTCCTCATTCTTTGCAAGTTCCTTCTTGTTTAGGGGTCTTTTCCGCACCTAGTGAAGTCGAAAATCATCACAAACTCAAACACAAAGTGAATACTACAAAATTGAAAACCAAGCATACGTAAAGGAACGTAGCCTCCTTCACCTCCCATACAGAATCATACATAAACACATTTGTATTCAATCGTTGAAATTATAGAGTCTGGCCAAAATTATTATAGGAGTGTGAACAGATACGACGAATAAGTAGAGGAGACTACACCAGAAAAGACTTGAACAATTCATTTACTATGGCACCCCTTCCCTCTAATAAACCAATCTAATTTTTATCTCAAATCTAATGTGGGACATTTCGATATTTCAACAAATTATGTCAATGCTGCAAGTTATAATTACCACAACTTTGATCTTAGCCGCATTGTTGGCCTTAACATTATCAGCTGCAATGCTCTTTAAATCAATATTCTCACTCAAGCAACGACTTTTACCAGACTGTTTATTCATCCCAAATAAAGGATAAGAATCATCAAAGCTTCTTTGCGGTGAGTACTGTTCAACAAAGAAGTCACTAAATCAACTTCAAAAGACACTTCAAAACTGATAATTCGCATGAATCAAATGCAATGACGATCAAATCCAAATAGTTACCCCGGGAAGAAGCTCAGTGTCAAAAGAATGCAGATCCAGCAACCCCTGGCTACAATCACTAGGAGAAACTTGTTCTTGAGCATTCTTCTGCCCCGAATTCCCCGGCGAAGTCCATAGCTCGGCAAACGTATCATTCCCACCACTAAACGCCCTCTGTGGCTGCATATTCTTGTACCCATTTAAGCCATGAACACCACCACCTCCTCTGTCATAATACCCATAGTCCTATAATTCCAAAAATAACCAATCAAAAACATTCTGGATATCTGGACCACTGGACCAATTTCTTAATGATAAAAAATTGAACTCAACTGTAAGAACTGCATTGTTTGATGCTTGTAAATGCTTCAATCCAGTCGATTGTAACCATCGATCGCTTGACGATGTATCAAGAAAATTATCTGAGAATTGCCGCTGATGATGCGCTCCTCCGGCACCGGATCTCTGCCTCCCAACTGCATTCATTTCCTCCAACACCGCTAACAAAAGAAAACCCAACCGTACTGATGAAGCCCCAACTTTTTGTCTAAATTTAAATTTTATCACATTTTTGACAATCTAAGGCTATATTTTATAACTCTATTTTCATATTTAAATTTATTATTATTTATTTTAAATAATCATAATTTTAATTTATTATTATTTATATATATTAATATAATTCGTTAATATTTAAAAAAATAACAACATATCAGTATTATTAGAAGATAATATAATGTATACAAACTATTTCACCATGTTACCAATTTTAAACAATATTTATCATATATATTTGTGATGTTAATTTATTATTTTATATAATATAATTAGATAAATCATAATTTATTTATTATTAATTATAAATCATGTTAACCACACATATTTTTTAAATTTTAAATTTTAATTAAAAAATAATTGATAATATAACGAGTCGGACTCTTTAACAAATTCGAGTCTACGAATCCGAGTTCCCGAATCCGAGTCTACGAGTCCGGATACCGTGGTGGTGTCCGTTTAACATAGCAACACCGCAAGATTAATTATACCCAGAAATTTAAATTAAATTTAGATAAAAAAAGATTCATTTGCAGTGACAACAAGTGCAAAAAAATAGGTGGGCTTCATCCTAAATCCATATGGAAAAATGTTGGGAAAAAAATTATCTAGCATAATCAACTATAAGTCTTATAATCATGTCATTGAATTTTAGAATAAAAGTATTTTACCATTGATAGAAAATATTTTACAATCCTAGTAAATATATATTGTTTGAATTGACATAATGAATTTTTTTACAATTAAATAAATTATATTTATCTTTATTGATGATGTCATCCATTTACTATTTAATAAATTATTAAATTATATATTGAACATTAGTTTGTTAAATTTTAGTATATTAATCATATATAATAAAATTAGTTTATTCAATAACTTATTTAGTGATTTTAGACACATAACTAGTTTACGATTAGCCATTCAACCGATTAACATCAAACTTACATCTAATAAGTCACCCTACTATCTAACAATTATTATGACTGAATCCAACTCCTTCTAATATGTTGTTAGAAAATAATATTTTTCTTCTTATATGTTCTTATATTTCTAAATTTCAAGATATTGTTTAATTGAAAATGTTAATGAAAATATATCAATATTCAATAAAATATCATATCATAATAAAAATAATTTATTTATAAATTTAAATTATCATTAATATTATTAAATCTTTTGGAATGAATAAGTTAATTATAATGATATAAAAGTTGTAGCATTAACACATATATTATAAATATAATATATATTAGTTTATGGTTTAATAATAAAACAATCAGAGTCTTCATCTGGTGTAGATTCTAGTTGGACGTATATTTTAAAATAAAAGTACTGATATATTTATAAACTTTTTTAATAGTGTTAATAGACTAATAATTTAAAAAGTAGTATTAAATTAGCACTGTCAAAACCCCTAATACTGTTATATCTCATAAAATCTCTAAAAGGGAGAAAAATGTTTGTGGAAACATTAAATTCAGGATACATTTCGGTTTCACAAACATCGAGTAGACACTAGAGCAAGAGGCAACGAACTAAACTTCAAAAATTAAAATCAAAATCAAAATTTTTTTGATTTAAATTAATCCTAAAAATAGAACCACCAGAAATTTTTTGTTTTTTAATTAATATCTACAAACCGGGCGTGTCAACGTGGCCGACCGCTGAGCCTGTAGGCAGATCGCTTTTCCTTCTGTGGTTAATATAATACCGACTAAGAAGATTGTTTTTTTCACCTTCGGATGGCATTAGTGGTGGCTAGGCTACTTCCTCCGCCAATCATGGCGACGAATGGTGGAAACCCCAATTTCGGGCTCCTTCCCAAGTTTAAAATGCCTGCAGCTAGTAGGTTTATAGATTTCACTTTTAAGTACCGTAAAGCGCTTTCTTTACAAATTTCATCTGGTTATTATTAACTTGTAATCGAAGTCAAGTTTGATGGGTTATTTGGGAAAGAAGTTTTTTTTCACATTCAGTTTTATAGCTAAAGTTTTTGACACGGGGCTTGTTACGAACCTGGTTATAAGATCGTAATAGGGCTTGCTTGATGTTTGTGAGAAGCGCAAAATGCATTGATGTTTGGAAAAGGAATAAGGCCATTATAGTGTTTCAAGTGATAGAAATCCTGAATATTTGTTAGAATTGGATGTTTTAAGTGAGTTTCTAGGTTTGTATTGTATCCTCATTGTGACTGAGAATTGGAGATCTTGAAATGCAATTTTTACTTGTGTGAAGTGCTGATGGCCACTTATAGTTCTTGTTTTTTCGAACAAGTTTTTCATCATTTGCTCAGATGGTCATGAAAGCCGATAATATTACGTTATAAAAGCGATTTAAGAACAAAAATGAAGGTGATTTTAGAGCTTGATGATGTATTTGAGATTGTTCATTATTGTGTTACTGTTAGAAGTTAATGAAAACAATGTAGTTACAACACGAATCATCTTCACCAAGTTCACATATTTGTCCCCATTTTCTCGAAATCTTTGTACTCACCCTGTTGCTAAGTATGCAGTCATATCTTCTGAGTTTCTTTATTTTTTAGGGCTCATTGGCAATGGTATCATCACAAAGGCAGCACGTGAAGGCTCAGAATCTTCCTCAGTTGTTGAGTTTGTGCAAAATGCCGTGAGTATTTTGTTCCTGGAACAGTTTGTTAACAGCTATATCATTCATTCATTAACATGTTTCTTGTTTTTTGTAGTGGGATAAGCCTGAAGATCGCATTGCTCTTATCGGTTTAAGTTACACAAGTATCGTGGCTTTATGGGCATTGATCAATATCATCACGGTGATTCTTCGTTTCGATATTTTGCTACCTTTACTAAATCTTTTAGTCATGCATGTGCTCGTTTAACGATTTTTCGTCCTCCATGTCATGTTCATCGCAATTTTTATATTCATTGCCTCGTAGTAAACCAACTCTTTCAAAATATACTTGAAATAGATTTGAATTTCCACTAACTCAAGCTCATCGAACTGCAAAAACAGGCCATTGATAAACTCCCTATCATCCCAACAGTTTTCGAGTTCATCGGAATACTTTTTTCGGCTGTAAGTCATCTTGATACCTTTCCCTTTAATGTCTACATTCTAAAAGCTTCAAAGCTCGATATTAAACCTTTGTGTTGTTATATCAGTGGTTCACGTATCGATATCTCTTGTTCAAGCCGGACCGGTAAGATTATGCTTTGGATGTATATAGAGTCACAAGTGCATAAATTGATTGATCTACATTGTGTGGGAATACAGGAAAGAACTCTCTGAGGGAATCAGCAAATCTGTGTCAAATATTTTGGGGCAGTAGGGCTGAAGCTTTATACTCTTCCTCCCTGCACTGCAATCAATCAATATACTTGTTATTTATAATTTGTTCACGTGCAGATAAATGAGTTTAAGGGCATGGAATAATATTATATAAACTTTATAAAATTGGTTTTTAAAAATAGTAGAATTATCATAATTTTCAAATAGTGCATTGCTATGATGTGCGAATTCTTTTTATTCGATTACACGAATCAAATACTCGTACACATATCATGTATTAGATATTATAATTGTTTCAATCGCTAAAAATAAGAGTTAAAACTATAGGATATAGAACTTGAGAATGAAGATATTTTAGGTATTGTATATTTATCATTGAATATTCTTAAATAAATGAAATGTTAGTTGTTAATATTAAGGTTTCAGATGATTTTATATAACTTTAAATTTATTTCTATTATATATAATAATTTAGATGTTGTTATATATCGCGAATTCTCGTACACAATCCTTATTATTCATGTATCCTATACATCTAAATAAAGTAAAGTAAAGTAAAGTATAAAAAATGATGACATTGATTTATTTATCATAAATACCTCATTCTCTATTTATTTTGTATTAGGCTCCACTTCATTTATTTTGTATATGTTTTTGTTTTGATTTGTTTGCAATGATAATTATAAATAGAAGTTTATTTTAAATATTGATTATTATATCATCATAATAATTTTTTTGGATGATACGAAGATATATATATTGTATGAAATGCATTTACACAACAATAATTTCAAATTGTGGATTGTGTCGATGTGTTC
Organism: Utricularia reniformis; assembly: GCA_009725065.1. NCBI lineage: Eukaryota > Viridiplantae > Streptophyta > Magnoliopsida > Lamiales > Lentibulariaceae > Utricularia > Utricularia reniformis. The sequence continues at coordinate 752,354 of RWGZ01001525.1, forward strand.
GTGATCCTTCTAATCGAACGTTGTTGCATCACCAAAACCAACAATTTAGTAGTGAGATTCTAAGTAGAGAACCATATCCTTAATTCAATTTAAGTATATTGTTTAAGTAAACTTAGTAATTTGGAGGACAATGTTAATGCACATTTGATCAATTGAGAATTTTGTGGAGTTTTAAAGACGATAAAGTCAATTGAATATCTCATGACGATCATAGCTTAGTAATATCAAATGTCAATTATGTTATTGAAATATTTTAAAATAACAATTATATCATTAGTAATATTTAATTTTTGAATTCAAGATTTGTCTCTTACTTAATAGTATATGTTTCAATATTTACATTTCTACAAGAGTTTCTCGTTTGAAGTAAATAATCTTCAGCTTTTAAATTTTATAGATAATATAAAGGACATTAAGATATTTTTTTAATTATAAAGTGAGAAATAATTTTTACAATAGTGCTTCTCCATTTTCAAGGTTAATAGCAATCACTTGTTGGGAGTGACTATAACACTCCCAATAGGTTAACAAGACACACTAGATTCAGATATTAGAGTTTAATTGTTTGTGGAGACAATTTATCTATAATGTAATGTAGAGATATATAGTATTTTACAAGGAAAGATTTAAGTATGAAGAGAAAAATCACGATGTTGAGAAAAAATGTTATCAATAAAGACACTAACATCGTAAATTTACTAATGGTTTAAACAATCTAAACAAATGTTAGATGCCAATGGATTCAAGAAACCAAGCCTGGAAAAAAATCATTTTACCCCATTGGTTTCTTATATTTATACTCCCTTGTAGCTAAATTGCTTTTGGTTTGCTCCCCATTTATCACACTTAACAATAGTTGAGTATTATAAAGTCGGTAATGTCTGTCATTATTACATTTAATGTTGTAACAAACGTTCCACCCCATAAGACTCGCACCACACATTTGACTCTAGTTAAGTTGCTATGAGTCTATTGGTGTTGCCCAATCAAACCTTGTACTTTGGAAACATGACCCAACCTCTTATTTCGATTGTTTCATTCATTGAGAGATTTCTCTTGACCATTCATATTGGGTTAGATTGATTTATCGGGATTATATGTACCCGGTCCGAATGTTTGCATCAAGAACTATTTGAAATTTAGATATTGGGTACGTTTGGAACAGCGTTTGGCAAATAGCGGTGAGCTGAGATGACTGTACTGTACTATGAGGTGAACTGATTCTGATTTTAAAAAACTGTTTTGAAACAGCGGTGCAGTGATTGTGATTTCATAAAGTGACTATTTTATCATTATTTTTAATTAAAGTGTAATACTTACCAATTATATTTTATATTGATTATGATAAACTCGTTATTTAAGAAATTGCTTGAATATAATAAGTTATTGATTAAAAGTATTAAAAAACAAATATTGACAAAAGTGAATCATCTAAATTGACGATCTTCTCCAATTTTGCTAGTGCAATGCGATCATGTATTTCATTTCTAATTCGAATAATATAGTTATCGTGTCTGAGTTCAACATCTAAATGTGTTGTGGTCTGAAAACCGGGGTGCCAATAGTCGTCCGGTTCGTTGCAAGACGAACTCGGTTTTAATTTGTTTTGTAGGGGGAAAACGATTAAGAATCAAATAAAGAAAGTCAAGGCAATTTTAGAGTGGAAAACCCCTGAAAGAATGAGAAAAAACCACTTGACTAAGAGTTAGAAATGCTCTTAGTCGATCCAATAATTAAGCTGTTCATTACAAATGCTATGTTTGTTCTTTTGAAACAACAAGAGAATGGAAAGTTTAAGGAAAACCAGGGGAAAACCGAAGAAGAGAATATCTTTATTTCCGTTCCCAAGTGCCCCTTTTATACGCCTTTCTTGCTGTGTGAGCAGTAGGGTGTCGTTTTGTGCTTGTCTCATGCGGCTTGGTCGGCTCGTGTCGGGCGGGATAGCCGCCGGGCCTAGCTCTAGCCGACTGCGCGGCGCCAGGTCTTTCGGCGCTACTAGTCGGCTGTCTCCATACCAAAAGGATGCCCGTACGACTTTACCAGGTACGCCACTGATAGGATTGCCAGAGGTTGTTGTCACATGTTGAGAAATGTGGATGGCCTGAAACATAGTCTATGTGTCCTGGACCGATCGGTCCGATGAGGAGGAGAACGCATGACTCTATCGATCGGTCCCGATCACTAAGAACGGGCCTTCGGGCCCGACTGTTCTCGTCGGGCCGTCCATTCGCGTGAGCTGGATCTGGGCCTCGAAGTTCAGCTTATGTCACTTGGGCTGCCTGGCTAAGCTTGGGCCTAACCATGTTCGGGTATCGGGTTCCGAAGGTCTCATCACTAGCCCCTCGAACTTTATCGCCATCATGGTGGTGATGTAAGTTAGACCATTAGATTGAGAGCGTTTGAGGCAGGGGTGCCCGATCGAACCAACGGAGGACCGTACCCTAACGGATCGTGACAGCGTCTTGAGGATCTATCCTATACTTAAGAAATTTCAAGGCGTAAATTTTCAAATTTGAAATTTGTAACGGTCATAGGCAAAAGCATAATTCTGGGCTCTATAATAGCCTGCGTCTTTCCGTATTCCAAAGGGGGGGACATATAGTCAGACTACAGCCGCCTGCAGGGGTGACGGTTCACCCTGTGAGTGGCCAATGCCCGGCTATAAAAGTCTGGATTTTGGTACTGTGTAACCATTGCTGCAATTCGCGAAAAGAAAATCTAAGCCATAGAGTTCTCTGGCGATGTCATTCGACCGTCTTCAAACTCTGATTTCCTTACAAGTCTTAAGGTAACTGTTATGGTCCCTTTTTAGGGGGTACCAACAGTCGTCCGGTTCGTTCAACAAACGAACTCGGTTCTGATTTCTTTAAAATGTGGAAGACGATCAAAAGCTAAAAAACAAAATAAATGCACGGCAATATATAGTGGAAACCCCATGAATTAGGGTGAAAACCACTCGACTAAGAGCTGATTATGCCCTTAGTCTGCTCACTAATAAAATAACTCAACAGTTTATACAAGACAGGCTAATGAAAATGACGAGGTAAAGAAAGCGAGAAGAATCCAGCAGAGTAACAGCATGTTCTTCCGCGTCCAAAGGGTCCTGTTATTTCCTTCGTCTTGCCCTGTATTTATAGAGTCACCGGCGAGTGTAATCCACGTCCTGTAACTGCCTCTGACAAGTTTGTTAGAGGTTGTTATCGCAGGATGTAAAACGAGGCTGGGACCGAGGCGTGGTCTGCGTGATCGGGCCCGAAGCATGATAAACGTGATAGGGCCCGAAGCGTGGAACGCGTGAGCCTGTAACCGTTTTGTAACNTTTTAGAGTGGAAAACCCCTGAAAGAATGGGAAAAAACCACTTGACTAAGAGCTAGAAATGCTCTTAGTCGATCCAATAATTAAGCTGTTCATTACAAATGCTATGTTAGTTCTTTTGAAACAACAAGAGAATGGAAAGTTTAAGGAAAACCAGGGGAAAACCGAAGAAGAGAATATCTTTATTTCCGTTCCCAAGTGCCACTTTTATACGCCTTTCTTGCTGTGTGAGCAGTAGGGTATCGTTTTGTGCTTGTCCCATGCGGCTTGGTCAGCTCGTGTAGGACGGGACAGCCACCGGGCCTAGCTATAGCCGACTGCGCGGCGCCAGGTCTTTCGGCGCTACTAGCCGGCTGTCTCCATACTAAAAGGATGCCCGTACGACTTTACCAGGTACGCCACTGATAGGATTGCCAGAGGTTGTTGTCACATGTTGAGAAATGTGGATGGCCTGAAACATAGTCTATGTGTCCTGGACCGATCGGTCCGATGAGGAGGAGAACACATGACTCTTTCGATCGGTCCCGATCACTAAGAACGGGCCTTCGGGCCCGACTGTTCTCGTAGGGCCGTCCATTCGCGTGAGCTGGGCCTGGGCCTCCAAGTTCACCTTATGTCACTTGGGCTGGCCTGGCTAAGCTTGGGCCTAACCATGTTCGGGTATCGGGTTCCGAAGGTCTCATCACTAGCCCCTCGAACTTTATCGCCATCATGGTGGTGATGTAAGTTAGACCATCATATTGAGAGCATTTGAGGCAGGGGTGCCCGATCGAACCAACGGAGGACCGTACCCGAACGGGTCGTGATAGCGTCCTTGAGGATCGATCCTATACTTAAGAAATTTCAAGGCGTAAATTTTCAAATTTGAAATTTGTAACGGTCATGGGCAAAAGCGTAATTCTGGGCTCTATAATAGCCTGCATCTTTCCGTATTCCAAAGGGGGGGACATGCCGTCAGACTGCAGCCGCCTGTAGGGGTGACGTGTCACCCTGTGAGTGGCCAATGCACGGCTATAAAAGTCGGGATTTGGGTACTGTGTAACCATTGTTGCAATTCGCGAAAAGAAAATCAAAGCCCTAGAGTTCTCTGGCGATTTCATTCTACCGTCTTCAAACTCCTATTTCCTTACAAGTCTTAAGGTAACCATCCATGGCACCCCGTAGGGCTAGGTATCCGATTGTCTCTAAGATGGATCTCGAAGGATTTCGAGTCAAATTTTCAATCCCTGCCCATTATCGCATCTCGAGGGGAAGGAAGACGTTCCCTGCTTCCTTCCCATTGAGATGAATGTTCCTGCAACCGCCTTACCTGTTAGCTATGCCTCCCTGAGGTTCGGCCTACGATTTCCTCTCCATCCTTTCGTCGCGGCCGTACTTCGGGAGATTCACTGCCCTACCTTCGCTCTTTTTCCGGGCATTTACTTTTACATAGTCGCCTTTATCTTTTACTGCCATAAGCAAGGGGTAGAACCAACCCTGAGAGACTTTTTCAACCTATTCTCGGTGGGATCCCGAAGAGGAAGGAGGTTGTTAGGAGGTCGTAAGTTGTACTATCTAGCGACCCGAACGAAGGATTGTATTATCGTTGACAAGGAAGACTTCCTTTATGAATGGGAGTCTTGCTACGTCTGGATAGACACCCAGGGGAAGACCTGTTCATCGGGAAGGTCACCTTCCTAACTACCCATCCTGACATCGGGAAGTTGGACCGAACCAGGTTCAACCCATCCTGCAAGGATATTGTCAATACATTGGCAAGACTTCCTCCTCCCGAAAGGCGTCTGAAACGAATAGACATACTTCGGGAGAAGAAGCTGCTAGAGATAGGGGTGGCAGGCAGAACCGGTGCCCCTGCCCCGAAGGGGATATTCTCTAGCTCCGGCTCATCGGAGTCAGAAGGATTGGGTATGACTTTGGCTTGCTTTAGTTCATATCTCATGATCCTTATTATTCTTCTTTTGTAGATTCCATAGATACAATGTATAGAAACCGACTTGCAGCATTGGCTGCTGCTGCAAAGGCCAAGAAAGACGCCCAACTACAGGCATCCAAGCCAACCTTCAACGCCGCTGCTGGATCTTCGCGATCGGCGGGAAGTTCTAGTAGTCAGAGGCCGGAGCCCCGATCGATGGAAGAGGTGGACGAGGTGATTTCTAAAAGAATTCGCTCGTTAGGCCTTCCCGCCATGTACATAATCAGAAATAACTCCCCTCTGGATCTTAACGTCGTGTGGTTGTTGTTGCAGGGGTCAATGCGGGTGGAGGATGTCCCCCATCCTCCAGCTTGGGGCACAAAGTGTCAAAGCCTCCTATCCCCCCAACAAGAACAAGCGGGGCTCCGAAGAGGACGCCCCGAAGCAATTCAAGAGGTTGCGATCGACAGTGAGCATGCCCGCAGCCCCGATCCCGGCGAAGGGGATCACCATTGGGGAGAGATCGGTCCCCTCAACACTGAGCCCGGAATCCGTTCGGGAGGTTATCCAGGAGATGGTAGCCTCCGTTTCAAAAGCTCGGGGGCCGAAAAAAGTCCCACCCTCCTGGAAAGACGCCGCTATTGAAGAATACCAGCTTTTGGGAAGAAAGAACCCACCTGGTATCGATGGTGCACTCTCCGGCCTAGTTCTATCCTATTTGGAATCCCAGGCCGTGGTAAGTTATCTTTAACTCTCATCGCCCGGTCGTGTTTTTGTTCTGATCAAAGTTGTTTCTTGCAGGAACATAGAAGGGATTTGGACCTTCCCTCTGCCGTCCAGCTAAGCCGAAACATTGCTACAGCTTCTGAAGATCTAGAGAGTCGACTTGCCTTAGCTCAGCAGCAAGTCAAGATTAAGCAACAAGAGCTGGAATCGGCTCGGGCCGATCGGGACCGTCTGAATGGAGAGCTGCTTGGGGCGGGCACTGAGCTTTCAATAGCTACCTCCAAGGTGGGAGAAGCCCAAGCAGCTGTGAATTCCACAAAGGCCCGTGTTTTGGATCTGGAGCGTCAGATCTAAGAATTATCTGACAAGAGCAATAGACTTCTCCTTCGGTCCCAGGATGAAAAGGATGTCTTAAAGGAAGAATTGGTTAGGGGCAAAGAAACGACTGAGAGAGCGGTCCGGGAAGCCCTTCTGGGTTTTGCCCGATTGTCGCTGATGTTTGCCTTAGCGGCAAACATTTATGGACCGAGAGTCTCCCAACACATGGATAAAATGAATGACCAAATGATCAATAAATTTGGTCTAGATCCCGAATATGAGTGTTGGGAGACGATCGATCCCCTAATCAAGGATGGAAGCTTCCGTGAGATCCCCGAGCTAGAAGAGCCCCCATTGGAAAAATATCTCAACTATCTCCTCTTTGACCTGATGGAGAGATCGGTCAATGAGATAGTTGAAGAGAGAGGGAAAAAGATAGAAGATCTCAAGGTATGGATCGCGGAGAAGTCTGGAGAAGCAGATAAGAAAGAAGCACAGATAGACTAGATCTCTAATTTTCTAGTCCCTTTCCTTCTGTATTTGCTTTTGTAAACTCCATTTCATAAATAAAATATTTCTGCCAAGTATAAGATCGGGGTTCACGCTGAACCCGGACCGAACGGTCCTCTTAACTTAACTTAGATTTTTGTGGTGCTTAATAAGTTAGGGGATTTTAACTGCACCAACAGACCACACTTGAATCCGTCCCTGTAAAATATTATGACATTGGTGGCGTTGCCTTGGTTCTTTATAAGTCTCATGGCAAGCTTAACCGAAGCCTCGGTTCTGAGAACAGTCCCATGGCGAGCTTCGGCTTGCGCTTTGACTAGCTAACTCTGTCTCTGCTATCTCGTTCATGGCTAAGCACAAAGAAGCAAGAACTGTTTCCAGGTGGTGGGTGACATCAAATGGGAAATTAAGTTCGTAGTGAGTTCTGGGAGTTTTGCAATCCATCTAAGTACTCAGCAAGCGTGGAATCAACTGATTTGTCAGAGCTGTCACACTACTTGGGAGCCTTATGGATGGACCGCTACAGTCACTAGTCCAAACTCGTTCAGAAAATTCAACATCAAGATCGGTCACTCACCTAGCTAGAAATAGTTTGTATTGCATCTATTGTAACTTATTCATATATGAGAAACATTTTACGGTTCAGAATTGCCAAATAACTGTCAAATGTTTTATACAAAATACTGTCGTAGGTTCATAGCATTCCAGGTTCGGGGAATTTCGTTTCCATCCAAAGTCTCTAGCTTATAAGCCTCAGCCCCTAAGTTTTTCAGGACTCGATAGGGCCCTTCACAATTCCTGTCCAACTTCCCAACGTTTCTCTGAACTCTCACATTCCTGAGAATGAGGTCGCCTTCCGAAAAGTCTCTAGGCAAGACCCGTTTGTTATGAGTCCGCTCCATAGTTCGCTGATAAGCACACATGCGCGCATAGATAGCGTTCCGGTTCTCTTCAATCATTTCCAAGTCCAATGATCTTCGTTCATCATTCAAATGCTCATCATATTGGGTGATTCGAGGTAATCGTATGGCAACCTCCACTGGACTGACCGCTTCGGACCCGTATACCAAAGAAAATGGAGATTCCTAAGTCGTTGAGCGGGGTGTGGTCCGGTAAGCCCATAGAACCTCGTAAATGTGATCGGGCCAATTTCCTCTCAAATCTTCCAACTTAGTTTTCAATCCCTTCAGGATAACTTTTTTGGAGACCTCCGACAATCCGTTAGTTTGGGGGTGAGCCACCGACGAGAAATGCTGAGCAATATCCAATCTGACACAAAGATCCCGAACGGCTTTACCGTGGAATTGAAGTCCATTGTCTGATACAAAAGCCCGAAACACTCCAAAGCGGCTTATATTGTTCCTCCATAAGAAGTGTTTCACCACCTTTTCAGAAATAATAGCCACTGCTTTAACATCGATCCACTTTGTATAATACTCAACCGCTACTATGCAGAACTTCCGCTGCTTTACCGATCGAGGAAACGTTCCCAATATATCAATCCCCCATCTATCGAATGGACAAGGAAGTGGAGTCATTGATAGGGGTGCTCTTGGAAGTTGGGGGATCGGAGAATAGTGTTGGCAAGTAGCGCAGCGTTTCGTGTACTTTTTAGCATCCTCGAGGAGCGTCAGTTAAAAATACCCGGCCCTAATAATGCGATGATATAGAGATCGGGCCCCAGAGTGTATACTGCATATTCCATCATTAACATAAATCATGACGGCCTCAGTCTCAACAGGGGACACACATCGCAAGAGCGGTCCTTCAAAACTCCTCTTGAATAATCGCCCGTCATTTAACAGATATCACTTGGCCCATGTCTCGATCTATCTAGCCTCAGATGCATTTTCAGGTAGATGGCCATTGGTCAAATATTTGATGAAGGGGTCCATCCATGTGAGTTCCCCTGGTGCGTCAATGTCGTTTATTTTCAAGTCCTGAAGTTCATGGCATAAAGCCTCAATTTCCTCAAGTGACTGTTATGTCACAAATATTTCGACCGAATGTTGGTCCTGAATGTGGACCGATACGATGTCTGGTCCAATATTTGGTAGGCCTGCAACCAGTCTGGCTAATGCATCGGTCACCTTATTTTGTTCTCTAGGCACATGGTTAAGTGAGAATTCACTGAACTTATTTGACAACTCCAGGACCTTTGCATGCTATAACTTCATGATTGACTCATGTGTTTCAAATCTTCATGCGAACTATTCCACAACCAACTTGGAGTCTGAGAACATTCGCACTTTAGCAACTCCCATCTTTCGGGCTAAGGTCATCCCTGATAGCATGGCCTCGTATTCCACCATGTTGTTCATTCCAGAAAATAAGAATTTGACCGTGGAGTGGATAACGTCGCCTTGTAGTGTGGTAAGGGTGATGCCCGCTCCCTTTCCCCCGAAGGTTGATCCGTCAACATAAATGACCCATCGGTCATCCTCTTGGTTCAGAAATATGGCTGATCGGGTCATTTCGACCACGAAATCCGTGAGAACCTGAGCCTTGATCGCCCTTCGGGGTACGAATTCCAGATACATGGAGCTGATCTTGATTTTCCACTTGACCAACCTTTCATTGGAGTTCGCCTGACTCAAAACTGTCTTCAGAGGTTGATCAGTATACACATCAACCTTTCGGCCTTCAAAATAATGCTTAAACTTGGATATAGCTTTCTGCAAGGTCATCATGGATTTTTCTAAGGTAGTGTATCTGGTTTCGGTTGGTTCCAGGTAATGGTTCACGTAATAGACAGGTCGGTGAACGTCATCCCCAATGGTTACCAAAGTTGCGTTGACTGAGGCCTCTGATATGACCAGATATAACCCTAAAGGTTCATGGTAGGTCGGGCTCACCATTACAGGAGGAGTGCTTAGATAAGTCTTCGGGTCTGAGAAGGCCCGATCGCACTCTTCGGTCCAACCAAGATGGCTGGCTTTCCTTAACACCCTGAAAAATGGCAAGGCCCGGTCTGTGGACCTAGAGATAAATCTGTTCAGCGCTGCCAATCGGTCAGTAAGCCTCTGAAATTCTTTATTGTTTTCTCGGAGGTTGCATTTCGATAATCGCCTGAACTTTCTCAGGATTAACCTCTATACCTTTTTCAGAAACTTAATATCCCAGGAACTTGCCAATTCGGATCCAGAAGCAACACTTGTTCGGATTTAGTTTGAGTTTATATTTACGACATACTTCAAAACAACGAGACAAATAAGGAATATGGTCTTCATCATTCATGGATTTGACAATCATATCATTAACATACACTTCCATAACGTGGCCTATCAAATCCCTAAAGATCTTATTGACCAACCTTTGGTATGTTGCTCCAGCGTTCTTTATGCCGAAAGGCATAACCTCATAGTAATAAACGCCGTCTTCCGTCATGAATGATGATTTCTTCTGATCTTCCTAAGCAAGGAAGATATGATGATACCCGAAGTAAGCGTCCATGGTACACATCATTGTGCTGCTAGCTATAGCATTCACCAATCGGTCAATATGCGGCAGCGGGAAAGGATCCGACTCACAGCTCTTGTTGACATCGGTAAAGTCAATGCACATCCTCCACTTTCCATCTGCCTTGGAGACTACCACTGGTTCGCAACCCATTCAGTATAGTGAATCTCCCTAATGAAACCCGATCGCAATAACCTGTTCACCTCGGCCCGAATGACCTCAATTTTCTCAGGAGAATAACGTCTCTTCTTCTGCCTAATAGACTTTGTTCCGGGCTCAGTGTTGATCCGATGCTCACTCTCGGATCGGTCAATCCCCGGCACCTCGTCCGGGGTCCAGGCGAAGATGTCTGCATTGCTTCTCAGCAAGTGGACCAGCTCCTCTTCAAAATCCGGGGCCAAGTGCACCCCGATGCAGGTAGTCTTGGTTGAGTCGTCCTCAACCAAGTTAATCAGCTTGAACCCAATGGGTTCCATAGCTTGCCTCGGGTGCGGGGGCTCTTCTAGCAAATCCACCCGGGCTCTCTTCATTGGTGCCAGAGTTCGGCATGAGCTCATGTAGCACTGTCTTGCTACTTTCTGGTTCCCCTTGACATAAATCACCCCGAGAGCGGAGAGGAACTTGAGCGTCATGTGGTACGTAGAAGAGATCATCTCAAATTTACTAAGGCCGGTCCGCTCGATAATTGTGTTGTAAGCCAAATTGACTTCAACGACAATTTACTCCAGGGTTTCCGATCGGTCCCTGTTTGGCTCTCCCAACGTGATCGGGAAGAGAATTTTCCCGCACGGGATGACACTCCTTTGGTCGAATGCCCAAAGGGTTATGTTGGCAATAGGGAGATCATGAGCCGCGGCTCCGAGCATCTCAGCCACTTCACGCTTCATTAGATTGCATGAAGCCCCGGTGTCCACCAAAATCCTGTGGACCCATTGGTCGGCGATGATTCCAGTGATAATGAGAGGATCATCACAGGGATCGGTATCCCCTTCCCGATCGGCCGCGGTGAAGGTAATATCGTCCTCGAAGGTAGAGGATCACTCGGCCGATTCATACTTGACCAACGCCACAGACTCGGAGCCTTCAAGGAACTCCTTGCGCGCTGCTCTCTTTCGGTACCTTACCGACTCATTGACTCTTATTTCGCCGGAGATAACATAAATATCTCCGGCAACCTCCCTTACCCTAGGCACCACCTCATTTGGAGGAGGTTGGGTGCCTACTTCAGCAAGTGGGGGAGCGGGCTGCTCCAGTCATCCACCTTCGTTCTGCACGGCTCTGCCGCCACGGCCCCACCATCTCCTCCTTCAGCCCTGGCCACGATTTTTTAGGCCGTGCTGGTCTCTGTCTTGTTCGGACTGGGGGGACCTTCAATCCCCTGCATGATCATTATAGTGTCGGGGCTGGCCTCGATTGTCTCTCCCCCTCGGCGAGTGACGATAGTCACCATGATAGCCCCCTTTGGGGAGACTCCACATGTTTGCCCTTATGACTATTGGGTTTCTCCTTATGCATCGCTGCTATTGTTTCTCGCAGCAGCGGACATTTCAGCGTCGGGTGATCATGGTTGTGATGCAACTCGCAATATACCTGATTGTCTTCCTTCTTCGGGGGGACATCCTTCTCAGCCACAACCGCTACTTCTCGCGGCTGCTTTTTAGGGTATGAAACCCTATGATCGCCTGCGGGTTCAAAATTCCCGCTAGGTTTCCGATAACCAGCTCCCAGCGCTTCGTCCACCTTGATGTACTTGTTGATTTTCTGAAAGAGTTTTCGCAAGGTGGGCGGTGGGCTCTTCACAAGGCTGGCCGACAGGCCGCACGGTCCCAAGACTTGTTGCAAGATGTCGATTTTGTCCTGGAGCTCCAACTTGATACCCCGAGCGGTTCTGTTGAATTTCTCCATAAAAGAACGGAGATTCATCTTTGACCGGATGTATTTCAAACTGTAAAGTTCATGCCTACTTCGAGGCGGTCCTACATTTGGAGGAAACTGCTCAGAGAAAGCCAGGATGAATCCTCCATACGACTGTATGGATCGGGTCGGCAAGTTCTTGAACCAGTTCCGGGTATCGCCCTGTAATCCGGCTGCGAAGATGCGGCACTTCAGTGAGTCAGAGGCCCGAACGGTCCCCATCCTCAGCTCAAAGTCTACGACGTGATCGATCGGATCACCGTCGCCTCGGAATATTGGCAACCCTTCGGGGTTTCGGTAATATCGAATGGGGACTGCCACCCAAATCTCTACAGAAAATGGGAGCATCAAATCTTCCAGTGCGGCGGAGATACCTCCAGAATGCTGGGATGATTCTTGGGCCATATGCAGATTATGCCACCAGTCATCATCCTTACTTCACCTGATCGGGGCATCCATGGCCCGATCAAATAGCCCATAATTGTGCCCAAGATCGGGTCCGCAATCCCTCTGCGTTCGCAGGGTCTCCAACTCCCTGGTAAGTTCGTCGATGCGTCTTTGCATCTGTTCCTAATCGGTCCCAGGAAAGGGAGTTGGGGTTCTAACTGGGGGAGGTGGAGTAGATTGGTATCTCTGCCTCCTCATCGTCACTCCGCGCCTTATAATATCCTCTTCATCGGAGCTTCGCGCGTCACGGTCGCTTTCGTACCCTCTGCTTGTTGGAACATGACTTGTGATAGCCGGTGGTTCTGTTCCACTTCTCTCCGACGTAACTTCGATTATTACTTTCCTGACAACAGCTTCCAGGTCCTGCAGAGAGAACGTTGACGTTGGAAGGCTGTTGGGAAGTGTATCACTATCGTTCGTCAAAGTGTCGGTTGCCATGCCTTTAATTATCCTATCCCAGGTAAAGACCTCAAATGGAGATTAGAAAATCGTCCCCACGGACGGCGCCAAACTGTTGTGGTCTGAAAACCAGGGGTGTCAACAGTCGTCCGATTCGTTGCAAGACGAACTCGGTTTTAATTTGTTTTGTAGGAGGAAAACGATTAAGAATCAAATAAAGAAGGTCAATGCAATTTTAGAGTGGAAAACCCCTGAAAGAAAGGGAAAAACCAATTGACTAAGAGTTAGAAATGCTCTTAGTCGATCCAATAATCAAGATGTTCATTACAAATGTCATGTTTGTTCTTTTGAAACAACAAGAGAATGGAAAGTTTAAGGAAAACCAGGGGAAAACCAAAGAAGAGAAGATCTTTATTTCCGTTCCCAAGTGCCCCTTTTATACGTCTTTCCTGCTGTGTGAGCAGTAGGGTGTCGTTTTGTGTTTCTCCCATGCGGCTAGATCGGCTCATGTCGGGCGGGACAGCCGCCGGGCGTAGCTCTAGCCGGCTGCGCGGTGCCAGGTCTTTCGGAGCTACTAGCCGGCTGTCTCCAGACCAAAAGGATGCCCGTACGACTTTACCAGGCACGTCTCTGACAGAATTGCAAGATGTTGTTGTCACATGTTGAGATATGTGGATGGCCTGAAGCATAGTCTGTGTGTCCTGGACCGATCGATCCCGATGAGGAGGAGAACGCATGATTTTATCGATCGGTCCCGATCACTAAGAACGGGCCTTCGTGCCTGACTGTTTTCGTCGGGCCGTCCATTCGCGTAAGCTGGATCTGGGCCTCCAAGTTCGGCTTATGTCACTTGAGTTTACATGGCTAAGTTTGGACCTAACTAGGTTCGAGGTACCGGGTTTCGAAGGTCTCATCAATATGTGATGGGGTCAACGAGAATTTGTATTTCCATATTCCGATTGTTTTCTATCTCTACAAAGTTCGGATGTTCTTAAATAAATTAATATTAATAAAAATTAATATAAACAAGAATTTTAAACAAGTGTAATAAAAATTAATATTAATAAAACTAATATTAATAAGAATTTAAATTAATATTAAATTAATTTTGATAAAAAAATAATTATAAACCATAATTTTAAAAGAATGATACAATAGTCATTAAATAATTACATTCAGCTCACCACTCGTTCAAACGTACTGTCATTTCACCACGATTTTCAACGCTGAAACGAACATACTTATTAAGCATGTTTGGTTAAAATAAAAAGAAATTTGGTACTTTCACTTGTGTGGAACACTACCCATTTAAAATCAATGAATTCACTTGCACATCATTTCCACAAAATGAACAACTTTATAGGCAAAGTTTGCATTAGCCCTAATCAAATTACTTGATGAGTTAATGTGATTGAATGAAACCCTGTACATGTTCCATCGCCGTACGCAGAATTTCTAACCTACTCTGATTATTGGTCTTCGACGAAATTTCCAGCGCAGGTTTTTAGTTCGAAAATTTTGAGTTCCATTCTGGATTAGGTGATCAGAGTTTTCAATCTTGGTTTGCCGCAATTCTCATCTTTTTTGTTTTTTTAGTTCTTGAATGTGACATCTCCATTATCATCAATCGATTTTTGCTATTGGGGATCAAGGAGAATCGGGATCTCCTCGTTTGTGGATCTTGGCTTTTGATGAATTTGTTCTTTTTTTCTTGTGATTTGTGTATTTTTTCCTTAATGTGGCAGGTTCTTTTGGTGGGTGTTGCTGATCTGATGCTTAGAGGATGGATCAAGTTGCCTGATTTCAGATATGACGTGGTTTAGCGGGAAAGTATCACTTGGGAACTTCCCTGATCTTTCTGGGGCTGTGAATAAATTGAGCGAGAGTGTTAAGAACATTGAGAAGACCTTCGATAATGCTCTTGGACTTGAGGGGAAGTCAGATGCTGATGAAGGTATTGAATTATTAGCTTTTCTCGTGGGAGTCTTATGTTTCTTTTGCAACTGTGGCGGTGAATGATTATCATTTGTCTGAAACGCTTTGTGTTTTTTTATTATACCATTTTTAAAAGCCACATTTGCGTTTTGGACTCAATGTGCATTTGGGCTGCACTGTAGTGCATATGTGAAGAAGTATGCACTACAGGTTTATTATCATATGATGAATGTAAAACTNTTGGCAATAGGGAGATCATGAGCCGCGGCTCCCAGCATCTCAGCCACTTCACGCTTCATTAGATTGCATGAAACCCCGGTGTCCACCAAAATCCTGTGGACCAATTGGTCGGCGATGATTCCAGTGATATTGAGAGGATCATCACAGGGATCGGTAACCACTTCCCGATCGGCCGCGGTGAAGGTAATATTGTTCTCGAAGGTAGAGGATCACTCGCCCGATTCATACTTGACCAACGTATGAAACGAACATACTTATTAAGCGGTGAAACGAACATACTTATTAAGCATATTTGGTTAAAATAAAAAAAAACGTGGCAGGTTCACTTGTGTGGAACACTACCCATTTAAAATCAATGAATTCACTTGCACATCATTTCCACAAAATGAACAACTTTATAGGCAAAGTTTGCATTAGCCCTAATCAAAGTACTTGATGAGTTAATGTGATTGAATGAAACCCTGTACATGTTCCATCGCCGTACGCAGAATTTCTAGCCTACTCTGATTATTGGTCTTTGACGAAATTTCCAGCGCAGGTTTTTAGTTCGACAATTTTGAGTTCCATTCTGGATTAGGTGATCAGAGTTTTCAATCTTGGTTTGCCGCAATTCTCATCTTTTTTGTTCTTTTAGTTCTTGAATGTGACATATCCATTATCATCAATCGATTTTTGCTATTGGGGATCAAGGAGAATCGGGATCTCCTCGTTTGTGGATTTTGGCTTTTGATGAATTTGTGTATTTTTTCCTTAATGTGGCAGGTTCTTTTGGTGGGTGTTGCTGATCTGATGCTTAGAGGATGGATCAAGTTGCCTGATTTCAGATATGACGTGGTTTAGCGGGAAAGTATCACTTGGGAACTTCCCTGATCTTTCTGGGGCTGTGAATAAATTGAGCGAGAGTGTTAAGAACATTGAGAAGACCTTCGATAATGCTCTTGGACTTGAGGGGAAGTCAGATGCTGATGCTAGCGATAATGAAGGTATTGAATTATTTGCTTTTCTCGTGAGAGTCTTATGTTTCTTTTGCAACTGTGGCGGTGAATGATTATCATTTGTCTGAAACGCTTTGTGTTTTTTTATTATACCATTTTTAAAAACCACATTTGCGTTTTGGACTCAATGTGCATTTGGGCTGCACTGTAGTGCATATGTGAAGAAGTATGCACTACAGGCTTATTATCATATGATGAATGTAAAACTCTTGTGATTGCAAAAACTTCTTTAAATTTTTCCTTGCTGTAGTTATTGCAGTAGGACTAGTATGCTTATATTCTTTGCTTAAAAACATCTTAATTCATCTTTAATCTCAAAGCAGCAGCATCTATATTGTGGCCATCAACAGAAAGGAAGGCTTTGCTTGACCCCATCATGGGCCTCATGGGGCAGAAAGATGGGGAAGATATTGAAACCAGATCCTCAAGACCTTCATCACCACTCAAGGATGAAAAATCCGACGAAAACATGGTAAATGAAAACACTGAAAGAGATCCTCCTAAAGAAGAAACAATTGAGGAATTGAGAATGTCAGATGCAGCTATGGAAAAGGAAGAAATCATTAAAGAAAGTAGAGATGATGCAGAGGATACCATCACAATATACAGAAGTGGAGCTACTGATGTATCACCCTTAATTAGCGATGAGAATGAACAAAAACCTGATGATATGAAGACATTAGAACCTTCAAATCTTCACGAGGAGGACATGGTGGAAATATCATCTCCTGCAGTATTAAAGCCAAGACACTCTGTATCCATAGAGAATGATCCTGATGATAAAAGATTAGAGGAAATATCTCCAAGAAAATTGGAATCAGTGGAACCTGAATCGATTACTGGTGAAGCTGAGAAATCTATATTAGAAACAGATGGTGCTACTAGCATTCCAGATAACTTAGATGCAGTAGATGTCAAGAAAGAGAGTTCTGAAGAAGTTCTTAGAGATCTTGATGAGTCACCTGAAGGTCTGGGCGGAAGCAGAAAGTCATCTGCTTCAGATATACGGGTTGATAATTCAGATGACAAAGAGATTGCTTCTGAAATGGTACCTGCCTCACAATACAATGTTTTGGAGACTACAGAAGCATTATCGTCAAGGCCTCCATCTGATACTTCTTCGGAACCACTCGAATTGAAACATTTTCTGGATGAAGACAGTAACACAAGGGGGAAAAGCTTAATTGCTGAAATCAATACATCTGGAACAGATTCCATGGCTGAACATGATATGTTGAAGAAGGAAATGAAGATGATGGAGAGTGCACTGCAGGGTGCTGCCAGACAAGCTCAGGTACTTAATGCATAGGCTTGTTTTTTGAGCTCTGGTTACCTTGTGTGACATCTGAGGATTTTTGTTCATTTACAATGATCAGTTTATCTGGAAAGGACATTGAACGCATGTTTTTAATTGTGAAACATAGGTTCATAGACTGGAATTGTGCTGTCATAATGGTTTTTTTCACTTTTATTACGTAAAAATGGAAAATAAACTCCCCTATCTTGAGTGTGACAGTTCATTTGAGAAGGCTGCAAAACCTGAAGGTTATTCATTTTTTATTTTATTGCCATTGTAACAAATCTTGGGCATTTATGACATATTTTGCTTTTCGAAGTTATCATGATTTGCTTGTCCCAGGCCAAGGCTGATGAAATCGCAAAGCTAATGAATGAAAACGAGCAGCTCAAAACCCTGATTGATGACCTGAGGGTAAGACACTTTTTTCATTTATTTTGTAATTGCAGCTCACTGGCTATTCTGATTCCATTGTTATCTTACCATCACTGCTTCTAGGGCAAATATGATCATGCCTCAAAGCATTTAAAAAAAAATTCTCAAGAAAATTAGATTAATCTGTTTGTTTAGAAAGTGAAATTTCTTTCAAATGCGAGTGTTTTCTCACTATTATTGTTTTCTCTGTCCCGTTTCACGTGTTTGTTCCGATTCAAACTCAATTTTCACTTAAATGACTGTAATTTCTTATTATCTGGATATATAATTCTTAGTATTACATTTATTTTTAGATTTTGTGATTCTCTAGAATTTATGACTCTCCACATCGTGCAATCTTAAAAAAATACAGTCGCTTCATTTTTCAATTTGGTTTATGCATCAATCGAATGTAGAGATATTGATAATACACATAGAGGCAATGCTATTTCATAACTAATACGTAATATATGCATATAATACTACTTTGAGTTACATTAAGTGCATATCACGAACTGAGATTATTGCTTTTCTGAAGAAAACAAAGGAAGCTGATACTGAATCTCTTCGCGAGGAGTACCATCAAAAGGTTGCCGCACTTGAGAGAAAGGTACTTTCTATTTTGGTTCTATTTATGTTTCATTGCCATTTTGTTAGTTTGAATCAGATTATCGAAGAATATGTGGTGTTACTTCTAACTAAAAGGGTAGTTTGGTGACTAATTTTATATGGTTGTGAAATTAACTCAGTTTTGAAGGAATGATGACTTTGGGCCTGTTTCTTAAATATTTCTAACTAAGTAGTGAAGGAATGATGACCTTTAATCTGTTTCTTGTAAACTGACCAAAATCAGGAACTGTGTGTCGTTTGTTGCATAATGAATAAATAATTCACTACTTTCATATCTCACTGCTTTGAATACTATAATTTAGTCTGAGTTATAAGACTGATGATTACTATATTTCAGCTCTACACTATTACCAAGGAAAGAGATACACTTCGTAGAGAACAGAATAAGAAGAGTGATGCTGCTGCACTTTTGAAGGAAAAGGATGAAATAATTACTCAAGTGATGGCTGAAGGTATGATTTTTTATCTGTGCAGGGGAGTTAATTTGGGTAGAATTCATCAAATCTATGAAGAAACTGGATAAAATAATTGCTCGCTTGCATTTCTCTACAGAAATTGTTTATGCAGTTTTTTTGAAATTTTCTGTTAAGAATATCTATGAAGTACAGAAGCTACCTGGATTTGCCAACTTGTCTAAAGACTTAAAAATTTTCTGTGGTCATCAACTTCTTTCTGTGACATGCATCTGTAATTTTTTCTTCTCATGTGCTTCCATTGAGATTCAAATTCAAAACTTAAAATAGCCTTAATTTTATTCTGAGAACTTAATTTAATGGGAAATAAACTAATTTCATGATGGCTCTTCTGGCACTATTTATTTGTGTTTGTGGTCTAAAGAATGAACACCATTAATATAGGAGCTGGTGTTGAATAAAGATCAGGGTTCTTAATAGTTTTTTAAAAAAGTAATATTGAATTTTCTTACTCAACCTGTTTATTTACTCAATTTCAGTTAAAAAAATGTTCGTTTACTCAATGAATTTGTGTTCCCAGCAAGTTATTCATGCTACAATTTTTTATTGCCATACAAATGACCATTAATTTTATGCCTTCTGATACAGTTGATTTATTTCAGATGTGCTCTAGTAATTTTTTGTATGGCCCCATACTGAGGCTTTTATGTACTCACTTATACACAGGAGAACAGCTATCTAAAAAGCAAGCAGCTCAAGAATCTCAAATTAGAAAATTGAGAGCACAGGTATACAAATACAGAATCAGCCTCTCTTTTAGAGTTGCATGTCAGGGTCAATGCTTACATGAGCTGCATTATTGTGGGTTCTCATTTGATTTTTATGAAATCTAGATTAGAGAGCTTGAGGAAGAGAATAAAGGATTTCTTACAAAGATTCAGGTGCATTCTTCTACACATTATGTTTCTTAATAAATGTTCCGCTATTTGGTGATGAATACAATTCGTCTGTTTTTCCTTTTGTGATGCAGAACGACAATTATATTTGATCTGTGCGTGGAGTGTGTTTCTAGATTTTTCCTGTAACATGTTACCATACTTTCATTGATAGTCTATCCAAAATTTTCTTTTATCTTGTTAAATGTGTCCAATATTGTGTTCACTTGCTGGCTTATCTTGGTATAATTGATATCTCAATTCCAGGTTGAAGAGAATAAAGTAGATAGCATAAAGAGGGACAAGGCAACAACTGAAAAGTTGCTACAAGAGACTGTTGAAAAACATCAATCTGAACTCGCTGCACAAAAAGAATACTACAGCAATGCTCTGACTGCTGCAAAAGAAGCTGAAGCTTTAGCTGAGGCACGTGCAGACACTGAAGCCAGAACTGAACTGGAAAGTCGCCTAAGGGAGGTTCAGGAAAGGGAAAGTATTCTAATTCAAACGCTTGAAGAGCTAAGACAGACTCTCAGTAGAAAGGAGCAGCAGGCTGCTTCTAGGGAAGATGCACTTCTCAGAGACATTGAGGATCTTCAGAAAAGATGTCAAGTAATTTGTTGTTGTTTCATTGCTGCTGTCGGATCACGTCTCCTCCTAACTGATTTATAATTACTTGTTTGAAGGTAAGCGAACTTAGATTTGAGGAGTTAATCACCCAAGTTCCTGAGTCTACCAGACCTCTTCTACGACAGATTGAAGCAATTCAGGTTTTTGCAATAATTGAATTTTCGTAATATGAATTTCTGATCTGATAGTTAGTTTTTATATTAACTCCAGGAAACAGCTGCTAGAAAAGCAGAAGCCTGGACAGCTGTAGAAAGAACACTAAGCTCAAGGCTTCAGGTTTTGGATAAAATGTTCTTTTTGCTTTTTATTATGTTTTTAGAGCAGATACACTCATTTCGGATGTAACATTCAGGAAGCGGAGGCAAAAGCTGCAGCATCTGAGGAAAAGGAGCGTTATTATAATGAGCGAATGACTCAAACATTATCTCGAATAAATGTTCTTGAAGCTCAGGTGGTTACCTTATTCGCAGTTGTAATACACTGTGTTCGATTATTTTCTTTTTATTTTCAACTTATTATAATACCTATGCAGATATCATGTCTTCGAGCTGAACAGTCACAGCTAACAAGATCTCTGGAGAAAGAAAGGCAGAGAGCAGCAGAAAGTCGTCAGGAGTATCTAGTTTTGAAGGAGGAAGCTGACACTCATGAAAGTCGTGCTATTCAGCTAGAAAATGAAATTAAGGACCTACGAAAGAGGCAAAAAGAGGAGCTTCATGAAATGCGGATGCATCAAGAGCATTTACAGCAGGTGACATGATTCTATTTATGATCCCAGTTTAGTCATGAGCATGCTAATTTTACACTACTACACTCAGTAGATCGATTGATTGATATTTTTGTCTTTACAATTATATTAGTATGCTGATGTGTAATGTTGAACTCAATTAGGAACTCGAACATGAAAAAGCTGCTCGGTCTGAAGGGCAAATGGCTGCTCATGCTCAACCTTCTGCTTTACTTGAATCAAGCCCCATTTCTGGGCAGAAATCGATTTCATCCGAAAATGGTATTCTCGTAAATACAACAATAAATTTCCAAGTTATTCTATTTCTGATATTTTACATTGTGATAATTTTCTTTAGGTAGCCTGACCAGGAAAATTTCAAGTGCAAGGAGCTCGACCAGTATGGAAGAAAGCTATTTTCTGAAAACAAGTTTGGACCCATCAGATAAATCAACTGGTTTTGGATATGATGATGCTGTGATGAGTCCATATTATATCAAAAGTTTAACATCAAACACTTTTGAAGCTGCACTTCGTCAAAAGGATGGGGAATTAGCTTCTTACTTATCCAGATTGGTATGAAATGAATGGGTTTAAGCTTTGCTAGTTTTTTGTATGCACATAAATCCTAGTGTCTATCTTAATTATGTTCTACTTACTAATGATGTGATTAGTTTAATCTAGCCTATCTATGTTTTTATTCTCTTCAGGCTTCTCTGGAATCTGTCCGTGATTCTCTTTCTGAGGAGCTTGTAAAAGTAACCGCTGAGGTAAAATCATGACCCTTAGTTTAACATAGTCGTGACCTTTTCATTTAATGGTATTATGTAGGTCAGATATTGATTATAAATGAGCATTCATGAAAAGCATATTTTATTAACGATGCTTACTCAAGGAATTCCTTTTTGATTAAATAACATCATTTTTTATGTTGACTATGTGCTGGTGCAGTGCGAAAGATTGCGAACAGAAGCTTCTTTCCTGCCAGGAATAAGAGCAGAACTGGATGCACTTAGGCGTAGGCACTCAGCTGCACTTGAGCTGATGGGTGAGCGTGATGAAGAGGTATCAGTCAAACTATATTTTATTTCGAGTTTAGATGGAAAAGACATGAAATTCCTTCAGTGGGAGCATGAAATTTGTTTTTCTTGGCATAAGAACTAAATCAGTTGAATAAAATGTTACGGCAATTTAAAAAATTGATTATTTTTTCACAGTTAGAAGAACTTCGGAACGATATTGTTGATCTGAAAGAGATGTACAAAGAACAAATTAGCTTGCTGGTGAATAAGGTAAGCTCAGTCTGAAGTTGTAACCTGTCCACACAGTTGATTTGCTTGGTGTTGATTAATATTCTCATCTTCTTGCAGATTCAAACCCTAAGCTCATCTAAATGACATGTATGATCATCATCAAACTTTCGTGTTTCACATGGTAAAAGAAATTCATAAAGCTAAAAATATAGCAAGGTTCATTTTCGAATACCAATCTCTGTATGCTTAAAACCTCAGATAAATGAGAAGAAGGTTGGTTATGTTGACTGTCAATATTCCTTTATGTTCATTTTTTGTGCGTGAGACTTTCTATAGATGAAAATCTGAGGCACAACAGGAAAAGTAGTGCAGTATCTTGATGATGCATTTTATGTGTTTGGAAATATTTATGTTTATGGCTCATTGTACATTTTGTTTGTAGGTGTTGAATTGTTGTTTATTTAGGATATTTATATCATCATTCGGGCATATTTGATCGTAGATATTTTAGTTAAAAACATTGCTTTGAACCCAAGTTTTATAGAGGCAATGAATCACTGGCCCCCTTCAACAACTCCTTGCCTTCCTTGGCCATGTTCCTTTATCAGATTAAATTATGAAAAATCTAAGCAGTCAGTGTATTTGCCTAGATCCTGTCTACTCTCTCTTCTTAATAAATCTGTATCCTATTTTTAAAAGTATAGTTTGCTAAATATTTTCTCATTTAGCAAAGGGTGAGATTTGACTATGATCCCCAACTTATCGAATGTGTAAAATACATGTTTTCATAGTTTCAAATTTGTTGATATCATATACTATTAGCAAACATCTACACACTTAACCCTCTAACTTGAAGTTAGTAACAAGAAAGATACTTCAACTTATAGATTTGCGTTATAGTTAAAGTTTATGTATGATCTTCTAAGTTATAAAATGATTATATTTTGACACTTTATTTTTTAAAATGTTACTTGTTTGTCCTTCAAGTATCTTAGAATTTGTGCAAATGACCCTAGAATTTCAATAATTATCAGATTTTGACACATGAAGTTCGAGAACACATATCAATCTTACCCTTAAAGTTCATGAACTATGTATTTTAGGCATGAAATGTGTTCTACATATTTTCTTTAATCGAGTATGTTATTCAATCACATTTGTTCGAGAAGTAACTTTCATGTACAACTAGTGTGGATATATATATTGATGTATTCCATCATGTTAACGTATTTACAAATGAAGATATTAGTAACTTATTTATCGAGAAATAAATTTTACACATTAATTTGAAACGATATATTGATATGTTGCATGATGTTAATGTAATTACAAATCTGATGTTGCTTGGTTTAACGAAAAATGTGTAAGCTAATAGTTAGTAACCATACTTGCACAAGAATGATATAAAAGGATGTTGAAGACATCTCAAATACAAGGGTTCAACTCAAGCGATATGCATAATCTACGGTGTAATCTTTACAATTTTGTAAGTTGAAGAGTACACCATCGTTTTCTCGATATGCATAACCTACGGTGTAATATTTACACTACTCGTACATTGGGAACTATTTACAATTTTCTCGTTTAACGTCTGTTAGAGCATGAGTGTAAGGAAAACAACTTTTTGATTTAACAAAACAAACAACTACATTATCAAGCATTAAAATCTACGGTATTCATAACTTGAAGTGTCATTTTTGTGGTTAGAAAACCAGGGGTGTCAATAGTCGACCGGTTCGTTACAAGACGAACTCGGTTATGTGGGTTATTTTAGAAAATAATTTGCAGAATAATTTATGTTTGTAAAACATTAACTAAATAATCTATGTTGTTGGGGAGAAAAATATTATATATAATATTTTATCAATACTTTCCTATTGGACGACACGTGAAATATTGGGGGTACCGAGTTATAGTGTTGGTTACTGGTCGATATGTGAAATAACATATGTTATCGATTCGAGTCGTATGACTTATATGGATTGTATATCAGTCGATACCAAATTTAATTTTTATATTAAAAGAATGATTTTAATCGTATTTTAAGGATGAATTCATAACCTGGGAGTTATCGGACAAAACACGGTACCACCCGGTATTTCACATATTGACCGGTATCCGCCACTGTAACCCGGTACAACTCTATATTTCACATATCGATTGATATGAAAACATATATTCTGATTCGGGTTGTATGCCAGATATAGGAGTGTGCGTGGATCGGGTAACCGAACCGATCATCATTTTTTTTATCCGATCCGATGGATGCGGATCGGAAAAATGATGATCCGAAACCGATCTGCAATAATGGATCGGTTTACAGGCCGATTTGCGAATACCATAATATTTATTTTTAATTATAATTTATTATAAGAAATTACCAATAATCACAAAAAAGTTACTTATTTACAAAACATACAAATTATAAAACAATCAAAAAACGCATGTTAGGAATTTTCAAACATGTATAAATTAAAATTTAAATTCAATATAAGAATTGAATTAAAAGAAATGATTGTAAACAATGAATTATTTTTTTCTTTTAAGTGCATGAATCTATAAAAAATAAATAATTAACTTATATATTAATAATCACAACCTATAAAAATAAAATCAATTGTAAAATTTATTATATTTTAAATGATAATATAAAATATCCGAAGAATTATATAACTTACTATAAACATATGAATTTCAAAAATCAATCTCCGATATTAATTACTGATGTTCTTCAATATCGGTTATTTATTTAAAATAAGAATAAAATATAAAAACATTAATATTAACGAAAAAAACAAATATTACACCAATTGATATATATATATATATATGTTTCCAAATCCTTCTAAGCATTCATCAGCACAAAGTAGTGAAAAAAAAAATTATAATAAGGAAAAAAATATATTACCATATATAACGTTTTAACTTTACAAAATTAGAAAAAAAAATATAATAAAAATATCGGATCATATATGAATTTCGAAAAACGTATCCGATTCGAAACCGCATCTATCCCGATCCGATTAAATATTTGCAGTTCGGATAACCGAAAAATCGGTTTGGTTACCTCGATTATTCGGACAACCGGATATATCGATAGGAAAAATATTTTTAATATTAAAAGAATGATGTAATTCTTGTTCTAATGATGAACTCGAAAAACGTGGTATCCAACTCTATAACCCGATAACGAGAGTTATCAGACAAAATACCAATAACTTTTTTTCTAACAATATATAGCAAATGTTTTATAAATATAGGTTATTCAAATTGTTTTCAAAAATAACTTATTTGGCAAAATATAATTTAGAAAATTGTTATTTACCAAAATTCCTCGGTCCTTTCCTTGCCCTCTTTCTTAATATAATTCATATTGTTATAAATAATACAAATCAATAAATAAGATAGAAACTAATATAGGATAATGACTCCAAGTTACTTTAAAAAATAATTATTCATAACTTCAAGTTTCTTTTGTGTGTATTATAATAGACAAATCAAACATATTTATACACAAAATTTAGAGATAGTGAGATTAGAAATAATGCTGAGTAGCAACATCAACTCGTATTGAAATATTAAAATATTAAATGTGGGATTTATTAACTCGCTTAATGACATTAAATGTATTTGACAATTTATTTACCAGATTATGTAAATGAATAATCTTTTGAAATTTTCGTTCACTTTGTTTAGTGCTAGTATTAAAATGACATAGCAACCAAGTTCTTCCAAATGATTTCAATTTCATGTTATATCTTGTCTCCCCCAAATGTTGGAAATTTAGATTTATCAAAATAATAGTGGCAAATATAACAGTAAATAAGTCTCCAATTTGCGGTTCAAATATTTATTAATATTATGAGAGTCAAATCCAATATGAACCTAATCTTCAATTTGTCTCAATTTAGTGTATTGTGGTGGAGAACATCAAGACCGAAAGTTTGGCATTGAAGATCGTGCCCCTGCTGAGTCATAACTAAACATAAATAACACATTTGAAAATTCTTAAATGAGAAATGCCAGGAAGAACCAATTGTAGTAATGAAATCTTATGGTATTTATTGGTCTAATATGAATTAATACTGTTGCATATTTAATAACATGTCCCAACAAATCAATGGTAGTTTAGCTCTCATTTAACAATGAATTGCACATGTTTAATTAATAATTTTGAAACAACATTTTGTGCATCCATATATTTATAGGAAATGCTTTACATCTATTCCAATTATTATACATTAATTATTTAATGTCCCTAAAGTGAATTGAATGCCATTGTCAAAATATCTTGATAGGATAATAAATAAAATGAATTTATAATCATATTATTTGAGTAAAATATATAGGAAAAACTTGATTACAGAGTTTACAAAAAAGGCACATGTAATCATACTGTTGATGTATCAAACACCATGAAATATATAAATGATTCGTATTATAAACAATATGAATGATAAGTAAGACATAAGATAGAAATTAATAATGGATAATGAAATATAATATTCATACCTTAATATTTCATTTGTGTTTCATACTACTTAAATCATACATATTTATGTACAAATTAGAGAATAAAATTTGAAATAATATTAATTAATAATTCAACTACAATAATTAATTTTATGCACCTATTAAATAATTATAAAATTAGGTGTATCTAATTTGCATTAATATATACATATTTATTATATTATTTTCAACTCTTCTAAATTTTATGAGATATATTTCGTTATTTAAACATTCATTTAGATAATGATAAGATATATTATTAAAATTGCGTTGACATTTGATAATTTAGACATGTAGAAGGAAAGGAATGATGAAACCACCTGAATTGACGAAAGTACCCTCACACGATCCTATCCAGTTCCCTGTCAATCTCATCGGCCAAATCGGTTTCACCGAAATTCCTTAGGCCTTTGCTCAAAACCCGCCCCAAGTATTCGTCCAAATCCCACCCACTTCTCTTCATCATCATGTAGATCCTGACAGTGGATTCCTTTCTTCCGGCGGAGATCACTTCCTTAACGAGCCTCAGTAGCCCTTTCGACTCAATTATTCCATTACCCTCGCCGTCCAATTCACTGATCACTGAATCGATCTCTTCAGTCATCCTGCTCCTTGACAGAGCCAATACCAGCTCGGCGTACATGTCGAGGTCAGCGCCGTATTCCGATCGGAGAGTGGAGAACGCTAGCTTGGCGAGTACTAATTGATCCTGACGGAGGAGCTCCTTAAATGTGGCGGTGAGGTCGGATTTTAGGAGACGGTAGAGGATATTTTTGGGGAGATTGTTTGCGTCGGTTTTGTAGGCGCGTTTTAGGGATTGGACTGCTTGAATTGCTTCTGTGCTGAGGATTCGACCTCTTGATAGCTGCGGTCTGTGGTCACGCCGGCCACATCGGACGATGGAAAAATGACGGGTAGTTGTGGCAGCCGTTAAATTGGGTATCATTATGAAGTTTGTCCCGGCGATGGCCATTTTGTACAGTTGTGCGGCGGTTGCTGAGTCCTGAATTTCAAGATAAAACAGAATCGAGTATAGGCTGACCTAATTGCACCAACAAAATTTGTTTAAAAATTGTGTGGGTTTGCCTACAATTGCACGCACACTCGTTATTTTAAAAATTCGCATTTTTGTATATTTCATATCATTTATTTTTTTAAATTATTTTTTATTTTATAATTTTACTATTTATTAGTTTGTTTGTTTAGTATATATTTAATTTAAATAATTAAATATATGATTATTTTATTTATTTATACTATATGATATATTATTATTTTTTCATCATACATATTGATATTTTCATTTATGTTTTATTAATTTTTTATTTTAAAACACTACGTATTTTAATGGACATTTCTGAATGAACATGTCTCTATTCCCGTTTTTACTATTTTTAAGTGTCAACGTATTACATATCCAACATTCTTAGTGGACAATTTTAGTCTAAAATATTTTATCTTTTAACTATTTTAGTCCAAAAAATTTTAAGGAGTTAGTGATGTGTTTGTTTTCAAAATTTCAAAAATTTGTAAATTTAGTCTAAGTTTTTATTTGACATTCATAATTCACACATTTTGATCATTTTAGCTTCCCTACTTTCCATGGTTTACAAAACTGAGCAAAATTGATTCTCGAAATACAAAACTAATTCTCAAAATTTCATTTAGATACATGAGAATTATACTTCCCAAAGTTCACTAATTGGGCAAAATTGATAATCCTTCAATGTAACTCCATCTAAATTTTTTATATCTGGTTTGGGCATTACTTGATTTGGACATAATTGTTGATTTATGTTTTTTAGACATCCTCAATTGTGGACGCCCGATCTGACCGGTTGCCCATATGTGCCCTTTTAAGATGGTGGATACCATTGTAGATTTAAATATGTCGAGCTTCACCTTGCCCCCCACTTTCTCTATTTCTATTTTAAATATATTAATATTTTATCATTATTTTATATTTTTTCTTAATCATCGAGCCAACTTTGTTAGGATCTTTTGTTCACAAAGGGTTTTCGTCAGTTTCTATTATACATTTTTAGTATCTATTTATTATAAATTTGTTTTCCTACAATTTTTCAATTTATATTCAAGATTTTGACTCATTTCTATAGTAGAAGTTAGATTATTTAAGAAACTTTTGAGAGGTTAAAGAAAACTTCCTTCAATCTCTTTTTTTTCATTTGCTCCACCTATTTATCTTGGTACATATTTTAGTTTAAGTTTGTTGTAAACTTTTTTTCTTGAGAAAATGTTTGATATTTGCGTGTAATAGTTGTAGCACAAGCAATTTCTAATTGAGTTACTTTGTTGTGGTTTTTTTCCGATTTTTCAAATAAATAGTTGGTTCTAAATGATGACCCATATATTGTAATGTTTGTGCTTTGGTATTGTATGAGCAAAAATCTTCATTTTTTATATTTCAAATAAAGAATGGTTTTATAGGCAAAATTATGACATCGCCACAAAGTTGGACTAATGATGAAGTAGAGGTCATAGTATTCATATGGTTGAATATATATGTGGCTTCAGTAATTGGAAATTCTAAAAAATCTTAGTCCTTTTGGAAGTCAGTGAGTACTTATTAGTGTGAATCAATCAATTTAGATGGGAAAATAATAAAAATACGTGACTATGATCATTGAGGAAGAAATTGAACAATTAAGGATGTTCAAAAATTTTGTGGAAGATACAATATCTACGACTATATCGAACAAACCGTGTCATTGTACACGAATGACGTTAAGAAACTATTCACTTATTTGAAAGACTAGAAAGTACTATAAGATCAACTCAAATGGAAAATGATAAATTCTAAAGTTAGATGTAGTGTGGTTCAATGGCATTATATATTTCAACTTGTTTTTTTGGTTTTGATAAATATTTGGTCCAGTACAAATTCAATGAACATTTTAACTTTCTGTATAATTAAAGACATATAACCATATTTTTTATTCATAATACATTCTTATAAATTTGTGTTCTAAACCCTAATACATGCCCACACATAGTTATCATTTAACAGACAAAAATGTCTTTTTTTATATATATAATATATTTACATTGTCATTTTAAACATGACATTTATCTCAGTCCATAACTCATTATTTTTTTATAGAATACTACACACAATTTCACTTAAAAATACATTTTGATTATTCATGTCTAAATGCATTCTTAAGGTAAACTGATGAGAACTCCGGAACCCGGTATCCCGAACTAATGAAGGCTCAAACCATTCTGAGCAGGCCCACATGACGGAAGACGAACATAGAAGACTCAATATCCAACAATTGGCAAGAGTCCTGAAGGCCATTTAGCTAAAGAAGTGCACAAACCCAATTAACTATTAGGACCGAAGGTTAGAGTTAGACATAACTCTATCCTTCGGGGACCGATCTCATGGATCGGTCCAAAAGGTTACATCTGGTTGCGGACATGCACACGTTTTCTACGTTTCGGGTCTACTCACATTGTCTGCACTTCGGGCTTATCCACGTTTTCTATCAAGGGAAAATTACTTTTTTAGAGGATGTTACGAAGTGTTTTCCAC
The DNA here is from genome assembly GCA_009725065.1 of Utricularia reniformis. NCBI lineage: Eukaryota > Viridiplantae > Streptophyta > Magnoliopsida > Lamiales > Lentibulariaceae > Utricularia > Utricularia reniformis. Next base: position 782,892 of record RWGZ01001525.1, read on the forward strand.
GCACGTTTCCTCTCTATAAATACAGTGTTTGAAGGCAAGCTCCATAGGACCTTTTGGATGCACGAATCAACCATTACTTTGCTGATTTTATTCCATGCGCATTCTTACTTGCCTTAGTCATTTTCATAAGTCTTCTTCATTTGTACTATGAACTATTTGATTAATATATCAGCTAAGAGCATTTCCAAACTCTTAGTCATGTGTTTTTTCCCTCTCTTTAGGGGTTTTCCAGGATAAATAGTTGTGTTTATTGCTTATTCTCCATTTAATAATCGTTCCCCTAATTTAAACAAATCAAAATCATGTTCGTTTGTTGCGAACCGGTTGACTGTTGGTACCTAGGTCTTTTTTACCACAACAGTTTGGCGCCGTCCGTGGGGACGATTTTCTTATTCCCATTTGAGGTCTCTCCCTGAGAAGAACAAACAAATGCATAGTGACTGGAAACTCCACGAATGATAGTGACGTGCTTACCAACAACCTTCCAGCCCATGCCTTCTCTTTGCAGGATCTGGAGGCTGTTATTCGGAAGGTGGTACTGGAGATTACGGTGGAGAGAAGTGGAACAGAGCCACAGGCTGTTACTAGCCCTGTTCCTACAAACAAAGGGTACGAGAGTGACCCTGAATTGCGCTGCTCCGATGAAGAAGAGATCATAAAGCGCAGAGTAACCACGAGGAGGCGTAGATATTTATCTACCCACCTCCTCCAGTTAGAGCTTCAACTCCCATTCCTGTGATTGATCAGGGTCGTATGCAGGAGCGTATCAATGAGCTCACCAGGGAGTTGGAAACATTATGCACTCAGAGGGATTTTGAGCCCGATCTCGGGCTGAATCCTGGATTATTCTATAATGCCATGGAGACCCTGATCAAACGGAGCAAGGACGACAATTGGTGGCATAACCTGCATGCTGCCCAAACATCGTCCATCAATCTGGCAGCGTCTATGCTACATTGGGAGATTTGATGCTCTCTTTTTCTGAGGAGATCTAGGCGGCAGTCCCAGATCGGCATTATCGCAACCCCGAGGGGTTGCCGACGTTTAGAGGCGACAGAAATCCTATCGATCACGTCGTGGATTTTTTAGGGCTTCTGATTCACTGAAGTGTCGCATCTTCGCTGCAGGATTATAAGGCGACGCCTGAATGTAGTTCAAAAACTTGCTAGCCCAATCCATATAGTCATATGAGAGATTTATTATGGCTTTCCTTGAGCTGTTTGGGCCGAATGTAGGACTGCCTTGAAGTAAGCAGAAACTATATCATTTAAAATATATCCCGACAAAGATGAGCCACCGGTCCTTTAATGAGAAATTTAATAAAACTACCCGGGGTATTAAGCTAGAGCTCAGGGATAAAATCGATATTATACAGCAGGTCTTATGACCTTGTGGCCTTTCGGAAAGTTTGGTAAAAAGTCCCCCATCCACTATGGGAAAGCTTATGCAAAAGATTAACAAATATATTATAGTGGATGAGGCGTTGGGACCGAACTATAGGAAGCCTAACAGGAATTCAGAACCCGTAGGTGATCATAGGGTTGCATACCCTAAACCCATCCTCAACGTTGGCCGCCCAATCAGACTGGGTGGCCAACGTGGCATAAACTCATCCTTCCATATGAGAGAGTGTGTTCCGTCCGGGACACTCTCTTTCCTCAAATTTTAATTTAAAAAAATTTTTAAAAATTTTTAAAAATTAAATTTAAAAGTACTATAAAATATAAAAAATTCTAATAATTTTATTGATAATATTATAGTTTTTATGTATTTGATGTGTAAAAATATAAAATTATAAGTGTACGGACATGATTGTAGAGATAAAAGGAAAGTTATTTATAAAATTAAAGAATGATGATGTATACATAGAGAAAGCTGATGTGGATGAGAGAATGAATTTTTCGGGCGGACATGGTTGAGGATGGCCTAAGAGACAGCCTTGAGAAGTAGGGGATGTGACCGAGAAGAATGTTCTCCCGAAAAGGGAAGAAAAACGAATGTATTGTGTGTTGAACCATAACCACGATCACCCAATGCTGAAATGCCCGCTACTGTAGGAAACAGTAGTGACAATAACATAAGATAAGCCCAATCAGGATGATCCTAAGGGCAAAGGTGCTAAATCTCCCCGAAGAGGCCGCTAAAGTGACGATCGTCATAGGCCGCGGGGAAGAGACAATTGGGGACAACCCCGAAATTATTATGATCGAGTTGAGGACCGCCACCACCAGAGTATGATAGCGGCCCGCACGGTCGAGAGAACCATGGGCGGGGCAGGAGACGACGCTATCTGGGTCGGGGCGGCATGGCCCCGTAGAACGAAGGTGGAAGACAGGAGAATCCCCTTCCTCCACCAACTGAAATGGACACTCAGCCTCCTCCTCAAAACGAGAATGTGCCCAAGGAACGTGAGATATTTATGTTATTTTCGGCGGAATATGAATTAATGAATCAGTCCGGGACCGAAAGAGATTAGCGCAGGAATTCCGAAGTAAGTAATGAATCCATCGCGCTGGTTAAGTATAATGCTACTGAGCGGTCCTCTTCTTACGAGGACGCTATCACCTTCACCGCTGCTGATCGAGAAGAGGTTACCGATCCATGTCATGATCCTCTTATCATCACTGGAATTATTGCCAACCGTCGAGTCCACAGAATCTTGGTAGATACCAGAGCTTCGTGCAATCTGATAAAGCGCAAAGTGGCTGAAATGTTGGGTGCTCCCGGTCACAATCTCCCAATCACTAAAATCACACTCTGGGCTTTCGATCAGAGGATTGTCATTCCATACGGGAAGATCTTATTCTCTATTACTTTAGGAGATCAATTCAAGGACCAAACGAAGATCCTTGAATTTATTGTCTTGGAAGTTGACTTGGCTTACAACGCCATTATTGGACGGACCGGGCTCAGTAAGTTTGAGGCAGTCCATTCTACTTACCATATGATGCTCAGATTCCCCTTCACAAATGGATTTATATCTGTAAAGGGCGATAAGACCTTAACAAGATAGTATTAAATGAGCTTGTGCCGAACTTTGGCACACGTAAAGAGGAAACGTTTGGATTTTCTGGAAGATCCACCGCACCTGAGGCAAGCAATGGAACTCATCGGGTTCAAATTGATTAATTTGGTTGAGGGGGACTTAACTTAGACTACTCAAATCGGGGCACATCTGGCTCCTTCTTTTGAAGAAGAACTGGTCCACTTACTGAGAAGCCACGTGGACATATTTGCTTGGACCCCGGAAGATGTTCCGGGGATTGACCAATTCGAAAGAGAGCATCGAATCAATACTGCGCCAGAAGCTAAGCCTATTCGGCAGAAAATAAGACGATATTCTTCTGAAAAAATTGATGTGATACGGGCGGAAGTGAATAAGCTTATGCGAGCTGGTTTTATCAGAGAAATCCACTATACTGAATGAGTCTCGAACCCTGTGGTGGTCTCTAAGGCAGACGGGAAGTGGAAAATGTGTATTGATTTCACCGATGTCAATAAGAGCTACGATTCTGACCCATTCCCCCTGCCACATATCGATCGCTTGGTGGATGCTGTTGCTGGCAACACAATGATGAGCACTATGGATGCTTACTCCGGGTACCATCAGATCTTCATTGCTGAAGAAGATTAGAAGAAGTAGACTTTCATGACCGAAGATGGTGTCTACTGCTATGTGATCATGTCTTTTGGCTTAAAAAATGGTTGAGTAACATACCAAAGGTTGGTTAATAAAATCTTTAGAGATTTGATAGGCCACATGATGGAAGTGTATGTTAATGATATGATTGTTAAATTCATGAATGATGAATACCATATTTCTTACTTGTCTCGCTGTTTTGAGGTATGCAGCAAATATAAGCTCAAGCTAAATATGAACAAGTGCTGCTTAGGGATCCGAAGTTGAAAGTTCTTAGAATATTATGTTTCTGAAAAAGACATAGATGTCAATCCTGGGAAGGTTCAGGCCATCATGACATGCAACCTCCGAGAAATAAAAGGGAATTCCAAAGACTAACTGGTCGACTAACTGTATTGAGCATATGTATTTCTAAATCTACGAATCGGGCATTGCCATTCTTCAGAGTATTAAGGAAAATAAGTCATCTTAAATGGACCAAAGAATGTGATCGGACTATCTCAGAACTGAAAACTTATTTGAGCACTCCCCTTGTGATGGTGAGTCCAAGAAGCGCTGAACCTCTGGAATTATATTTGGCTGTATCTGAAGTCGTAGTGAGCACATCTTTGGTTACCATTAGAGATGATATTCACATACATGTCTATTACGTGAGTCATTCTCTGGTATAGGCAGAGACTAGATACACCAACTAGGAAAAATCATGTTGACACTGAAGAAAGCTATATTTAAGCTAAGACATTATTTTGAAGGCCGAAAGGTTTATGTTTATACTGATCAGCCGTTAAAGGTAGTTCTGAATCAAGCAGATATGAACGAGAGATTATCTAAATTGGCTATCAAAATCAGTTACATGTACCTGGAATTCATACTCCGAAGGGCGATCAAAGCTCAGGTTCTTGTTGACATCGTGGCTGAAATGACCCGATCAGCAATATTCTTGAAACAAGAAGATGATCGATGGATTATTTATGTTGACGGATCAATCTTCACAGGGAAAGGGGCTGGCATTAACCTCACTACGTTACAAGGTGATGTTATTCATTTCTCATTTAAATTCTTATTCTTAGAAACAAATAACATGGTGGAATATGAGGCCGTATTATTTGGAATGAACCTAGCCCGAAGGATGGGAGTTGCTAAAGTACGAATGTTCTCAGATTCCAAACTAGTTGTGGAACAGTTTGCAGGAAGAGTCGATACTCATGAGTCCATGATGAAATTGTATCATGCCAAAGTCTTGGAGTTATCTAAGAAGTTCAGTTAATTTTTACTTGATCATGTACCACGAGAACAGAATAAGGTTGTTGTTGCATTGGCCAGATTGGCCGCAAGTATACCAAATATAAGACTAGGTACCGTGTCGGTCCACATTCAAGATCGCCTTCGGTCGAGATCCCAGTGACCGAACAATCAATTGAAGAAATCGGAGCTTTATGACATGAACTTCAGGGCTTGAACATTGATGTTACTCATACTCTGAGAGAACCCACGTGGATGGATTCTTTCGTCAAGTATTTGACTAATGGCTATCTCCCTGAAAACACATCGGAAGCCAGAAAGATTGAATTCCGGACCAAAAGATATGTCTTAAACAATGAGCGATTGTTTAAGAAGAGTTTTGAGGGACCGCTATTGCGGTGTTTGTCCCCTATTGAGGCCGAAGCGGTCATGATTTATGTTCATGAAGAAATATGTGGTATCCATTCTTGGGCTCGATACATGTATCATCGCATTATCAGAGCCGGATAATTTTGGCCAACTTTGCTCAAGGATGCCAAGAAGTACACTAAACACGCGGTGTTTGTCAGTATCATGCTCCGGTCCCACAACAACCAGTGGCTCCCCTATCGGTGACCCCGCTCCCCTGTCCGTTTGACAGATGGGGAATTGACTTTCTGGGACCGTTCCCTAGATCGGTAGGGCATTGAAAATTTTGCATTGTGATAGTAGAATATTATACCAAATGGATTGAGGCAGAGGCTGTGGCCATAATTTCAGAGCGAGTTGTAAAAAATTTCTTATTGAGAAACATTGTGACGCTTTGGAGTGCCTCAAGCTCTGGTATCAGACAATGGGCTCCAATTCCGAGGAAAACAGTTCGGGATTTCTGTATCAAGCTGGGTATTACCCAACATTTCTCGTTAGTGGCTAATCCTCAAACCAATGGACTCACAGAAGTATCCAACAAAGTCATCCTGAATGGATTAAAGACTAAGTTGGAAGATTTGGGAGGAAAGTGGCATGATCATATTTATGAGGTCTTGTGGGCCTACAGGACTACACCCCGCTCTACGACCCTTGAATCTCCATTCTCTCTGGAATACGGGTCGGAAGCAGTTAATCCGATGGAGGTAGCCATCCGATCACCTCAAATAACCCAATACGACGAGCATATAAACGATGAAAGGAGATTGCTGGACCTCGAAATAATTGAAGAAAAAAGGAATGCGGTTTATGCGTGCTTGTGTTCTTATAACCGAACCATGGAATGGGCCCATGATAAACGTGTACTACCTAGAGAATTCTCTGAAAGCGACATCGTCCTCAAAAATGTAAGAGTTCACAGGAACGTCGGGAAATTGGGTAGAAATTGGGAGGGGCCCTACGAATTCTTAAGAAATTGAAGTTGGGGCTTATAAGCTAAAAACTTTGGATTGTGAAGAGATCCCCCGAACCTAGAATGTCATGAATTTACGATGGTATTTATTGTAAATCTTTGATCATTAATGACAATTATGAACCAGAAATATGTTTTCTCAAATTATGGAAGGAATACAAATGAGTGTAATATAAATTATTTCTAGCTAGGTGATTGAACGATTATGGAGTTGGATTTTTTGGACGAGTATTGACTGGTGATCGTAGTACTTCATCTGTAAGGCTTCCAAGTAGTGGTGACCGCTCTGACGAGTCAGATGTTCCTGTGCTTGTTGAGTGCTTAGAATGGATCGCAAAACTCCATAACTCACTACGAACTTAACATTCCTTTCGACGATCCTCACCCTTTGGAAATGATCATTGCGTTCTTGTATTCTGCCATAGGAAGAGATAACATGGACGGAATTAGTCAATCAAAGTACAAACTCAAGCCTATCTTGGGACTTATATAGAACCGGGGCTTAACCGAAGCGTGACACGGGACTTATATAGAACCGGGGCTCGGACGAAGCTCGCCAGGAACTCATAAAGAACCGGGGCTACACCGTTTGACATTATCCTAATCACAGGGACGGAATAAGATTGATCCATACATACATCTAAGTATTCCCAACTTACTGACCTTAGTAAAATTCCAACCTAAGTTGAAAGAGGTGACCGAAGGGTTTAGCTTAATAGCTTGCCCCGAACTTATACTTAGGTAAAATACCAATAGACAAGAAGAATTACTAACAAATGCATCGATAAAAAGTGTTTTACAAAAGAGACAAAATACAAAGTAGATGGGACCTAAGGTTTAAACTCTAATCCAATTGTCATTCTTCTCTCTGTGTTTCCCTAGACTTCTCCGTAATCCAAGCTTTCAAATCATCCATCTTCTTTTTCCGCTCCTCAACTAACTCATTGACTGATTTTTCCATCAAGTCAAATAAAGTAAAGTTGGGATCCTTATCTAATAGAGGCTCCTCAAGAACTGGAATCTCCTTGAAGTTTTCATCCTTAGTCAATGGATCTATTGGCTCCCAGAGCTCATCTTCGGGGTCCAAGCCGAATTGCTTAGCAATCTGACTCTTCATGTTGTTCATGTATTGACAAATGTTGGACCCGTAGACGTTGCATGTCAAAGCAAACAACAGCGGGGACCGGGCGAAAGCAAGAAGAGTTTCACAGACCGCTCCCTCAGTTGTATCCTTACTTCTGGCCAATTCTTCTTTCAAGGCTTCCTTCTCTTCTTGGGACCGAAAGAGAAGTCTATTACTCTCGTCAGACAGTTTTTGTGTATGATGCTCCAATTTAGAAATTCGGATAGTTGCGGAGGTAGCCGAATTGCTTAGGGTTTAGAAATTCATGTTGTTCATGTATTGACAAATGTTGGACCCGTAGACGTTGCATGTCAAAGCAAACAACAGCGGGACCGGGCGAAAGCAAGAAGAGTTTCACGGACCGCTCCCTCAGTTGTATCCTTACTTCTGGCCAATTCTTCTTTCAAGGCTTCCTTCTCTTCTTGGGACCGAAAGAGAAGTCTATTACTCTCGTCAGACAGTTTTTGTGTGTGATGCTCCAATTTAGAAATTCGGACAGTTGCGGAGGTAGCAACCCCTTGAGCTTCTTTGTATTTGGTTTCCAACTCTACTACCTGAGAAGCTAGGAGCGAGGCTTGGGTGTCCGCTCCCAGCAACTCTCCGTTCAAACGGTCCCGCTCCTCCCGGAACGATATCAGACTCTTGTTGCTTTATTTCAACTTGCCTATGAGCTAAGGCAAGTTGATCTTTAATTTTCGTAGAAGCCGAAGCAGAACTTCGACTAAGTTGGATTGCATAGGCTAAATTCAAGCCTCTTCTACATGCCTACAAGAGCAAACTAAAGTCAACAAAAGTCATGTTCAACAATAAAATATAAGAGAAAGCTTACCACGGCCGGGGACTCCAGATAGGCCGCAACCAGGTCTGCGATCGGGCCATCTAAATCGGCTGGGTTCTTCTATCCCAACAGTCTATACTCCTCCAGCATGACATCCTTCCATGATAACGGAGTCTTCTTCGGCCCCGGAGCTTTCCTCACGGAGTTCACCATCTCTTGAATTGCCTCTCGGGCAGGTTCAGAACTAGATGGTGCGGGGGCCGATTCTCCAATAGTGATCTCTTTCTTCGGGATCGGGGCTGCTGGCTGATCTTATGCTTTCCTCAGCCTTTTAAGTTGCTTCGGGGGCTTTCCTTTGGCCGCCCGTTTACTTATGTCCTAGGGCACTAGGGGTCTTGACGCGTTCTCCCCGAGGTTCGGGGTCGGGAGAATGTCCTCCACTCTAATTGACCCCTGCAGCAATAATCGCACAATGTTAAGATCCATGGGAGAACTATTCCTGATCCTATACATAGCTGGCAGGCTCAATGATTGGATTTTCGCCGATATCACCTCTTCTACCTCTGCCATAGTAGGATCGGGCCTCCGGCGACTGGAACCACCCGCAGATTGCGAAGGCCTCACGAGGATGATCAATGCAGAACCAGATGACCCCAAATGAGCCTCCCTAGCTTTCGCAGCAGTGGCTATCTCAGCAATACGGTTTCCAGACATTGTATCGGTGGAATCTACAAAAGAAAAATTATAAGGATCGGGATATATGAACTAAGTTAAGTTATATTCCATACCCGATCCTCCAGACGAATCGGATCTAGAAAGTATCCCATTCGGAGCTGCGGCTCTGGTTCTACCCGCTACCCCTATCTCTATCAACTTCTTCTCCTGAAGTATGTCTATGCGTTTAAGACGTTTTTTGGGAGGAGGAAGCATCGCTTAGGTGTCAGCGATATTCTGGTGAGAGGGGTTGAACCGAGATCTGTCCAATTTACCAATATCATGGTGAGGAATGATTGGATACACCTTGAACAAATCCTCCTTCTAGACTGCTATCCAAATATAACATGACTCTCATTCATGATGAGTGTCCTCTTTTCAACTATGGCGCACTCAGCGGTGCGAACGGCTATATAATATAACCTATGGCATCATAGTAACCTCCTCCCCTTTCGGGACCCAACCAAAAACAAGTTAAAAAATCTTTTTAAAGATGGCTCTATACCCTGTTTATAGCAATAGAATATAAATGTCACTATATATATGTAACTGCCCGGAAACATGGCATAAGTTGAGCAATGGATTTCCCAAAGCACGGTTGCTACAAAATGATGTAATGGAAACCTTGAGCCTTACTTCAGGGACACATAACTAACAACAAGGGCGTTAGAAGGAACCATCTTTTCTACGGGGAGGAAGCATGGGACATCTTCTTTCCCCTTCCGGATAGAATAATGGGCTGGAATGGAAAACTTGGCCCGTAGCTCTTCGGTGTCAATCTCATAAATATTGGGATACCTAACCTTCGATGAGCCATGAGTGGTTACTTTATAAGTTTTTCTGAAAAAGAAAGATCGTAACGAGGAGAACGAAATCGCACTGGGGTTAGGGATGAAGAGATTTCCTTTACAAATAACGACGATTGTTGTACAGTACCCAAACCCCAGCTTTTATATTTTCTCCTCTACCGCTCACCAGTCGACACATGTGTTGCTGCAGGCGGCTGCAGTCTGACGACCTGTCTATTAGTAGAATACGGAAAGACGTAGACTATTTTCATATTTTAAAATTATAATTTTGCTTATAGCCGTTACTCTTTTAAAATTTAAATCTAACCTCAAATTCTCCAAGTACAACATCGGTCTTAGGGACGCTGTCACAGCTGGTTCGGGTACGGTTCTTCGCATTCTTGATCGAGCATTCTTCCCTATGCATTCTCAGTGAGATGGTCGGTCTTGTATCACCTCTGCGAAAGCGATAAAGTCCGAGGGGCTACTGATGAGAACTCCGGAACCCGGTATCCCGAACTAGTGAAGGGCCCAAACCATTTTGGGCTGGCCCACGTAACGGAAGACGAACTTAGAAGACCCAAGATCCAACAATTGGCAAATGTTCGACCCAATGAAGATAACAAGACCCGAATGCCCACTTAGCTAAAGAAGTGCGCAAGCCCAATTAAGTATCAGGATCGAATGTTAAAGTTTGACATAACTCGATCCAAACTGTTGCAGCTGGTTGCGGGTATGCACATGTTTTTTACGCTTCGGGTCTACTCACGTTGTCTGCACTTCGAGTTTATCAACGTTTTCTGTCAAGGGAAAATGACTTTGTTAGAGGCCGTTAAGAAATGTTTTCCACACATGTTTTCCTTCTATAAATACAGGGCTTGAATGCAAGCTCCAAAGGACCTTTTCGACGCGCGAATCAACCATTACTCTGCTGATTTTATTTCATGCGCCTTCTTACTTACCTTAGTAATTTTCATAAGCCTTCTTCGTTTGTTCTGTGAACTTTTTGATTAATATTTCGGCTAAGAGCATTTCCAAACTCTTAGTCATGTTATTTTTTCCCATTTTCTAGGGGTTTTTCACGATAAATCGTTGTGTTTATTGCTTATTCTCCATTTCATAATCGTTCCCCCGATTTAAACAAATCAAAACCAGGTTCGTTTATTGCGAACCGGTTGACTGTTGATACCTATGTCTTTTTTACCACCACACATACAATACATACCTTTATAATTTCATTTTTATAATTAAGGGGCATATTTATTTTTTACATTAGTACTCAATCACTATTTTATATTTATCCAAAACGCTTTTACATGTTATGATTCAATATATGTTTACGAATAATACTACACATATTACAATTATACATTCTGATTCTGTATTATAATAATAAATTCTGATTTTATATTATATAATTTGTGCTGAACAACACTCAATCTCATTGACTCTTCTTGTGTCCAATTATCCATCTATCCCTTTTTTTGAACAGATCTATTTCTTAGTCTCTAGGTTTACACTATATTTTTCTCTATTCATACTTTTATTTTTAGCTCTAATTAATTATTTATTTAATGGTAATTTGTAAGCATTTTATGTGTTTATGACTTTTTGTAGTTATGGTTTTATTATTTTCAGATTCCTTATTTTCGATTTAAATTTCATAAAATTTCAAAGGATGCTAAGAATACTTGCATTTAGTTTTGGGATTTGTTACACATTTATATTATTGTTAAGAAAAAGAAGAAGATTATAAGCCAAATGAAAATCCCCTCCATTTAAGTTTCATTGTGCACTACGTGAAGAAGAAGAGCATAGAAGTAAAGATATCATTAAAAATATAAAGCAATGGAAACTGGCAGATCCCTTTCAATTAAGTTTGGGCGGAAGGCAGTTTTGATCCCCAAAGTTTGAAATTTTTGACAATTTTGGTCCCCAAACTTTCCAATTTTGGCAAAACCAGCCCCCAAAGTTTCATGTACGCAAAATCGGTCCCCAAAGTTTGCGAATTTTGGCAAAACCAGTCCCCAAAGTTATGTGCGTGTGACATAATTGGTCCCCAAAGTTGTAATTTGTGGCAAATTAGGTTCCCGGACGAATATTAATTTAGGGGTCGGTTTTGCCAAAATTCGCAAACTTTGGGGACGTATTTTGCGAAAATACGCAACTTTGGGGGACCAAAATTGCCAAATCATCCAAATTTTGGGGACTGTTTTTGCCACTCGAAATTTTGGGGACCAAAATTACCAAATTATCCAAACTTTGGGGACCCAAATCGCTATTTTCTCAATTAAGTTTCATTTTGCACTATTTAAACTATTTTGTTGGTTAGCATTAACACATACACAATTGAGCCCGCTTTTTCCTACAAATAATATAACTTTTTCGATCATTTATTCTTTTAATGTGGTCCGCGTTACGAAAATGCGGCCACATTCTAATAAACGTGGGTTAAGAACGTGTTCGTGGTCCACGTTCTAATAAATGTGGGTCAAGAACACGGCCGCATTTTCAAAACGCGAATTACACTAAAAGAACAAATAGACGAAAAAGTTGCATTATTTGTACGAAAAAGTCCAATTGGGTTGGACTTCCATTTATATAAAGCAAAATCGAAATGAATAGAGAGACCTAAAGTTTGTAACATGAAAATAAGTCAACAAAGATGACTTACAATTGTTCTTAGACCTAAAATCAGCTATGGGCTATGACCATCGAAAGATGTTCATTTTCTTGTTCGTTTTGTACATCTTATTCTTGGTGGTTGTAAAAGAACAAACTGATATTTTTAGTAGATTATATTGTGATTGTTCTAATATTTGTACAATAATTTATTATATCTTTGTACAAAATTATTTTATAGAAGTATTTTATCACACTATAATTAATCTAATATAAGTTAATTTATTGTATATAATTGTGATTATATAATTATTTTTTCGTATAGTTATTTGAGAAAATACTAAATGAAAGTGAGTAAAAGTGAAAGAAAATAAAGGAAACTTGATATAGATGACAAATAAAATTGATATGAATGAGATAATATGACATTTATGAATTAGAAATGTGATTGGTGAAGAAGATATTGCCGAACAAGATGGTCTAATGAACATATGAGTTTATTTTAATATAAATTTTAAATTTGTTATAAAGTTCTCTATCTTACTAACCTAATAATTAGGATTGAAGCCCTGCCACTTAATTTCTTTTAAAAACATCTAATAATATAAATGAAAGGCTCGTTTCAAACTTTAATAAATAATTGCCCTCGCGCTCAATGTTAATACTTGTTTTTTTTCTCGAAAACAAAAACCAATAAGATAACGAAACGTGTTCATGAATCCATATTTGGCTTATTCCAATGAAATAATCACTATTTTGTCCGGTTAGTAGCTATTTAAACTCACGTTTTAAAAATGATGTGTATACCAAACGAGTTCAGTGTGTCAATATATCATATATATACATCGGGTATATCATATCTATATTGGAATAATAAAATTAAATAAGTTACTAACCTAGATAAGTATACAATTTTATAATTAATTCTCAATTTATATTATTCTTCTTTCGAAAAATAAGAAGATTAAAAATTCTAAAAATTTTATATCTTTTTCCTAGATAAAATAAATTAGCTCCACTATGAACCGTTTAAACCCATATCAGTTAGTATCTTGTTTAAATATCAATGATAGCAAACTTTTCAGTAACATATTAACTTGTTAAGACTAATTAGTATGATATGATCAATACAGTTATGGTTTACGTTACGATTGAAGATTGTGTTTACGATAGGATTGATCGGAGACTGAATTATGAATAATGGAACATGCAGGGTGTTAGAGTTGCATTTAAAGATAGAAAACGATGACGGAATAAGTCGATAATGATTGCATTTGAAATTTTATATATGAGTATTTTGATCATTATGTGCCAAAATTGATATATATTGGTTAATCGAGAGACATCTAATGTATTATTTAAAATCGAAGGATCAAAATTATCACAACATCTAATTTGAGGAACTAAAAGTGAATTAAACCCCATAAACATGTGTTGATAAGGAGATAGTTATTAATCAATTGAAGGCCTTTATAGTGATTTTACAAATGAATGAACATTTGAACAAATATGTTTTTGAGCTAAAACTAAAAGTAATAACTTGCGTGTATCGGCGATATCAACTTAATCAGAAGCTATTAATTATGTGATTAATTGCTGTTTCATTTACTGTTAGGTGTAAAATATGGTTGAAATCATTCAGAGTAGATGCATGAAATCCTGATGTCGTGGAGGTAGACGGAGATCACGATGATGTTTTTAAATGATTCAGGAAAATGGGTATACATGTTTGTACTTTGTAGACGCGTGGCTGGAATTGTAACACGAAAGCAGATTTACAGTTTCCTTAGATGTCTTTTTCATTCAACAGTTAGTTGTATTTGAGGCTGGAATTGGCTGGATTTGAGGGTTAGTTTTGGACTCCTACTCAAGAAGTTAGACTTAAAGCGATTTGAGGCTACGGGCGAGCGAGAGAGACGAACGGTGGGGGGATCTGGAAGAAGAAGGGTGACCGAGGCAACCCCATTTCTCCTTCTTAAGAAGACCCTTCTCATTCCCTCCTTGCTTCGCTGATTCACTACCTGAACTGAGTCTTTAGCAATGTTTTCCTTGAATGGGTGCACTTTTTTGGTAAATAATGATCGATCCGTAATCTTCTTATTTTGATTCTTAGTGGGTTGCTGTGTGTATTCATGTTGTCGCTGGTTTTATTGTTCAAGGTTGTCTTGTTTTTAATCAGTCCAGAGAAATGACGTTATCCCAGTGTCTTAGGGTATCCGTTTCTAAATTTGTTAGTGAAACTTGAAAGCCAACCTTCTTGTAGTGCAACACTCTTTTAAAGTTTCCAAATAGAACAAGGAATGATTATTCTCTATTTCCTTATTTGATAGAAATCTCTTTGTTTTTTCTTCAGAATAATTCCGTTTATGGGGTGTGCAATAGCTGGGCGCAGTCCACACACAGGAGATTGGCTACTCCACTTGTGGTGGTGGCTTCTGTGAATACAAATGGAAAACTTGGGGATCGGACCTCGGGCGTATTGGTGGAGAATAACATGAAAGAAATACAGGATACTGCTAGCTCGTTGTCATCTTTAGCAGCTACCATTGAGAAAGAACCCGAATCCACAGTAGTCTGTGATGTTGAGCATATATGTGATGAGGAGAGTGACACTGACACTGAAGATCAGTACATCACCCCTTGGACGGTCACAGTGGCTAGGTGATCATCGTTTTATTTTTCCAATCTGTGTCAAGGATAATTCTATGTTTTGATCACTTTCAATTGCGTGATGAGATTTCGATTTTCGGTTTTCAATTTTCCTGATGATCCCAAAGATGATGTGTTTCATCTTTCAAGTGAAAGGTAAAAATTGTTCAGTTTGGAGAGTCTAAAAAGTGGATCCCATTGAGGGGCGTTTTAATAACTTGTTATTTTAATCTTTGCTATAAATTATATGGCGACACTAAATAAATAAGGTCACATTGGTTGCTTAATGCATTTTTTATTTTTGTTTTTCTTATTTACTTTGCTATCCTTATTGTATTATATTTGGATATTCAACTTCATGAATGACTTCATTCATGCCTTTGGCTAAGGCAGCTTCTTTGATTTGTTTGTAGTGGGTATCCGCTACTGCGTGATCCTCAATATAACAAAGGGCTGGCATTTTCTGAAAAAGAGAGGGATGCTCATTTCTTACGTGGTCTACTTCCCCCTGTCATGATAAGCCAAGACCTCCAGGTTTGCAATTGTTTCAATGGTTTTAAATCATCTTCTCTATGTGTTAATTTCACACTAATAAATGTTGCTTTTTTCAGGTAAAAAAAATGATGGCAAGCATGCGACAATACCAAGTACCGCTCCAAAGATACATGGCTATGATGGATCTTCAGGTACTCCAATGGCGTAATAGTTATTTTATGGAGCTGATTCTTCGTGTCATGGTTGTATATAAAGTTCACTGTATTTTCAGGAGAGAAATCAAAAATTGTTTTACAAGCTTCTCATTGACAATGTTGAGGAGTTACTTCCTGTTGTCTACACTCCTACTGTTGGTGAAGCATGCCAGAAATACGGGAGCATCTTCCGGCAGCCTCAGGGTCTCTTCATTAGCCTGAAAGAAAAGTACTTTTTTGCTTTCACTATTGCTGACTACTTACTAGCAGATTCTTTTTATACATGGAAATTATTTTCAATACTTTGTCAGGGGAAGAATTCGAGAGGTACTGAGGAATTGGCCTGAGAGAAATATTCGTGTTATTTGTGTAACGGATGGGGAGAGGATTTTAGGTCTTGGAGATCTTGGATGTCAGGTGATTCATTATATGCTATAACATATTTTCTCCATGTGATAGCTGCTGTAAATCTATTTACAAATGTGTATATATTTTGTTTATCAGGGAATGGGTATACCGGTGGGAAAGCTCTCATTATATACGGCTCTCGGGGGCATACGTCCTTCTGCTGTAAGTAACCATTGCCTTGAATATACCATCATTTTAAAGCACATTTTAAAGAGGTGCTTGAAGAATGTTCAATGAGATGTAACATTATTGCTTCTTTGTTCACTTTAGTGCTTGCCTGTTACTATCGATGTCGGGACTAACAATGAGGAATTGTTGAATGATGAATTCTACATTGGACTCAGGAGGAGGAGAGCAACTGGGCAGGTCAACCCTGTTTACATATAACGGTGAAGAATTTAAACTGACTGTTTTAGTAATCCTAATTACAGGAGTATGCTGAACTTATGCAAGAGTTTATGACAGCCGTGAAGATGAATTATGGAGAGAAAGTCCTCATTCAGGTTGACCATTTGGCTTAACCATAACTCTTACCTTTCAATGCTTTAATTGTGATTCTTGATCTTGTTGCCTTCTGGTTTTTTACAGTTTGAAGATTTTGCAAACCATAATGCCTTTGATCTCCTGGCTAAGTATGGCAATACCCATCTTGTTTTCAACGATGATATTCAGGTATGGGAATTTTGATTGGTTGTGGGATTTGTACACTAGAGTTTCTGAATTCGAACCCTTTTTTTAGGGTACGGCATCTGTGGTTCTTGCCGGGATTATGGCCGCACTAAATTTAGTGGGTGGCACTTTGGCTGAACATACTTTCTTGTTTCTCGGAGCTGGAGAGGTCTCTGTTCTTGATTTGGCATACTATCACTGCACCATCATTAAATTTTTATTCATTCTTTCTTTGTTCTTTTTGGAATGTATTCCCTTTTGCAGGCTGGGACTGGTATAGCAGAACTCATAGCTCTTGAAATTGCAAAGCAGGTGAAATATCGATCGAATTCATATATACGGAATGGTATTATTTATTACAGCAGCAATGTCTTGAGAGTTTTCACCTATTGGATGCAGACTGATGTTCCATTGGATGAGGCTCGGAAGAAGATTTGGCTTGTTGATTCTAAGGTAGGGACTGAATAACGAATATCACTCCCTTTGTGTACTTCCCATCTACAACACCTAATCTCTGAGAGCCCTCTTTCGTTCCAGGGGTTGATTATTAGGTCACGGATAGAGTCGCTTCAGCATTTTAAGAGGCCTTGGGCTCATGAGCACGAACCAGTTCGAACTTTGTTGGATGCTGTGAATGTATGTCGACCTCCTTCTTAACCTTCTTTTTTATGGATTAATGTGAATGCATTGGTAGTAAGTGCTATACTAATCTGTTAATGTCACACTAATCTCTCTGTTAATGCTTGGACATTCTTTTCCTTGAAGAAATATTCCGATATCAATTTACCTTCAGTTATCGTCTTGTTTTTATCTCCGAACAGGTGATTAGACCAACGATATTAATAGGATCCTCTGGAGCAGCAAGAACGTTTACCAAAGAAGTTGTGGAGGCTATGGCATCCTTCAACGAGGTACAATTTTCTTACATGTTCTACCGTTTTCTTTGTTTCTACAGACTCCGAATTTTTGAATGTTTTTTGTTTCTCAGAAACCTGTAATTCTTGCTCTTTCCAATCCAACTTCACAGTCTGAATGCACAGCCGAGGAAGCATACAAATGGAGTGAGGTGATTACTAAACTTTTCGAACTTTCTCTTGTTTGCATAACATTTCCAACTAATTCTTACATTTTCCGTGTACGGGATGATACCAGGGACGCGCCATTTTTGCTAGTGGAAGCCCGTTTGCTCCAGTCGAATATAACGGCAAGATTTACCCTTCCGGACAGGTTTGATCCAAATCTCCATCTACTGATATTGCATACTTTTGTACTGATAAAAGTTATGAACTCATGGTGAAGGCAAATAATGCTTACATATTCCCTGGACTCGGTCTCGGTTTGCTTATCTCTGGTGCCGTAAGAGTTCACGATGATATGTTGCTGGCGGCATGTGAGTTTTCCCATCTCATATATACACATTCTAAGAAGCCTGAAACTCATCATTTTTTGTGTGGAAATAGCTGAAGCATTAGCGGATCAAGTGAACCAAGAGAAGTTGGACCAGGGACTTATATACCCGCCATTCTCCAACATCCGAAAGATTTCGGCTGAGATCGCAGCCCGAGTTGCAGCTAAAGCTTATGAATTGGGTATGCCTTATTTTTCATGATCTACAAAAACAAAAAAACACCTTCATGGGAATGTTTTGTACAGGACTTGCTATGAATCTCCCACCACCTGAAGACCTCGTAGAATATGCAGAACGCTACATGTACAGTCCCAAGTACCATAACTACCGGTAAATCAGCCTCATCTGTGTTTAGTTCTCAAAGAATAATACGCAGAATCTGACGTTCAAGCTAACTGTCATTGCGATAGCTTGCATGGTGTAACTTTTTCTTATGTGATAATAATTTATGCATCTTCTTCTATAAAAATGGAATGCCTTTTCAAGTTAATGTAATTTTACCTTGTTGCTTCGGTTCGGAGTATGTGACATTTCTTTCAAATTCGGTATTTTCTCACATTGTTTAGCGGTTAATAGTACCAAAACTACCGGTTAATAGTTTGTTTAACGCTGTGATCAGTGATCACATTATTATTATGTTATTAGTATCCAAATACTTATTTAGATTTAAAACGGGCTGTCCTCAAGTAATGGGCTGTCTAAAGAGAAAATATAATATATTTTTTCTGCAAAAATATGTATTTGTAATTATCATACTTTAATTAAATGCATATAAGATATTTTAAATTCTTAATATCGTTTATTATTGGTACTACGAACACGTTAATATTTTATATTTTATGTATAATTCTCAAATATTAAGGGTTAATTTTGTATAATTTTTCAAACGAGTCTTATTTACGTACTTTGTGAACTTTGAAGATCACTCATGTTAACCGAAAAACGTCTGTTAACTTAACGGAAAACTATGTGCTAGAATTAGGGATGGCAAAGGGGCGGAGTTAACCAATAACTATTATCCGCCCCGCCTAACATAATGTATACTCGTTCCCCGCCTCATCCTTTTGTTATCCGCCTACTCTCCACCCCGCATCCGCTATGAATTAACCATTGGATTAATGGTTAACCAACACTTTTCAATTTTGATTTTTTTAAAAAATAGTAAAATATTCATTATTAAAAAACCAAAAGAATCTTAAAACAATAATATAAAATTAAATGACACTTTCGATAACTATACTTTTAAACTTTGGTGGTTTCATCATTGAGATCAACAGTATTATTTTCTCTATCCTTTATGGTCGGAATATGCTAGAAGATTTTACAAGTATTTAAAAGTAAATGTAAACAAATAATTATCATGTTAACATATTGATGAGAACTCTATGACCGGGCACCCTGCAACGGATGAGGCCCAGTAAAGATTGAGTCGATCTATATGGTGGAAACGAACTTGTGCAGCCTATTAGTACACTTAAGGTATAATGGCCCGATGTTCTACGAAAGGACCGAAGATTACCTTGGCGAGATAAAACTTTTTCTGACAACTGGCTCCGTGGTTCGGTCCAAACGGTTACAAACCCACGTTTTCCAAGCTTCGGGCCTTCACACGTTTACCACGCCTCGGGCCCGATCACGCAGACCACGCCTCGGTCCCGGCCTCGTTTTACATCGCGCGAGAACAACCTCTAACAAACCTGTCAGAGGCGGTTACAGAGCATGAATTACACACGCCACTAACTCTATAAATACAGAGCACAACGACGGAAATAGCAGGACATTTTGGACGCGTAAGAACAGACCGTTACCCTGTTGAAGTTCTTACTGCTTTCTTATTCCTTGTCATTTTCATTAAACCTCTTATGTATTCTGTATGGATTGCTTGATTAGTGAACAGACTATGAGCGTAATTTGCTCTTAGTCAAGTGGTTTTCTCCCCAATTCCTGGGGTTTCCACTATAAATCGATGTGCCTCATTATTGTTTCTAGTTTCTTAATCGTTTTCCCCATAAAAAACAAATCAAAACCGAGTTCGTCGGCTGACAAACCGGACGACTGTTGGTACCCCCTAAAAAGAGACCATAACAGTTTGGCACCGTCCGTGGGTACTATTCTCTAATCCTATTTGAGTTTTCTACTAGGGATAGGATAATCAAAGGCATGGCGACTGGAACTTCGACAAATGACAGTGACGTGCTTCCCGACAGCCTCCCAGCACCAACATTCACTTTGCAGGATCTGGAAGCTGTCGTCAGGAAGGTGGTACTGGAGATTACGTCGGAGATAAGTGGAACAGAACCACCGGCTGTTTCAAGCCCTGTTCCCAAAAGCAGAGGATATGAGAGTGATCCTAACGAGCGCAGCACTGATGATGAAGAAATCATCAGGCGCGGTGTAACAACGTGGAGGCCTAGATATCGGTCTACTCCTCCTCCCCCGGCCAGGGCTCTAACTCTCGCTCCTGGAAATGATCAGGAGCAGATGCAGTGACGAATTGACGAGCTCACCAGGGAGTTGGATAGCATGCGTGCGCTGAAGGATTGCGAACCTAATCTGGGACGCAATCCTGGTTTATTCAATAGGGCAATGGAGGCCCCAATCAGGCGAAATAAGGATGATGATTGGTGGCATAATTTGCATGCGGTCTAGACATCGTCCCAACAATCTGAAGGCGTATCAGCCGCCTTGGGAGATTTGATGCTCCCCTTCTCTGAAGAGATCTGTGCAGCAGTCCCAGATCGGCATTATCGCAACCCCGAGGGGTTGCCGACATTTCGTGGTGACGGTGATCCGATCGATCACGTTGCCGATTTTGAATTACGCATGGGAACGGTTCGGGCCTCAGATTCACTAAAGTGCCGCATCTTCGCGGCAGGATTACAAGGAGACGCCCGAACGTGGTTCAAAAATTTGCCGGCCCGATCCATACAGTCGTATGGCAGATTTATTTTGGCTTTCTCATAGCAGTTTGCTCCAAATGTAGGACCGCCCCGAAGCAAGCAAGAACTATATCAGTTGAAATATATCCCGGCAAAAATGAGTCTTCGGTCCTTCATGGAGTAATTCAATAGGACCGCCCGGGGCATCAAGCTTGAGCTCCAAGATACGATTGATATTTTACAGCAGGTCTTGGGACCGTGCGGCCTTTCGGCCAGTTTGGTAAAGAGCCCACCATCCACCTTGGGTAAACTTCTTTAGAAAATCAACAAATATATTAAGGTGGATGAAGTGCTGGGGCTAGGCTATCGAAAATCTAGCGGGAATTCTGAGCCCGCAGGTGATCATAGGGTTTCTTACACTTAGAAGCAGTCGCGAGAAGTAGCGGCTGTAGGCGAGAAAGATGTCCCCCCGAAGCAGGAGGACAATCGGGTGCATTGCGAACTACATCATAATCGCGATCACCCGACCCTAAAGTGCTCTCTGTTGAAAGAGACAGTAGCGACAATGAATAAAGAGAAGCCTGACCGGAATGGTCAGAAGGGCAAGCGAGCGGAATCCCCCCGAAAGGGCCACTAGGGTGACGACCGTCACATGCCGCGGGTAAGGGATTATCGGGGACAACCCCGAAATTATAATGATCGGACGGAGGATCGACGATCTCCTCCGCCAGAGCAAGATAGAGGCCAACACGGTCGAGAGAACCGTGGTCAAGGCCGAAGAAGAAGATGGCGGGGCCGTGGCGGTAGAGCCCCGCAGAACGAGGGTGGAAGACAGGAGCAGGCCGCTCCTCCACCTGCGGAAACAGGTGCCCAACCTCCTCAAAATGAGGTGGCACTCAGAGAAGTAGCCGGAGATATTTATGTTATCTCCGGTGGTCTAAGAATCAATGAATCGGTCTGGGACCGAAAGAAAACCGCGCGCGGAGACTCCACTAAGAGCTCTGAATCTGTGGCGATAGTTAAATATTATCCAGCGGAACGGACCCCTCCCTTCGGGGAGGATATCACATTCACTATGGCCGATCGGGAAGGGATCATCGATCCATGCGATGATCCCATTACCATTACTGGAATCATCGAGAATCGTCATGTCCACAGAATCCTAGTGGACACCGGGGTTTCGTGCAATCTAATGAAGCGCGAAGTCGCTGAAATGTTGGGAGCTGCTGCTCATGACCTCCTAATCGCTAATATAACTCTTTGGTCGTTCGACCAGAGAAGCGTCATTCCATGCGGGAAGATTTTATTCCCAGTCACCCTTGGAGTACCATCCAAGGACCGATCGGAGGATTTGGAATTCATTGTCGTTGAATTCGACTTGGCTTACAACGCCATTATCGGACGGATCGGCCTAAATACGTTCGAGGCGGTCCCATCTACCTATCATATGATGCTCAAATTCCCCTCCATTCATGGAGTTATTTATGTCAAGGGGGATCAAAAAGTAGCTAGACAATGCTACATGAGTTCGTGCCGAACATTGGCACCTATCAAAAGGGCCCGGGTCGATCTGTTGGAAGAGCTGCCGCACCCGAGGCAAGCAATGGAACCCTTAGGGTTCAAGTTGATTAATCTGGTTGAGGATGACTCAACCAAAACAACTCTCATCGGGGCACATTTAGCCCATGCTTTTGAAAAAGAACTGATCCACTTGCTGAGAAGCCACGTGGATATATTCGCATGGACCCCGGACGATGTTCCGGGGATTGACCGATCAGATAGTGAACATCGGATCAATACCAAGCCTGGAACGAAGCCTATTAGGCAGAAGAGGAGACGTTATTCTCCCGAAAAAATCGAGATTATCCAGGCTGAGGTGAATAAATTGCTGAGGTCGGGATTCATCAGAGAAATCCACTATACTGAATGGGTTGCAAACCCAGTAGTGGTCTCCAAACCGGATGGGAAATGGCGAATGTGCATCGATTTCACCGATGTTAACAAAACCTGTGAGTCGGACCATTTCCCCTTGCCGCATATCGACCGACTGGTAGATGCTGTGTCTGGCAGCACCATGATGAGTACCATGGATGCTTATTCCGGTTACCATCAGATCTTCCTAGCTGAAGAAGATCAGAAGAAGTCATCATTTATGACCGAAGATGGCGTTTATTGTTATGTGGTTATGCCGTTCGGTCTCAAAAACGCTGGAGCAACATATCAAAGGTTGGTCAACAAAATCTTTAGAGAATTGATCGGTCATATGATGGAAGTTTATGTTGACGATATGATTGTTAAATCTATGAATGATGAAGACCACCTTTCTTATTTGTCTCGTTGTTTCGAAGTATGCCGAAAATATAAGCTTAAACTAAATCCAAACAAATGCTGCTTCAGGATCCGAAACGGAAAATTTCTAGGATATTACGTTTCAGAAAAAAGCATAGAGGTTAACCCTGAAAAGGTGCATATTATCATTGATATGCAACCTCCAAGAAACAAAAGAGAATTTCAAAGGCTTACTGGCCGACTCGCTGCACTAAGCAGGTTTATTTCAAAATCCACAGACCGGGCTCTACCTTTTTTCAGAGTGCTAAGAAAAGCAAGCCATCTTGATTGGACCGAAGAATGCGATCGGGCCTTTTCCGAGCTGAAGACTTATTTAAGCACCCCCCCAGTGATGGTGAGTCCTACTTGTGATGAACCTTTGGAGTTGTATCTCGATGTATCAGAAGTTGCCGTCAGCGCAGCTCTGGTGACCATCCGAGACGATATTCATAGACCCGTTTATTATGTGAGTCATTCTCTGGTATCTGCCGAAACCAGATATTCTACCTTGGAAAAATTCATGCTGGCTTTGAAAAAAGCCGTATCCAAGCTGAAACATTATTTTGAAGACGGAACGGTTTATGTCTATACTGATCAACCTCTGAAGATGGTCCTTAAACAAAAGGATTTGAATGAGAGATTAGCAAAATGGGCTATCAAACTCAGCGCTATGTATCTGAAATTCTTGCCCCGAAGAGCGATCAAGGCTAAGGTTTTAGCCGATTTTGTGGTTGAAATGACCCGATCGGCCATATATCTTAACCAAGAGGATGATAGATGGACGATCCACGTAGATGGGTCGACCTTCGGAGGAAGAGGAGCAGACAACGGTACAAGGTGATCTTATTCATTCCACAGTTAAATTTTCCTTTGTTGGAACAAATAATATGGTAGAATACGAGGCTATATTATCGGGAATGACCTTAGCTCAAAAAATGGGACTTAGCAGAGTATGAATGTTATCAGACTCAAAGTTAGTAGTGGAACAGTTCGCAGGGAGATTCGAAACTCATGATCCGATGATGAGGTTATATTGTGCCAAAGTCCTGTAATTATCCAAAAAATTCAGTGAGTTTTCTCTTGACCACGAGAGCAGAATAAGGTTGCCGACGCACTCTCCAGATTGGCCGCTGGCATACCTGACATAGAGCTTAGCACTATTTCGGTCCACATCCAGGACAGACCTTCGGTCGAGATATCAGTGACCGAACAGTCTATTGAAGAGATCGGGGCTCTATGCCATGAACTCTAAGGCTTGAATATTAACGCTACTGAATCTCATGGGGAACCCAATTGGATGGATCCCTTTATTAAATACCTTTCAAACGGCTATCTCCCTGAAGATAAGTCTGAAGCCAGAAAAATAGAAGTTCGAGCTAAGAGATTTATCTTGATTGACGGACGCTTGTTTAAAAAGAGTTTTGAGGGCCCGCTTCTGCGCTGCTTATCCCCTATTGAGGCTGAAGCCGTCATGATTTATGTTCATGAAGGGATATGCGGCATTCATTTAGGGGATCGATCTTTATACCACCGCATCATTAGAGCTGGATATTTTTGGCCAACATTGCTTGCGGATGCCAAGAAATACAATAAACGTTGCGCCATATGTTAGTACCATGCTCCGATCCCGCAATTGTCTGGGGCTCCCTTATCGGTTACCCCATTTCCTTATCCGTTTGACATATGGGGGATTGATATCCTTGGACCTTTCCCTCGGTCAATAGGGCAAAGAAAATTTTGTATCGTAGTGGTGGATTATTACTCGAAGTGGATTGAATCAGAAGCAATAGCCATCATCTCAGAGAAGGTTGTCAAACACTTCTTATGGAGAAATATCGTGAGCCGCTTCGGGGTTCCCCGAGCGCTCATATCAAATAATGAGACTCAGTTCCGTGGAAAGAGCATACGGGATCTATGCACCAAGTTGGGCATCATCCAACATTTCTCGTCAGTAGTCCATCCCCAAATTAATGGACTTACGGAGATATCTAACAAGGTTATCCTGAAAGGATTGAAGACCAAGTTAGAAGATTTTGGAGGGAAATGGTCTGAACACATCTATGAGGTCTTATGGGCATACCAAACTACACATCGCTCAACAACCCAGGAATCACCTTTCTCATTGGTGTATGGCACCGAAGCTGTTAGCCCGGTGGAGGTTACCATCCGATCACCTCGGATATCTCAATATGATGAGCATATGAATGGTGAAAGGAGATTATTGTACCTTGAGATGATCAAAGAAAAGAGAGATGTGATTTACGCGTGGATACGTACTTATCAGCGAACTATGGAACGGGCCCATAACAAGCGAGTCCTCCCAAGGGAATTCTTTGAAGGCGATCTCGTTCTCAGAAGCATTGAAGTGCATAGGAACAATGGAAAGCTAGACAGAAATTGGGAGGGACCGTATCGGATATCAAAGAAATTGGAATCAGGTACATATAAACTTGAAACATAGGATGGTATAGAGGTCCCCCGAACTTGGAATGTCATGAATTTAAGGCGATATTTCTTGTGAGCTTTCGATTAACTTGTTTGACTTAATAAACGTACATTCCTTTAAACAAAAGCTGAGAACAAGTAAGTGCAAAACAAACTATTTCTAATTGAGTGATGGACCGATCTTGAAGTTGGGTGACTTAGGACGAATCTGAACTGGTGACCGAAGCTTCTTATTCGCAAGGCTCCCAAGTTGTAGTGATCGCTCTGACGAGTCAGATGCTCCTGCACTTGCCTAGTCCCATGGATGAGTCGTGATTCTCCCAGAACTCATTACGAACTAAAACACTCCCTTTAACGGCATTCAGTCTTGAGAAATAGCCCTTGTACTTAAGAAATCGGCCACGAAAAGAGGAATGGGGGAGTCAACATATCGAAGCACAAGTTCGGTCCTATTATGGGTCATGTTATGAGCAAGAGCTTAGCCAATATAACCTACGGAACTTCAGTAGAACCAATGTTCGGCCAAAGCTTATAAATACTCATATTGAACCTAGACCGCATCTTTCTAATCAAGTTGTGATTCCAAGGACGGAATAAGAGTGATCCGCATACAATGTAAAACGACCGATCCAATCAGAATTGACTTGAGTAAGCCAAACATAATATCTGGGACCGATGGGTTAACACCCTATAAGCATCCCCGATCTTACACTTGGTGGGTAAAACACTCTCGTTAATATGAAACATATTAATTCACTTAAAGTCAGTTATAATATTTTGTTCTGACAATTAAAAAGACAAGAATTAGGAGGAAAAAGTCATTTATTGAAAACAAGGAGCAAAGCATGTACAAAATTCAACTGGAATTTAACTACCCTGCCCATCTTCCTTGTCTTCAATTCCCTGCTCCTGCGGTTCGATCTAGGCAGCGAGCTGCTTCAGTTCTTCTTCTTGATCGGCCACCTTTTGGTTGACCGCTTTCTCCATCTCCTCAAAGAGATAGAAGAAAGGGTTTTCTTCAAGAACATGCTCTTCCAAAGTTGGAATAACCTGTAAGTTACCATCTCTCTCGAGTGGCTCGATCGCCTTCCATCGCTCGTCCAAAGGGGAAAGCTCAAACTGCTTTATAACCTGCTCTCGCATATTATCCAGGTATTTAGCAGTATACACCCCATGTATGTTATCCGCCAAAGCCAATAACAAAGGGGACCAAGCGAAGCCTAGGACTGCTTCCCGGACCGAACCTTCAGCCGAAGTGCGAGTCCTTGTCAGTTCCTCTTCCAGGGTCGCCTTTTCTTCTTGGGCCTGAAGGAGAAGTTCGTTTAGCTTATTTCTCTTCTCCTGGGCCCGACCCTGAACTTGGTTGACCTCTTCTTCCTTGGCCCGCAGCTTGGTCTACATATCAAAAATTCGCCCCTAAGCTATTTTTCCTATCTTCTCCAACTCAGAGACTTTATCTGTTAAGAGCGAGACTTCGGTCCCAGCTCTTAGCAGTTCATTGTCCAGCCGGTTCCGGTTCTCCAGTATCGTGACCAACTCACCATGCTTGATTTCAACTTGCCTTTTTGCAAGGTCAAGTTGATCTTGGACTTGTTGGGACATAACACTGCCACCCTGGTTCTTCTCCACGATGATGGCAGTTGTGAAGGCCTTCCTCAGCATCTGCATAAGATAATAATGTCAAAAACAACCAAAAAGTAAATCTTCGGGCCATAATATAAAAGAAAATTATCTTGGTGGTGAGGTCCAGGAAGCCCTCAATAATTTCTTCCTCAGACATGTCCGTTTGGACGTTGTCTGGGTTTTGCTCTCTGTAAAGGCGGAAATCCTTCAGGAAAGCACTTCTCCAGGAGGTCAGTTTCCTCCCCTTACTGAACCTGTCTAGCAGGCCTAAGGCAACTCCCCAGTCGGAGTTAGTCTTAGGGCCCGAGGTAGGCTCCTTCAAAATGATCCCCTTAGTGAGGACCGAAGCACTCCCCCCTTTCTTCATCCGTTTGAGATCCCTCGGGGCTTCTTCTTCGGTCGTCCTCTTCCCTTTTTCCTAAGGGGATCGGCGGCAGGGAGACATTCGCCTTCATATGAGGACCGGGGAGAACCTTCTCCACGGGAACGGCTCCCTGCAGCAATAAAGCAATTGTATTAGCACTAATAAAGGAGTTGCTACCGATTTGGTAGAAGCCAGATAAGCTCAAAGAACGAATCTGAGCCATTATCACCTCCTCTACCACTCCAAATACCGAAACGCGGGCCCTTTTCCCGTTGAGGGCTGCCCTACGCAGCGCAGGGTCAGTGTGCCCGCGCTGGTGGTTTGGATCGGGGGTTTCCGGACCCCGATGGAACCAGCATACCCCCCGTTGCTGATTCACTTTCCTCAGCACTCCCCGTTGCTTCGCGATGTCCCTCAGAAGGACGGACCAAAGCAGCTGCCATGCGCTTGAACCGAGAGCTAGGCATCATCTCAGTCGAGTATGCAAAACAAATACATAAGGATCAGGAAAGGATAGAATGAAAACATTACTTCATACCCGATCCTTCTGACGGATCTGAACTAGAAAACATCCCCTTCGGGGCTGGGGCTCCGGTCCTACCCATGACACCTATTTCTATCAATCTTTTCTCCCGAAGCAGCTCCGTTCGCTTAAGGCGTGCTTCGGGAGGGGGGAACATCGCAAGTTTATTTGCGGTGTCCGGACGAGAGGGGTTGAACCTGGTTCGGTCCAACTGACCTATGCGTGGGTGAGTTATGCGTGGACACACCTTCAACATGTCCTCTTTTGGGACTGTTATCCACACATGACAAGACTCCCACGCATGGAGAGACTCTTCTTTGTCGACTATAGCGCACTCTTTAGTGCGCACCACTATATAATATAGTTTGCGGCATCCTAACAGACCTTTACCCCTTCGGGACCCCACCAAGAACAGGTTGAAAAAATGTTCTAAGGTCGGGGCCCTGTTCTGTTGGTGGCAATAAAATATGAACGCAACTATATACACATAACTACCCGGAAATAACACAAAAGTAGGGCAGCGAATTTCGTTAAGAACGGCTGCTACAAAAGGATACAGCGGAAAACGAAGTGCGCACTTTAATGAAGCGTAACTGACCGGAATAACGGACGCCGACACATTCATTTCCGCCGGAAGGAAACACAGAATATCTTCCCGTCCCTTCCAGATTGAATAATGTGCCGGAATCGAAAACCTAGACCTAAACTCCTCAATATCCAACTCAAACATGGCTGGGTATCTCATTTTATGAGGAGCCATAGAATATACCTTAACGAAAATCAGAAGGAAATGGGTTGAACGTGAAACAGATTGAGGGCGCAGAGATCTCGATTTGGCACTTCTTCCTTCGCGAAATGACGATGCGGAAAAACAGTACCCAAAACCCCGATTTAAATATTAATTTTCCGACCAATGGTGAGCTGCCACGTAATATTGCCACAGACGATGGCAGTACAAGCACACTCATCACGCTTGTTGAATTATCGAATGTGAAGAGGCGCAAATCTGGATATTAAGATTTAAAAAATAACAATGATAAAAGTATAACACAAATATACGCTATTGAGATTTAAATACAAATTAATTCATACACTTGTAAACTCAAGTGAAAGATCAGTCCCCTGAACGCTCACCACCAGCAGGTACGGTCCCATATTCTCACGAATATGTAAACATTGTGTGATCGGCTTTGTATCACCTCTACGATGGCAATCAAGCCAAAAGGGCTGGTGAAGAGAACTCTAGGACCCGACACCCTGCAACGGATGAGGCCCAATAACGATTGGGCCGATCCATATGGTGGAAGCGAACTTGTGCAGCCCATTAGTACACTTAATGTATAATGGCCTGATGTTCTACGAAAGGACCGAAGATAACATTGGCGAAATAAAACGTTTTCTGACAACTGGCTCCGTGGTTCGGTCCAAACGGTTACAAACCCACGCTTTACACGCTTCGGGCCTTGACACATTTACCACGCCTCGGGCCCGATCACGCAGACCACGCCTCGGTCCCAGAATCGTTTTACATCGCGCGACAACAACCTCTAACAAACCTGTCAGATGCGGCTACAGAGCGTGAATTACACACGCCGTTAACTGTATAAATACAGAGAACAACGACAGAAATAGCAGAACCCTTTGGACGCGTAAGAACAGGCCGTTACCCTGTTGAAGTTCTTACTGCTTTCTTATTACTTATCATTTTCTTTAAACCTCTGCTGTATTCTGTATGGATTGTTTGATTAGTGAATAGGCTAAGAACTTAATTCGCTCTTAGTCAAGTGGTTTTCTCCTCAATTCCTGGGGTTTCCACTATAAATCGTTGTGCCTCATTGTTATTTTCAGTTTCTTAATCGTTTTCCTATAAAAAACAAATCTAAACCGAGTTTGTTTGCTGACGAACCGGATGACTGTTTTTACCCCCTAAAAAGGGACCATAACACACCTACTCCTCATTCTGTATAAAAGAGCTAAATTATTTAATTGAATATAACACTACTTTACACAAATTTAGCAAAACCTAATAAATTTGAGGATCTATTTTAAAATTTGAGAAATTTCAAAGACTAAGAATATAACATTACAAGAACTATACTATTTTTTAAAAAAAACTAATTCTTGTGCATAATCTCTCACTTAAGTTCGACAAAGGGTGCATACTAATCAAACAAAGTTGAACTAAGTATTTTTTAAAGTTCAATTATGGGCTAGAATTTGACAAGATTTGGTTGAAGTTTTGAAAACTAATAAGTTTGGCTCGTCTAGAGTTCCACTTTAGCTTCGAATTTATTAAAAATATATATATTATAATATGTGTATATATTATTAATATATAAACATTATAATAGTACTCTGCTCCTTTAAGGAAATCAAAGATATTGTAATATGAAGTTAAACCGAAGTGAATAATTGAGTTAAAACTCGATTTGAGTGACACGACTCTTGCATTCTAAGAAATGTTTTAAATTTCCAGTATATCGGTCCGGTAACTGATATTTGGGTCAGTATTTTACCAAAATACTAGTCGATATGAGTTTTTTACAAGTCGAGTTGAGTTTTATTTCAAAGAAATAAAATATGAATATTTTTATAATTTAATTTATTTTAATATTTCGGTACATATCTAATATATCGATTCAATGAACTTGTCCGGTATACCAGTCGATACGGGATTTTAAAACATGGGTTCTTAGTGGGAGCCTAATTAAAAATGTTGTTTTCTTATTTATTTTTCTTTATTACTTGTTATTTTTAAGTTCTTACTGTTGCCCTAAAAAATCGCAATCTCAGCAGTTTCTTCTACTACCACACCAGTCACAAATCACTCGGATAAACCTAGGGAGAGATTGGAGAGGAGGCATAAGGGAATTGAACTCTCGGATATTTCTTTGGTTCTCTTCCTTTTGTCAAATCTTTCTCAATCTAAAATGGCGGAAGCGAGGAGGTACATTTCGTTAGAGGAACTGAAAACTCACAACAAAAAAGGCGATCTGTGGATCTCAATCCAGGGACGAGTTTTGGACGTCTCGGATTGGGCGAATCACCATCCAGGCGGAGATTTACCCCTAATGAGTCTTGCTGGTCAGGATGCTACTGATGCATTTATAGCATATCATCCGGGCACAGTTTGGCCATTGCTTGATAAATTCGGTAATGGGTTTTACTTGAAAGACTTTTCAGTTTCGGAGGCGTCGAAGGATTACAGGAAACTTGCGTATGAGTTTTCGAAAGCGAACCTGTTTGCAGAAACAGGCTATGGGGTTTACGTTTCTCTGTTCCTGATGGCGATAATGTTTGCTTTCAGTGTTTGTGGGGTTGTCTTCTGCCAGGGGATGTGGTTGCATTTGCTGTGTGGGGGAGTTATCGGATTTCTGTGGATTCAGAGTGGTTGGATTGGGCATGATTCTGGGCATTATCAGATTATGCCAACTCCTAAATTGAACAGATTTACCCAGATTCTTACTGGAAATTGCCTCACTGGACTCAGCATTGCCTGGTGGAAACGGAACCACAACGCTCATCATATTGCTTGCAACAGCCTCGATTACGACCCAGATCTTCAACACATGCCTCTATTTGCAGTTTCATCCAAGTTGTTTCACTCCTTAACGTCCTGTTTTTATGAGAGAAAAATGGTTTTCAATAGCGTCTCTCGATTCTTTATCAGTTACCAGCACTGGACATTCTACCCTGTTATGGGCTTCGCTCGAATCAACCTCCTCGCACAATCTCTCATTCTTCTCCTTTCCAAGCGTAACGTGCCACACAGATCTCTTGAAATTTTCGGAGTTGCAGTCTTTTTTATTTGGTATCCAACGCTTGTTTCTTTCTTGCCCAATTGGGAAGAAAGAATTCTATTCTTTATAGTGAGCTTCGTTGTCACCGGAATCCAACATGTTCAGTTCACCCTCAACCACTTCTCATCGGACGTGTACGTCGGAGCACCCACCGGAAATGACTGGTTTGAGAAGCAAACAAGCGGAAGCCTGAATATAAATTGCTCGCCATGGATGGATTGGTTCCATGGTGGACTTCAATTCCAGGTGGAGCACCATCTTTTCCCTCGATTACCCCATGCCCAACTTCGGAAAGTTTCTCCATTTGTGAAGGATCTTTGTAAGAAACATGGTTTGCCGTACAATTCTGCTTCGTTCCTAGAAGCCAACGTGATGACTATCAGAACCCTTAGAAAAGCGGCTTTGCAAGCTCGTGATTTGTCCACAACTATACCCAAAAACTTAGTCTGGGAGGCCTTCAACAACACTGGGTGAAAGTAAGTGGTCTCAATTTTCCTGCATATTTGTGTGCTGTTTACATCTAAAATACTTTCTATTCACATTAATCCCCATTCTGCTCTGCGTTTAATTCACTATAAATTTGTGTTGTTTCATATAAACAATGGATTTAATATCTCTTGGGCGGTTTGTGATGAAAAACAAGAGACTTGTTTGCCGTAGATCTGGTTCTGATTTTGATTGTTAAAAGATCAGACATTTCTTATGAGGTCAAAACCGTATACGCAATTACTGGGACTGGACACTTTTATCTATTGCCAAAACCATAGATAAATACAGTTCCCAAACCGATCGCACAAAATCACAAATTTAGATGTAACCCAGATTTTTCGGAAAACCCAAAATTTTAAACCATATTTGGAGTAACCTGCAAATTAACCAAATTTGATTGCGTTTTTTTAAAATCATTTTGGATCATTGGTATTGAGTTTGTTTGGTTCACATTTTTTAAATTGTGGTATAGTTAAATATAGTGGGATGTGTTAAGGTATAGTGATATATGATTATTGTGAATTGTTAAATATATTTATTAAAATTGTGAATTATAATTGTGATTTATATAAAATATTAATATGAAGTCTTATATATAAAAAATAAAAAATATAATAATATTATATTTAATAGAACTAATGTTAAAATTTAAATTAGTTTTTTCTAACATCACAATAGCTCGTTTCAATTATTGTAATGAAATAATGATTTTTTAGCAATTAATAAACTACAAATTTGTTTTTCGTTTTATGTGTGTTAAAAAATCATGATTTGATAATCTCACTCTATCTCACCTTACTTTCAATCAATGTTTAAAATTTCTGGTGTAACAGAAATTTCGAACGTGTTGGTTTCGATCGGTATTTTGGCAAAATACCAGTTGGTACGGATTTTTCCGGGTCGGGTTGGGTTTTTGCGAGCCCGGTATACTGGCCAGCACCGGTTTTTAAAACATTGCTTTCAATTGGAGAACCAAACATATACATTATGATATATATCGGAAAAATAATGTTGAAATATGTTTTTGCTTTAAAGATTTGTGGTAACTTTGAAAGTAGATCATTTGGGAATTGCAAGGCAGGAGCACATGTGCCGGTGTACAAGGACCACGCCATAGTCACATCTCCATGGACGTAGGGTCATTACGCTTGCAATATGGGCCATCACTACCTCATAAGCGTGGCTAGACACCTATCATGTCTTGAAGTGAATTTTAGGTTAAACCCACTTTTCTCCATGTCAATCTTATCATCTTGGGATGACCGAATGCATCACTGAAACTCTCGCTCTCGTTACCGAATGTCCTCTAGTCATTTGTCATTGTTGACCATCATCCACATGTCGATCATACTCTATTATGTCGATCACCTCTTATGAATGTC
Source organism: Utricularia reniformis (assembly GCA_009725065.1). Lineage (NCBI taxonomy): Eukaryota > Viridiplantae > Streptophyta > Magnoliopsida > Lamiales > Lentibulariaceae > Utricularia > Utricularia reniformis. Next base: position 816,833 of record RWGZ01001525.1, read on the forward strand.
GATCGGTCTTTCGGTCGTAACAACTAGCGCAAGCACCTAGTTAGATGGCCGACCCGCCTACCATGCCTTGTTCCTTCACTAAAATATCCCGAGCTTTATTAAAATCTATCTTTGGTCTCAAAGCTTGAAACATTATTATTAAAAAAACCCATCAAAATCAATGTTAGCTACACAACCTAAAAAAATGGCTTGCGATTCCCATTACACCCCTTCATGGTAGCAGTGCTTCGGGAACTTCATTGCCAGACCTACGCGGTTTTCCCTGGAATGTCGGAGATTAAACACGTGTGCGAACAACATTGATAGATTAAATAGAACCTTTGAATTAAAGCAAAGAAAAAATAACGACATAAGAAATTTAACATGGAAACTTAGAATGGGAAAACCACGTGACCGGCGGAAACGATCAAATTCACTATCACTTGAGAAGATTACAACACACACACACGAAGAGGAAACTCGGAATACAAGAGTATTAAAGTATATGACAATGAACCCTAATACCCTTTTATATAAATGAGGTGGTTGAGATAATTAAGGTAATTAACAATTATTTCTAATATTTGATCATATCGACATATATGATTATCCATGATCAAATCATATATATGTGTCTATATATACTGATTTGATATGATATTGTTTTCTTGAATATCTCCTTACATAACTGTCGATATCTTAGATCAGTGGGCCCCATCATATCTCAGTTCGGTCCTCGACCGATTGCCTCTGTCTCATATCTTCGGATCACATGCTTTGGTCCTCGAACGATTGCTTCGGTCCCTTTGTCACCTTCGGTATTGCATACTTTGGTCCTCAACCGATCGGTACTAATACAGACCATCCCGTCTTCCATGTTTGCCCCGATCGACCACATTGTCGATCATCATCCAAGTGTGACCGATCGATAATAATACTGATTTCCACACTTAACAATCTCCCACTTGGAGATCGATTATTATCCATCTTCTCTTGATAGTGTCCGCCCACCAACTCACTTGGTGAGACCAACTAAAGCTATGTATAGCATAACTCTAGCTTTGCTATAGTGACTCCCTTCGTCAGCATATATGTCGGATTTTCAGTGCCTTTTATCTTCATCAACTAAAGCGCATTTCTATTGAGTAGATCCCTAATATAGTGATACTTCAACTCAATGTGCTTCATCCTCACATGAGATATCGGGTTCTTGGCCAAACATATGGCACTCTTACTGTCATTGTACAAAGTCCACTGATCGGTCCCTTTATCGATCTCTATCAGGAAATTCAAGAGCCACACTATCTCCTTTTCCTGCTTCCTAAATTGCAACATATTCTGCCTCAGTTGAGAAAAGTGAGGCACACTTTTGCAACTTCGATTTCCAACTAACAGCTGTACCGTCAACAGTAAATACATACCCCGATGTACTCTTCCGATCGTCCAGATCTCCTCCAAGTTCGGCGTCCACGTACCCTATTAATTCGATTAGTGACATTCTAAAACACAGGTCCCGCCTTGATGTCCCTTTGAGGTATTGTAGCAACTATAGCACTGCTTCCCAATGCTCTTTCCCGGGGTTCGACATGAACCTGCTCACAACTCCCACTCCATGTGCAATGTCAGGTCTCGTACATACCATTGTATACATCAAACTGCCGACCGCTGAAGATTATGACACATTCTTCATCTCTTCGGCCTTCTGGTCGGTCATCGGCGCGTGCTCCTTTGAGAGTTTCATGTGTGCTCCCAATTGTGTTTTAGTCAATCTCAAGTCTCCCACTTGATACCGATCAATCACTTTTACAATATACTTTTCCTGAAACAAGGTAAGTGTATCCTTATGTAGATCTATCGATATTCTCATTCCTAGAATCTGCTTGACCGGTCCCAGGTCCTTCATCTCGAATGCTTCGGACAACTCCCGCTTGACTTATTTTATCTCCTCCATGTCACCCCTGCGATCAACATGTCATCGACATACAGTAGAAGGATTACTTATGTACTTTTGCCCCCTCGGAGATAACAACAATTGTCTGTCTCACATCTTTTGAATCCTCGTTCGGTCATTAAGGAATCAAACTTCAAGTACCACTACCTAGGAGCTTGTTTCAATCCATACAAGCTCTTTACCAATTTGCATACTAGATTTTCTTTACCATACGCCTTGAAACCCTCGGGTTGTGTCATGTAAATCTCTTCCTCCAAATCACCATGAAGGAAAGCCGTCTTTACATCCATCTGTTCAAGATGGAGATTCTCCGCAACCACTATACTCAAAATCACCTTGATCGTCGTCATCTTGACGACTGGTGAGAATACCTCGGAATAGCCAATTCCTTTCTTCTGCAAGAATCATTTGACAACTAGTCTCGTCTTGTAATGTTTGAACCCATCTTTCTCCTGCTTTACTATGAAGACCCATCTGTTGAGTAAGGACCAATATCCCTTAGACCTCATAGCAAGCTCCCACTTTTCATGCTCATGAGACTCAACAACCTCTCTGTCATGCCCCATCTTATATGTATATATAATATTAGACGACGCATGATACCGTACTCTATAAAATAGAGTACAATGTCATACATGTTCTTATTATCTATCCTAATGCATTTGTAAATTTTTTACATAAACAGTACTAAAATAAATCTTACAACTTAAAAACACTTCTATATACATAACACAAAACATCCATACATATACATATACTTCTAAACATGGACATTACAAACTTCAAACCATTTCCTAGACTTCAAAACATTAATCTCTTTGTCCTCAAAGATCGGCAATAAGCCTTTCCGGGACATGATCCTCATCCCATTCTCACTCATGGGGCCAAGGCGATCGTGCCACATCTTCAGCTACCTCCTTTGGTCCTCTATCGATCGATCCCCATGTGACCGATCGGTCTCTAGAGCAGTGAAAGTGGATCGGTCCCTATTTGCCTCGATCGGTCTCTCCACATACAAAGTCCCAGACTTGATTCTCTTAGCGACGACCAAAGCTCCTTTGGTCACTTTCCACCGATTACTCCCGAAAGACGTTCGATACCCCTTGGAATCCAACTATCCGATCGATATCAGGTTCTTACTTAGTCAAAGTATATACATCACATCCTCCAAGGTCCAACAGTAACCATTTGAGGATCGGATCGGTATATCACCCCAACCGACGATCTCCAGGAATTTCTCATCGGCATGATAAACCTTCCCGAAATTTCATGCTCTGAAAGACTTAAACAACTTCTGATTAAAAAAGGAGTGAAAAGATGCACCTGAATCAACCACCCAAGACTCCAATGGACTCTCAAGACATAGTGCAAGTGCATCGTGAGATTCAGCCGCTACCGATGCTGAACTCTCCTCCTTCTTCGGCTCCTTGCATTCCCTGCGGATGTGTCCTTTCTTCCCGCAATTCTAGCAATCATACTCCCCCCGATTCTTTGTCTTTCCCCGATTCCTAGATCGGCTCCTACCTTCGCCATTCTGCTCTCGGTTATTCTTCCGACCAAAGGAAGAATCTGCCGCCATTGCATTACTTTGGTATCTTCCTTATGCTTTCGTCTCAATTCTTTACTGATGAGCCGAGCCCGCACATCATCAAAATTGAGTTTCCCCGGTTTACTACTGATGATATCAACCGTCGTCGACCAGCTTTCGGGCATGGTACCACGAACCACAACGGCGGCACCCTCTCCCATGACATCATCCAGCCATCGACAATTGGTCGGTAAGGTTGCAGAAATCATTCAGATGTTCTGCAACAGAGGCACCCTCTCCCATCGTTATGGTATACAACTGCCGTGTCAAGAGCACACGATTTGTCAATGAAGGCCGCTCGTATATATCGGACAGTGCCTTCATCATACTGTACGTTGCCGTATGTTTGTTGTTGTTAAACGCCACTTTCTTCATCAACGATAGTTGAACGATCGCCAACGCCTTGCGATCCAATTTCAGCCAATCCGTATCATCCATCTTTGCAGGCTTCTTTTCTTCCAATGCTTCCCCTAAATCATTCCAATAAAGGGTATTACGGATTTGCATTTTCCAATAAGCAAAGCCAGATCCGTCAAACATCCTTAGGCTTCCCTTATCGTCACCCATCGCCGATTGCACCACTACTACCCCACTGCCACCACCAATTCTTGGGGATTAAACACGTGTGCGAACAATCTCAATTGATTAAGTAGAACCTTTGAATTAAAACAAAGAGAAAACAACAACACAAGAAATTTAACGTGGAAACCCGGAATGGGAAAACCATGTGACCAGCGGAAACGGCTAAATTGACTGTCACTTGAGAAAATTACAACACACACACACGAAGAGGAAACTCGGAATACAAGAGTATTAAAGTATATGACAATGAACCCTAAGACTCCTTCATATAGATGAAGTGGTTGAAATAATTAAAGTAACTAACAAATATTCATAATATTTGATCATATCTAGATATATGATTATCCATGATCAAATCATATATATGCATCCATATATACTGATTTGATATGATCTTTTTTCAATTAATATATAAATCCATAATTGCCGATATCTTAGACCAGTGGGCCCTTCCATATCTTAGTTCGATCCTCGATCGATTGCATCCATCTCATATCTTCGAATCACATACTTTGGTCCTCGACCGATTGCTTCGGTCCCTTTTTCATCTTCGGTATTGCGTACTTCGGTTCTCAACAGATCGGTACCAATACCGACCATCCCGTCTTCCATGTGTGTCCCGATTGACCACATTATCGATTATCATCCAAGTTTGACCGATCGATAACAATACCGATATCCACACTTAACATGGAAGCTACGTATATATCGTATCATTCATTTTTATTGTCTCAAACAAGGCATAGAGCCCATTAATGGCTCAAAGCTTGAAACATATTATTAAAAAAACCCCTCTAAATCAATGTTAGCTACACAACCTTAAAAAATATCTTGCGATTCCCATTACACCCCTACGCAGTGTTTCCTAGAAGCTACGTATATATTTTATTATTCATTTTTTATTGCCTCAAACAAGGCATAGAGCCCACCTTAGAGTAGCTTTTTAATCTGCATACGATGAGATCCTTAAGCGAAAAAAGGTTGTTAAGAACTCTGAAGTTCTACTATATTGCAACCCGAACAACTAAGTGCGCCCTCGTAGATAAGGAGGATTCCCTTAATGAGTGATAATTTTGCTATGTATGGATAGGAGTTTCGAAAGAGGAAACGATGGGAGTAAAGCCTTGGATCGGGTCATCATTCATCGGTAAACTTGATCGATCCCAATTCAATCCTTCACATCATGACATCATGGACACCCTTGCCCCGTTTCCCCTTTCGAAAAAGAGTTTAAGACTCATAGACTTCTTGAGGGAAAATAGATTAGTGGAAATGGGTGTAGCGGGCAAGACCGTAACTCCTGACCCGATAGGGATACCATTAGGCTCCGGCTTATTGGAGGGATCGGGTATTCAACATTACTATGCAATACTTCATATCTTCTGATCCTCATCAGCTATTTTGCATATTCAACATAAACAATGCCTAGCTCTCGGCTCCAGAAGATAGCGGCTTCAGCTTTGACCCGAAGGAACCAAGTGGGAGTCGGGGTCGGCGCCACCCTCCTCGGATTCAGCGTAATGCCTAGTGAGAATATATTTGGCTAGGGAATCCTCAAGCAGTCGTGGACCTGCCCTATACCGGAGGTGAAAGAGATAGTAACAACGAGACTTCAATCTATTAGCTTGACTGAACTGTACAAGATCGGAAAATGCTCTCCCCTGAGTCTTAACACGGTAACCTTGTTGCTGTAGGGATTCGTTAGGGTGGAGGAAGTTCTCCTGAACCCTAACTTGGAAGAGAACGTCTCCAAGCCCCCTGGTTGCCCTTAATGAAGGGGAAATGATAGCGGAGGAAGAACCCCTAAAGAAGTCCAAAAGGCTTAAGAAAATGGCTGTAGCCCCATCCCCAAACTAGAGCAAATGTATCAAGATAATTGGATTGGCCCCATCACTAAACCGGATTAAGGTCGGGAGTGCATTCAGGATCTGGTGGATTGCCTAAGGAAAGGCTCAAGAGGTCCAGGCAAGAATGCGAGGATAACTTCATGAAGAGATGCCCTCATGGAGGCTTTCCGTCTCCATTGGAGAGAGGACCCCGATAACATGCACTTAGATGCATCTTGCCTAGAACTCGTTCGGTCTTTCTTGGACGCCTCAACCATGGTAAAATTAGTAACGCCCTAACTTATTATAGTTCTTAACCCTTTCCTATGCAGTTGTTGATGAAAGGTTGATAATGACCACTATCATTCATCAGGTTCGAAGAAACACTTCGGTCCTCTAGGAAGTCCAAGATCAACTTGCCTTAGCCCAAAAACAAGTTGAAGTGACGCATAATGGGTTGTTCTCTATATGAGCAGAGGGGAACATACTCAAAAGGAAGCTGTTATGAGGGAGTACGAATATATCCCTCCTAACTACGCAAGTTTTTGAGCTGGAGGCCAAACAACAATCAGCTCATAGAGAATTATCTACAGCGGTGTCCCAAATATGATAACGGGAGGCTCTCTTAGCCTTTGCATATATCTCCTCTTGTTTGCTTTGTCAGACAACATATATGGAGTCTCATTTTCCAAATATTTGGATAACCAGCGGGGCAAGATCCAACGGCAGTTCGGGCTAAACCCTGAGGACAAACCGTACAATATGCATGTCCGGAAGTAGAAATCTGATCGGAGATTCGAGGCTGGTTGTAGAAATCTGACAGTGTTGTAAACCAGCCTCGAATCTCCGATCAGATTTTGTATCCATCGATCGGTACTCAAACTATTTGATTGGAATACTTACAGTGTGGGATCCGCTATACGCTTCACCCGTTTATTTTGAAGCTCTTAACTCATTTAAAAATGCACTTGTTTCAGCTAAACCCGAATTCCGTCTCTTACCATAAGCCACTTTTTCCAGATCTTCCAAATTGGTACGACCATTCATTATGATGACCAAGGTTATATATTCTTTCACTTTCACATATATAGATTCGGTACCCTGGACTATGTTGTCCTTGTAGGACAACGGAGGAGAATGATGTCTTTTCGCCTATTACATTCTCACACTCTACCGTAAGGCATTGGGGACTCTCACTATCTAGGTGGAAGTAATATATGGTTCATAGTACAATCCTTAGACTGACATAAATATTTCACTTCCGCCTAGACGGATCAAGTCCCTCGCATTAAGAGGTTTTTCCTACTTAACCATAGGGAGAAACAGATGTCTCTGTGCTTTATAGATGCTATCACTTTCCATCTCCTCAACCATGGCTCGAACCTTTCTCACGCTCTACCGAAAAGTTAGCGTTGTTGGCTCTCGCTGTCTAGGTGTAAGTAGCATCAGGTTCATGGTACAATCATTAGACCCACGTAAATTTTTCACTTCCTCCTAGACGGATCGAGTCACTCACGTTAAGAGATTTTACCCGCTTAACCATCGGTAGAGACGGATGTCACTGTGCTTCATACGTGTGCTAGTACACTCCACCACCATCATCGCTCGAACCTTTCCCGTTCTCTTCCAAAAATAAGCCTAGGAAGCCTTCACTATCCAGGTGAAAGTAACGTCAGGTTCAGGGTACAATCCTTATACTAACGTAAATATTTCACTCCCATCTAGATAGATCAGACACCTCCCTCCAAAGAGCCTTCACTACATAGACGGAAGTAGCGTGAGGTTCAAGGTACAATCCATAGACTGATGTAAATTTTTCACTATTGTATAGAAAGATCTGGTACTTTGGACTAGGTGGTCTTCATGGGACTACGGAGGAGACGGATGTCCTCTCCCACTGCGGACTGTGACCGGCCTCTGACGTGGATGCGAAAATCGACGGCGTGCCATGCAGTAGTCGGGTAAATAAGTGCATGCTCGGTACAAAGCCGACTATCAAACAATCGAGACCCTTAACATATTCCATTAGTATGCATGTATAGACGATTGGTCCTGCTGCAGATAGTAAGACTCCTAATATTTGAAACTATTTTGACACGTTGTCTGATTTGACAAATTTGAGATTGATCGACTATACGACAGACGGTACTTTGCATTTCTAATCTACCCTAAGTTATTTAATTTCCAACATTCACCATATTAAAATGCAATGAACCTCACTCCTATCTTACCAGTCCCGTAGTCGATTGATATTGTGTTGCCAAAATGGATACGAAAAATTTAGAATGTGATGAAAAAGAGGGGTATTTAATTTTAAAAAATCGAAGAGTCATGTCTATAAATAATACTTGCGCAAATTGAAAATATGTCAAATCTCGTGCAGCTCCTCTTTTAAACTCTTTCCAGAGAATTGTGTTCCATTATCGGATACCAAAATCCTGGGAATCCCGAATCAACAAACAATATACCTCCAGAGAAAACTTATCACTTCCTATTCCCTTACTCGAGACACTATTTCGACTTCTATCCACATAGTGAAATCTTCTATTATTACAATACAAAACTTCTTTTGACTAAGAGCAGTTAGAAATTAGCCTAAAATATCAATACCCCACATGTCGAAAGGATAAGTTGTCGGTAAGGGCTTCATGGTTGCCCTCGGCACATGATGTACATTCGAATAAAACTAACAAGCAAAACATGCTCGAACCAAGCTGATGCACTATTTTATCACCGTTGGCCAAAAATATCCGGCTCGTTTAACATTTAATGCTAATGACCGACCCACTGAGTGATCACCACAACATGAACTTCTTCCATAATAGCTTTCGCCTGAACTTGGGACGAACATCGAAGATATAGTCCGCCAAAATTCATATTGTACAATTTTTCATCCACATACACGAAATTCATAGCCCTTTGCATCGTTCTGCGGGCCTCGCCTTCATCGGCAGGCAACTCACCTTTGACTAAATAGTTAACAATAACTTCCTTTCATGACCGCTCCTACGGTATTTCATTCAATAAAAACCAAGTGTTATTCAATAATTCCAAATTCGCGACTTCAGGGGTTGAATTCTCAGTCAAAATGATAGACGACTGATAATGAATCATAGTCGTAAATCTTGACTCATCTGAGAGTCCTAGAATTGTGGCTGACTTCGCATGACCATCTGCACGAGTATTCTCCTCTCTCGGAATGTACGTAAGAATGAACAATTTAAGACCTTTTACGGCTTCTTTCAACTTTGCTAAGTACAACACCATATGATCATCCTTTGTGGTAAAAGCTTTCGAAAATTGATTTACTACTAACTGTGAATCAGAATGAGCATATAAACAAATAAATCATATCTCGACCGCTAGGTTGATACCAAAAATCAATGCTTCACATTCTGCGACATTATTAGTTGCCGAAAAGCGGAGCTTCACAACATACTCATGTTCTTCTCCAAATTTTCTTTCTTTGAAATAAACCAAGGCCAGATCGTCCAGCAGAAAATGATCCATCAAAGAATGAGTCTCAATATTCCTCATTACATGACTCCTTTGCTCGCGTCTTTTTCACTATGAAATCTACTAGGACTTGCAATTTTAAATCTCGTCACGATATATATTTGATTTGATACTGCCCCAACTCAATATTCAATTGGCTATCGTGCTTGAGGCATCAACCTTCGACATTACACTTCTGATAGGCATGCATGTTAATAACGATATGTGGTGATCCTGAAAATAATGTCTTAACTTTCGAGAGGCAACTATCAGGGCTAAAACGAATTTCTCTTGACCTGTATAGCGTCCGGTTAATCTCTGGAGCTCTCGGATAGTTGTCGGAGTTGTAATTTGTTGAATAGTTGTGATCTTACCAGGAGTAATTTATATTCCTCTTTCAGATACCATGAAGCCAGGAAATTTCACCCTTTTACACAAATGCACACTTAAGCGGATTCAGTTTCATTTGACACTTCCTCAATATATTGAAACAATCGTTTAGATACTGGATATAATTGTTACCATGTCGGTTTTTTATCAGTATAACGTCAATGTACACTTCTAAGCATTCTCCAATCATATCCTGAATATTGAATTCATCAATATTTGATGCGTGGCATGTGTGTTGTTTAAACGAAATGGCACAACTGTGTAGCAAAAAATATCTTTCTTTGTCATAAACGAAGTAAGTAACTACTCGTTACTTCCTCATTGTAATAATATTTGGGCCTGGTCCAGATATCTGAATTGCCCCACACTAGCTCAACCTCCTCATTGTTCAAAATGGGATGACCTGCATTCGGGCCAGCTGGAGGAGGAGGAGGAGGCACTTGCTGTTGATTCTCTCGGGCAAGTGGATGAAATTCCCACTGATAGCCTTGCGAGTTAATTAATCGACGATTTCTACCGCTACCACGATTGTTTCCTCTCCTCGTATCTTTGCGGTTCTGTCGACCACCAATAAAAAAATCTCTTTGGAAACCTCTAGGATATTGGGCACGATGTCCTCCATATCTGTGACCCCTTGTATCTCGGGTATGCTCAACATATACCCGTATTCTTTCATAAGCGAGGCCCAGATTGGCCTCCAAATGATTCATTCGAGCATCATTCTGCTCGATCTTATTGCTCGTCTCCTGAAACTTTAACTCGATCAAGTTTTCAATTCTCTGTAAAGTAAAACTTTGTTCTCCTCCAATGTAACACATGGGGCTTGGGGGTTCCAAACAGAATCTCTATCCTCAACATCAACTTCATCATCAATATGCTCTAGGACAATATTACTTTTCCTAGACCTTCTTTGGTCCTCCACATCCTCTATCTGAGCGAGTAAAGTATGCATTCGATGCTCTAAGTCTTCGGAGTCACAATTATGGTCGGTGGAGCGAGCATGTATAGGTGGTGGGAGGTGAAAACTCTGAACTAAAAACATCTCGACACACATGGGGGCAAGGGATAGATTATAGGTGTCCTCCATGATAAATTTCCGCTCCGCGGAGGTTGATTAGTTATTCCCTGAACCGAGGTCTCCTACATAAGTGATGATTGAGTAGCCGATAATATAGTACCCTCATTACTTCTAGTTGCCCGAGGGTTCGGCTAAATTTTAATCTCCGCATCAGTATTTTCTTATTCAGAATTTCGGATCATCATGATAATAATATTGTCACAAACTCAGCAGACAAGCTCTTAGTGGGACTAAGTGTCGTGTTCCGATGGATGGTGACAAACTGATATCGTCTTAATTTTTTTTATAATCTAGATTACTCAATTTCTTTCGCTATTTTAAAGTCATTTCATGTGGAGATTATGTGTGACACAACCGATATATGAGTTTGGCCCACAATGTGTGAGCTTACGTCATCGAGAGAGCAAAGATTTACCTTGGTTTCCAATAATCGATCAAAGAATACAAATGCAATCCAATGAAATGATGAATCTGAATGAGAACGATTCAAAAAACGACCGATTTCCCGGAGTTTGCCCCGATTTGTCAAATCCATGCGAGTGGAACTGCAAATCCACATGAGTAATTGGGTCAAACCCATGTGAGTAGGTTCTCAGAACAAAACGACGCGATTTCACTCCGAGTCTGACCGAAACAAGATATGAAACTCTGTAAATAACAATATGAAACGAAACCACGCGACTCACTCGAACGAATCCACTCGAATAATGCCTCAGAACAAATCCACGTGACTTCATGGAGCAAGTCCACGCGACCCCATCAAGAGAAGCAAATCCACGCGAGTCCCAAAGTAAGTTCAACTTAATACTCATGCCATGGGAAGCGTGCCAAGATTCTAACCCCTTTTTCCGGTGCTAAGGGACTTGTATTTATAAAAAAACTGAACCCTCAACTCAAGGGTCCGAAAGCTCAGTCTTAGTCAATTTGGCCCGATTTGTTAAAAAACGCCCAATTTCATACGGATATGCATCGTAATGTCCCACGTTATTCGAAGTGCATCCCGTTCGACCACTAGCCATATGAAATAACGAGAAAATACCACTGATATAATTTCATCTCCAAATACTCGAGAGCTTTCCTCTCGCCAAATTACGAAAATTCCTATGGTACCATTTCAACCTGAAATCATCTCAAACTCACGAATTACCATTAGAATTCTTACATGTGGACCCAGGATGCCCAGATTACGAGAAAACCTTCAAAATTGTTTCATTCCAAAATTAAAAAGATGACCGAAAATATGAGTTAGAGGCATTAGACAAGCCCCCGAGGTATCATAATGACAAAAATACCCCAGGTAATATCATAACCAATGTGGTATAAATTCTAAGATCCTCATTTACTCAAATTAATTATAATTACTAAATTTAATATCAAACTAATCAAAAATGTTAAAGACAACGTTTCTCGTTAAAGTTTCCACAACGAACCCGAGAGCCTTTTTGTCGATTCTCGACCACTCGTCATCTTTCATCTCTGTTGGTTTATCCTTCTTCAGAGCCACTACAAGATTATACCGTCGTAGAGTTCCTTGTATCTGCATCTTCCAATATCGATAATCATTGTCATCAAATATCTTCTGCATTGTTCAGTATTTCTTCATCGCAACGATCCATCACCTTGATATCCACCACCACATTTTGGAAAAATCCCTACGGATAAGAAAAAAATTCTCGTTATATTGGGTCGGATAGAATTAATGCGATGGGAACAAAAGGTAAATGAAGAAAAGTAGAAGACATAAGATTTAGTGAGGAAACCCATAAACCGAGAAAACTACGTGCCGATAAACTTGATCATGAATTCACTATCATAAAAAGAACTTGGTACAATATGTTACATCTTTAGATTGATTGGTTAAAATTTTTTTCATTAGGCCTATTAATTATAGAGTATAGACTAGGATATAATCTATGAAATATTCTACCGAATACTCTACATTATTCTCTTTCCATATCTTTGAATACGTCTTCCTTACATCTAGCATACAAGATATATTTACAAATCTTCTTCCATTTATGTAACTACCAAACTATATCTCCACATCTTCTTCTATATATGTAACAAACAATATATATGTCAATATCTTATTTCATATATTTCGTGGGTTAATTAAACAAAGATATTTTCACTTCGATAATCTTAAATC